>JAHLJT010002630.1:62017330-62144347 GCA_031308135.1 Acheta domesticus
TTCTCATTATTTTTAGCTTGTTGCCAGTTATAATCTTTATTACATCTTAATAAACACGTTCACTGTAAAATTAAATTTTGTTGCCAAATAATTTTATTTCAGAGATTACTAAATCACGTTAATAACATTGCGTCGAACTTTAGAATTATTGATGAATTTTCATCGAAGCTTTAACATTGATGTACTAATTGAACATCGATAATTCGTAACAACGATGTTATCGATGTTGCGTCACTAACTGGCACTACCAATAGAATTCCGTACCAGTCGCCACTGCTATTGATGAGTAAAATTTATTCTCTGGCACGTATTTTTACAGATAGCATTCTTGTCATGGTACGGTCAGGTAGGTACGGTAGGTTATATCATCTTCAAATCAAGTAAATTATTTATTCTTTGGGTTGATATGCTCGTAATATCACTGTTTATATTTTATTTGCTTTCGTATAGTAGACAAATACCTTCATCTGGAACAGAAATTTACTTGACTTTACTACTGGAAATTTAATTTACTTTACTACTTAATTAAAAAGACTACCGGTTCGGCGGGCCCTTGTCAACTAGTCACATAACTAAGTTATGTGGTACTGTAAATGTTGCTTCAATTTTTAATTAGTAGATCTGGTGTCTTTCAATAAATTTGTTCAGGGATACTGCAAATACTGATCTCTTAATTTGCAACTTTTTCCTCGAAGAAATTGTAAATTTTACTCATTAATAGGGGCAACAAAAATATCAACACAAATATTTTCACAGATATTATTAAGACAATGCTTTATAAAGTGAAGAAATTTCATATGTGTCCGTAATAACTACAAAGTAATATAAATATAAAAAAATTCAAGCAAAAAGCCATTGTTATTCTTATTTCCTTATTCGTGGTTGCATAGAAGTCAAAGAAGAGAGAAATTGGCGGAGTAATCTCTGTTTAAACCGCACACCTTCAACGTAGTTTGAAATGAGATAGGCAGCGACTGCTCTGTATTTAAGCAGAAATGTTTCTCTTCTTTTTCTCGGAA
Source organism: Acheta domesticus (assembly GCA_031308135.1). Lineage (NCBI taxonomy): Eukaryota > Metazoa > Arthropoda > Insecta > Orthoptera > Gryllidae > Acheta > Acheta domesticus. The sequence continues at coordinate 62,018,350 of JAHLJT010002630.1, forward strand.
AATATTATGCTTGAGATTTAATTAAGCTTCGCGGCTTTAATCCCAAGATAAACGCTACTTTCAAAATTACCCTCTTCTGGTGCCATCGAGTAATGAGAGTGGGACAGAGCAATCTATATAAAACAATATCTGAGTGATATTTTTTATTAAGTATTTTTAAGTCTGAATATTTCTATAGACTCTTTTAATGATATTCTTTACATTAACATTAAATGATATTAGCGCACATGTTTTTAGTTAGTCATTTAATTTGAGAGAATATTAAATGTCAATGAAAACCGTCTTTTATTATGCAAATGTCAAATATACTTTAATTATCTGGATTTAATTTCAATTTCATAAATTGAAATAAAAATACGAACTAATAATAAATAAATCACCATAATGATACGATCCTGAAACAAAATTCTTCTTGTTCTTCGTCTTCTCTATTCTTAATGTTGTATATCCACCTTACTGTATTACAGTACAATACAAAATAATATTAATCTAAATTGGCTGATGTTTTCTTTTTAAATGCACTTGACCCAAACGACAGCTTCTCTATCGGATTGCTAGATCTTTTTTTTTGTTACTACCCTTTCTTATATAAATCTAAAAGAATAGAACGGTGTGTTCTGTGATAGAAGCTTGCAATTGTACAAATTTTCTTTAAGTCTCTGATATTACTTCAAATAATCTACTCTTGAGAACAACTCTTCTGAGGGCGTTGGGGTTGAACATCGTATTCTGAAAAAAACATGACATCACGACAAGAGGAGTTACGAACAAACATGTTTTATAATTCTTTATTTAATTTCAATTGTTAATCGACGCCTCAAAATGAAGAAGTAGGGAAAATATATATTTAAATTATCCTATTATTACGAACTTTTCTAGTACCATCAAACGGGGCGAGACTGCGTCATATGGGGTGAGTATATGCCAGGCTTCATTTTCTCAGATATTGGCATCCTATTGAGACACACCGCAACTTTGCTCTTTCTAACTTGCACAAATAGCTAGCATGATAATTGTGGAAAGTCTTGCTTTATAAAAGTGATTCATTTTGCACCTAGTGCCGTGCTGAATGTTTATGCATAATTAGTGTGGGAATGCTGTATCGAGTAATGTTGATATTGTTTTCCTCGTTGGGTTTTAATGAATGCTGACCGTGTCGAAGTAAGATAATATGTCAATGTCTATATAATAGGAGAAAACACACCGAATGCAGCGTTTGTTTATCTTACTGATTGTATGAATTATCATGAAAATATTCCAAACAAAAAGGGGTGAGATTGTGCCACCGCTTGTGACCCACTCTTTCTGTGTAATTCGCATTTTACAGCTATGGTTTGTGTTTTCATCAGGAAACAAGGTGAAAGACAGATACACATTACAAATAAAAACGAATAGAAACGTAAATGTGCCCAGAGGTAAATGAAAAACTGCTGAGGATGTCAAATGCAGAATCCTTGGTTCACTTGAGTTTACCTTGGAACACCGGTATGTGTGGAAGATATTGATGACACAACTGTATCTCTTGAAGATTGTGTTGGTAATCACGTGATTGTTGAGTTACCGTGGTCGTTTTTTCCTAGACAAAATGTTGTCAAATTTTGACGCAACAGGTGAGACCAACGTTGCAATAATTCAAAAAATCAGAAAGCATTGTTTAAAGCCAGAGGAATCAGATGAAATTTGGTGTTCCAGAAATCAGGCGTATAGAAATAATCTTCCATTTAATAGTACTGGAAAATCTAACATGTACTCTGTAGACATGACACCTTAATTCTGAATTTTTTTTAATAAATGTGGATAGAAAGTGGTTGGTTTGCATTTTCCTACATTCCCTTAACCCCATATAGATTAAAATTATTTCGTGATGAAGCGAAAATGAATCACTTAGAATTATCTATTGATTAGAAACTAAAGTATTGCATGGCACAATTTCACCTCACTCGATGGGGTGAGATTTGTGCCACATATAAATATTGATATCTACCATCTCATCAAAGGTACAAAGTATTTATGTGCAGAAATTGATATATGACGATACGAGAAAATAAATATACAAAAATTTCGAGGTACTCTCTCCACAAATTTTCCAAACTTACAAAACTTTAGAAAGTGACACATATTCACCCGTCTGACGGTACTAGTTTTTAACACATGATAACAATTCTTTTGTATTCCAGGATTATAATCGACCTGTAATATTAAAGGCAACGTTCATAAAATGACATCTTGTGACACAGATCACATATATTAGATGCTTCTAACGTTGCTCGTTTCCAAACAGGTACACATGCAATAAAGCTTAATGTTAAAATCTAATTGCATAATGTGCTATTAACGCAATGATTAGAGTGTCGGAGACGCCAAATTCAGCTAGCTCAGTAACTGAGAATAAAACTACATAAGTGACAAATGACACCTTTGCAATGACAAAGTGAGGAAATGAATAAATTATGACATGAAAGCAATCGTTTTATTTTATTTTAACACTGTTAATATCTTGTGTTAATACAATAAAACATGCTAAGAAGAGCAAATGAAATCGCATCGTAAGTTTTTACCTTTAATTCAAAAGAAAAACAGGAAATTTGGTTGAATAAAAAGCTCAAAATTTATCAACAAAAACCCTTATTGTATTAAATATTTATCTCTTTATTACTTATGCCTTTATTTTAATTAAAGTAAAATGTAAATGAGTCTCATGTGATATAAAAATGCAGCCTTGAGTTGTCCCTTGACATTCCAGTGTCATTCAGTGAGATGTTTCAGGTACCTAGTCACCTCTATGACCCGTCGTGGGAAGCAGATTTCCAGGGACCGCTGGACAGTGGACTTGTTGATTAACAACACTGTTGATGTCTGTGAAACACGTTAAATATTTTCTTAATACTGTATTGATATCGCTGTAAAGTATTTTGGTTACTGCAAATGTGCTTGTGTGGTCGTCGGAAGTCCGTCATTCACGGTTAAACTACTTCCCGCACTGCAATCGAGACCTTCAACGTGTCTCAATCTTGTGGTGGGGAACTAATAATTTGTTTTCGGATCTACAAGAAAATTCTAAGAAATTTCCAAAAAGGTGTTATGCGGGTTTTAGTGCTGAGATCTGGTGGGTAAACAGAGAATTAAACCAACGTCACCTCAATAGATCTCTGAAGGTAGCGTTGATTAAACCCCAGTATACAGAGACAATTTTCACTCCACAACGCCGTAAGAGCGTTGGGCGCCGTAAGAGCTCACTTCACGAGTAGAGCAACACTTATTGTTGTGGAACATGTGAAACGCCCGGCAAAACTGTAAAGAGTGTTGTTGCTTTCAACATAAGAAATGAAGTGTTTCATCCGTATAGTCGTATTTTTAATAATAAATTTGCAAACACGTACGTACACAATTACCTTGAAACTTATTAAATTTGGAAAAACTCAAGTGAATACCAAGAAAACCAGAACTATGTCTAATGTTAGAGAATGGAAGCACATCCATATTCGACTTGGCACATAAAGTTAAGCATGCAAATAGCAATTTTCAAATGAATGTGACTAACATCGTATTATATACAATGTAGACTTTCACGGCCGGTTTCTACGTTACTTGATGTTTTGGGGATTGTAAGCTGTGGTGCAATGGAAACTGGTCTAAACGTTTCACCTGCGACTGTGGCAGGCATCATCAGTGGCGATGCTGGCGGGGGAAAAGTGCTCTTCTTGGCATTCGACGCCGTGCTGCGCCATCTGTAGTATACCATGCACTAGACTTACGAGACTAATGATTGATTAATAGATTCCTAATGATTCCGGGCGCGTCAACTACTAGGGCCATTAGTCCCGTAAGTGTAGTGTGTGTTTCTTCCTCGGGAGGTGGTGGTCTGGATAGTGAGATCCGGCGCCAACCTACTGCCGGTTAGCGGAGTTTCCCAAACCAGCTATCACCAGCGAGGCACCGCCCCAGTCGGGACAAGCTCTAAGCTCCGACCGGTCTCCCGGCACGAGTAGTAGTATAGCGCATGTTAGTGTAAGTGGGTGTGTGTGTGTAATGGGAGAGGATACGACAAGGAAGTGATAGGAACCTGGCTGACAAGCTAGTGTCGGGACTCGAACGTAGGACCTCCCGGTTAGAGGGACTGCAGTGACATCAGTTGATGCCATGAGCCACATCTCCCGGCGGGTGGGCGGGGGAGAGGGAGGACTAATGACTATAATATTTTTTGAGACAGGAAACGCTATATAATCAAACTACCACCTCATCTACCACTTCCTTCGTTGCTATTACTATTCCATAAGATTAACAATATAGAGAGATTCTTATAAAAACGAGCAGTTTTGACAGCTACTGCTGGCAACATAACCGAAGGTTCTGTAATCGTTGTGTCCGTGTTCCCATTGAACTCTCCTTCCTCGATTCGTTCATTTGCAGTTGGCTAACTTGTAAATGGCTTCGACGCTTCCTTCTGTGATGTCCTCATCTGACGAACATATAGTGCGCCTCGAAAAATAACTGAAATTAGGAAGTGCAGTGCAATGTGTTCTTCTGTAAAAATTTCTTTTTTATACACATTATATGAAATTTACTTTTTGTGTGATAAGTATTATGTTTATTTTAAAATCAAGTCTTGGATGTAAGATGCGTACCGGTCCACGTGTTTCCGGCTCCTGTGCTGTAAGGTGGCGAGCTGCGATTGTCAGCGTTTCGTGGATCTGCTTTGCGTTTTATATTTATTTTTTATATACGAGTAATAACGCCATTGCGAATCATGGAACGTCAGAGTGGTCGCAGAGGGAATCCTCCTTGTTTACACCAGCAACAAGAGGATATAATATTTCTTTGTACCATTTCTTAGTTTTTGTTTTCATTATTAGTGTGCTTGAACTGCACCTGAATCCATTAACTTATGTGAGAATGAATAAAATATAATAATAATTATTATTCTTATTATTATAATAAATATTATTATACTTATAATAATAATAATAATAATTATTATTATTATTATTATTATACATAAATGCTGGGATTGATTCCAATTTGGTGCTCAAGTGTAATGGCAATTCCACCCCATTGGTCAAAGTGATAAATAAATGTTCTTGTGAATTTTTTTAAATGCACCTTTAGAGGACAGTTTTCAAACCCATCGATTCATTTTACATTATTGAGATATGTTCTACTGATAATTAAGTATTTAAAATAGATATTAATTTACAAAGTGGATGCTTGTAAAGGAAAAAGTTCTGAGGAAAATTTAGTAAAGCCTTGAGTTGAGGATGCAAGAATACAAGTAAAAGATAGCGTTCCCTGATAAAATGTTTTAATTAGTAAGAGTGGATTTAAAGAATGTGCCTATTTTTCATCCAATTAATAAGAGATGAAAATAGACATACTAAATTAAGGAATACATTGCCTTGTAGAGCATTATTGACATACAAAACAATTAAGTTACATTTGGGTAATGGGTGCAATTGTACAAGGTATGGGAAATCGGGGTGGTGTTATTATAAATAAACCACTCTTCATTACAAAAATGCATGGGCCCTTTGCTGCGCTGTGAGACTCACAGAAAAAGTATTTGAACGTCCCCTGAAAAATAATTTTTCTTTCTATTTACATTCGTGGCAGTTTGCTTTTACTTCATATGAGAGTATGTTAATATATTTTTCCACATGCGTAATTCAATTTCAACATTTCCTGGACTCGCGTACGTGTATATACATGAGCGAAACTCTTACGCCCATATTCTCAATACCGTGTAATACGAGAATTATCGTCGAGTCCAGATTATTCGCGAATCAAAGCAAAAATCCTTATTCACGAGGCAGGATCGGTTGCGATTCGAGGATTAGACACCCCGATTTCGATCCGTGGGTTATACATCCGATTTCGGCGTATAATTCGCGAATTGCACTTGTTGCCATTGGCGACCCTGTTAAACAATACAGACGACTCCGCCAAGTACGATTTGTTTGCTGTTGAATTTATGGAATGCGTTTGAAATAAAGAGAGACTCCTCTATTTGCTTCCATTCCGTCATCAGTAATATAAATCTGAGTAGTCAGTTAATGCTGAATAATTTTGAATAATAATATTGTTTCTAGTAACGGGTTCAGCAATTATCGTATTTAATATTATATAATTTGGACTTATCATTCTATCAGTGCAGGTTATTTTTTAATAAAATCACATTATTAGCTTTTGCTTTCAATTAAAGGTATGGTCATAGTTTATCTTACTTTCATCTATTAGAATGTCTTTTTTAATTTTTACATTCACTATAGGAGATCATCAGAAATATATACTTGCAACACCCAAAAACAGTGTAGATATTGTTAACATAATCAGGCAAATAAATGGTCAAGGAATTTCAAGTTAAATATTTGAATATACCATAAATTCAAATGGATTACAAAGGTTTAAAGAAAGAATACAATAACAATTAGACAAAAATGCTACTAAGTAGATCCTTGGTTAAATTGAATTATTGAAGTTTTTCATTTGAAGTAAATAAATAAAAACTGAATGCAGTTAACAAATATTTTTATTTCATTAATGTTCAATATTGAAACAGAAACTTTTCTGGTAAATAAATGATAATTTTCACAAATTTAATGCCCAAATACAGGAATATTACTGAAACCTAAGTTATAAACACAATAAACAAAAATAGAAAAGAAGAGACATAGCAAAATATGCTGAATGGTTTCAATGTAATGAATATTTTATTCTTTTGCTAACCATTTGTAGAACAAATATAAAATCTCAAATTGCTAAAAACAAACAAATAAAGGATGTAGTCCATATTTGATTCCATTACTAATTTAATGTGTAGACAAAATTTAATTTTTTTTAAAGAATGAATTATTCGTTCTTCATATCTTGATAATATTCAAATTTTAGGTAGATAAACATTGCATCCTCAACTCATGTTCATTCATAAACTCAAATTCTTCTTGATGCTTTAAGAATGTGGAATCCTTCAGGTACTGTTTGCATTCCTGGGAAGTAGATACCATTCTCATAATTTCTGGTCCCTTTCACAGCTGCTGGTACTGGTTATCTATCTCTGACATATCCTATTTGGAAATAAAATATTCATTTTTAAAGGATATCTTTATGAGTCCCTTTTTCTAAATATGAATATTATTGCATAAAGAAAGGTTCCATTCATTGTAGACAATCAGGTGATAATAAAATATATTTCATACAAGGTTGAAATTTGTACATAAAACAAAGTTGGAATTTTTACAATGTTTCAGAGATAATTTGTCTCCATCATCACAAATCATTTGTCTCCATCACATGTCAATCACAATCACGTCTCCATCACAAATCATTTGTCTCCATCGTCAGGTACTTTTTGGCTTATATCCAATATAAGCCAAAAAGTACCTGATGATGGAGACAAATCATCTTACCATTCACTTACTTAAGTAACTTAATTAACTTATGATTTACAAACTTAAAACTTATATCCAATATAAGCCAAAAAGTACCTGATGATGGAGACAAATGATCTCTGAAACATTGTAAAAACTCCAACTTTGTTTTATGTACAAACTTCAACCTTGTATGAAATATTTTTTTATTATCACCTGATTGTCTATAATGAATGGAACCTTTCTTTATGCAATGAAGAAAGACAAACAATAAAAACATACGAATATTATTGACATGAATACGATTGTAGAAATTGTAAAATAACTGGTTTCATCACTGCCAACAAAAGTTTGCTGATAATAAAGAAACTTGTTTCATTTATCTACAATGTCAATGATATGTCACAAATCCATCAACGTTATAGTAAAGATTACCAAAGATGAACTTCAGGAAACATAAGTGTTTCAATTCATTTACAATTGAGAGTGTAGAATTAGATTTTTGAAAAGAGAATAAATGAAAAAATAAATTCAGCACTCTACAAATGCTTTAAAAGATGGTTCGGTTGTTAAAAAAATTGATAATAAAATTACTAGCAATAAACAAATTGAAAAACCAAAACAATTTTGTTTTAATTACTTCCCTTATACAACAGATCTTAATTTTTTAAATCCTAAGTTCAGAAATCCAACCCTGCAATCAGTCCAAACATAAATAATATTCTAAAAGAATGTTTGATACTGGAATCCCAATCTAATATAGACTATGCACATTAACAATATGCACAATATATTTATAGAAGTTGTGGTATCAGATATCATAAGACAGATATATAATCAATAATGATTGTTGACATTTAATTAATCTTTCTTTAAATTCAATGATATTATAAAATGTAAATGATTTTTAAAATTCAATATTTTTTATATTTAGCCTATATTACATTTTCAGCAACGAAGTAACAATAATCTGCTTCAGCTTCCAGAAATAGAAGGGTATTTTTCATTAAACAAGTATATATTACTATGGATTCAGAGAAGCACAAAACATAAATATGAATTAGTACATTGAACAATAAGAGTTCATGAAAATGTGCAAATAATAGTTTTGGAATCTATGTGAAAACCAAAGAATATTTTATATACTATTTCACATTTATTCCAGTATGTCACACCAAAACAAAAATAAAATTTTATTTTGTATCTTCTGAAGAAGACAAAGTAACTTTGATATCTGGGCAGGATTATTTCCAATTTTTGAATTTTATGACAATTATGCTGAATTTGTTTTTGTTTTATTAAAAGACATGGTTTATCATGTTTTATTGTATACATTTCATTTTAAAAAATTGTGCAAGTATTACTTGCATTTGAATGTTTCATGACATCATATTTGATTTGATTTTGTTTGGTAAAACCATGGTTTAGGGTGGCACGATTCCTTTGAAAATAGTCTTGAGGTGAAATTATTTTATTAGTTGCACTAAAAACTACTGAAATAACCTTTGCATGTAGCCCTTCACCAGAACACAAAGTATCAATCAAAAATATTTGTAAAACTCTTGGTAGAGAGTTTTTACTCCAGTACTGTTGTTTTGAAAATTAAATACACAACTTGCAAGGTAGATAAAACCAAAAACACTTACTTCGAGTCATATTAACTGCCTTTTCATATCCCAAATCATAGTCACATGCAGTACGTTCTTCAGGCGGATGAATGCAGTAATTTTCCCATCCAATTAAGTACACAGTGTTGTAACTGCTTCTGTCATTGTAAATAGGAACTTTATTATCACTCCTGCCTTTTAAACCATTCTTTTCAAGCCTTTATAGTTGTTCTTAAACTGCTAAACAATACTTACTGCGTTGAAATTCGTTTGCAGGTTATGTGATGCTTCTTTTTTGCTTTTGTAACTTTGCTTACAACAGTATTCGCGTATTTGTCAATGACAATTGTGAAAATATTAATTTCTTAAATAGAAATGTTAGATTGGTTGGCCCTGGATACATTACTTAGTACGCGAAATGATAACATTGGAGATCGCGTTTGAAGTGGCGCTATTACTAATGTTTACAAACAGAACCACATCGAATACTCCACAGCCAATCATATTTCCTGTAACATTCTGGCCAAGGGTAACCCTCGAATCCGCCAATTCTCTGATGACCGCGGTTTGTGAATAAGAATTGAGAGTTATCCGAGTGTTAACCTAATCCACGAATTCCTCGATTCACAGATTATTTTCGAAGTAATCCATGATTGAGAATACGGCCGTAAGACTTCTGCATATATTTAGTTCTCTTCACGGGAGCCATAAACACACCCTTTACGAAGAGGCGTGGCTGAACAGCTGCCGCGGCGGAGGGATACTTCTCTGAATTACATGTGATGTTCACTTGTTTAGCGAACTGTCACTTTGGCTTGTTCTTACGTGAATTCTTCTATATCTTCATTACCACATCACCCCTACCATCACCACCATACCGCGAAAGATCCAGCCGCGAGGATGGCTGCCGACTGATCCCTTGCAGAGGTAATTTCTGTTAGCAAGACCGAGGCAAAGCGGCTTGATGCCGCCAGATCACGATTTTGACAGCGGCGGTTGCCGGAACCCCTCGGGGAGTCGCTTTGACGCGAAGCGGCGGGGCAGGGCTAAGCACGGCGCGGCGCGGCGGGGCGAGGGCGAAGCGAGACGGAGAAGGACGTGGGGGGGGGAGCAGGCAGAGCGGGACGAAGCAGGTCAGGGCGGGGGTTGGCAGGGGCTGGGATGGGGAGGGACGGGGTAAGGCAAACCAAGGCGATGAACAGATTAGTGATTCTTAGTGCGTCAACTGCTAAGGGCATTAGTCCCGTAAGTGTAGTACTTGTTATTGCTTGGGAGGTGTTGGTAATCATTCCCCGCTGGATTATGAGATGAAGTTCCCACCCATCGGGTAGTGGGGATTTCTTCAACCAGGTATCTCCCACCAGCGGAGCACAGTCCCAGCCCGGACAAGCTCTAGGCCCCCCACCGGTCTCTCGGAATGTGTGGTAGTGTAGTGCATGTAAGTGTAAGGTTTAAATAAAAGTAGTTATGGGCAAGGAATGGGAAGGAAATTTCGCGCGCAGTGCGTGGCCAGATTGTTACTCTCTGAATCTGAATCAGTGAAATTGTCGCTGATTCAATCAGTGAGAGCCGAAATCACAGATATCTTCAGTCGAAATAGGTAGTTTCGCTGACAATCAGCGAATATGCCAACCTTTTCACAATGACCGCCAGCATTTCACTGGTCGTCAGTGGTAAAAGTGCCGCGCCACCATCGTTCACTGATCGTTCAGTCGTCACGTTCAACTAGTTGTCACAGATTTCACTGATTCAAACAGAGAAGTTTCACTGATTCAAAACGTGCGCCAGATTTTCACTGATTTGTTCAGTTCAATTCACTGACTGTGAGTGGCAGGGTTATAACTGACACCATCAGTGAATAGTCACTGTCAAAAAGTAGTTTTTCACTAATTCAGACTGAGAGAGTAGGATATTACTGCGCCATTCGCGTGGTGTTGTTCGGGGAAACCACGGAAAACTACCGATCAGAGCAGCCAGCCACTAGAATTGTCCTCTAGGGACTGAAATTGACCTAGCTGGCAAGCTAGTGTGGAAAATCTTCGGAAACGTCGAACTAGGACCTCCCGGTCAGAGACACTGCAGTGGCATCAGTTGATGTCTAGAGCCGCGGAGCGAGGAGAAGAGTGTGGACGTGGCGGGGCAGGCGAGGTGAGGCGAGGCGAAGCAGGGCGGAGTGGGGTGAAGGAGGGTGAAGGTTGGGGGTGCGGAGCCTGTCTGTCTGTCTGTCGGTCGGTCTGTCTGTCTGTCTGTCGGTCTGTCTGTCTGTCTGTCTGTCGGTCTGTTTGTCTGTCTGTCTGTCGGTCGGTCGGTCTGTCTGTCTGTCTGTCTGTCGGTCTGTCTGTCTGTCTGTCTGTCTGTCGGTCGGTCGGTCGGTCGGTCGGTCGGTCGGTCGGTCGGTCGGTCGGTCGGTCGGTCGGTCGATTGGTCGGTCGGTCGGGTCCGGTCCAGTGCGGTCCGGTCGGTCGGTCAGGTCCGGTCCGGTCCGGTCCGGGCCGGTCCGGGCCGGTCGGTCGGTCAGGTCCGGTCCGGTCCGGTCGGTCGGTCGGTCGGTCTGTTGGTCGGTCGAGCGGGTAGTGCGGGGCAAAGTCAGGCGAAGCGAGACGTGGTGTGGTGGGGCGTGGCGGGGCGGGATGGCGCGTGGCGGGGGCGGGGCAAAGTCTGGCGAAGCGAGGCGCGGGGGGGGGGCGGGATGGCGCAAGGCGGGGGTGGGGCAAGGCGGGCTATGGTGAGGGGCGGAGCGGGGCGGGCCAAAGGCAGCTGCCGATTGCCGCGGAGCGCCTGGCAAAGCGAAGGGCGCGTAGGCGGAGCACGTAGCGGCCGCGGGCGCGCAGCCCCAACTGCCACAAGTTGGGGAGCGCGCGCTGAGGCGAGATCGCTCCACTCGGAATATCATCACGAATTAGAATACAGCATTGCCTCGGGAACGTTCACGTCCGGAGTTTAAACTGACATTAATAACTAGGAACCGGATTTATGATTTTGGGTAACTAAACTAATGTTCGAAAGAGAAATTCAATCAATGGTGGTGACTGCCCACTTCATGAAAATTTCGAAAGTTTCCGGCCATGGTGAAAAGTAATATCGATTAGAATCGGTACATAATTAAAGATGCTCCGATAAATGCTCCTAAATATGGTCGGGATTTAGTATTAATTTTTAAAAATAGTTTGCAATGTTTTCTATCATAATTAAACTTCGCCTAAATATTAGCCTGTCGTGAGAAAATACCATTTCGTTTTAAAGAGCGCAAATGTAAAATAATGATGAGTTAAAAAACGCTTATGTTTTTCTAAAACTGTCATAGTTTTGGCTGTATCAATTATCTAATAATTTTAAATCACGGACTCTACAATGAAATTCTATAATGCCATTGTTTAACCGTCTTCCAGCTGCTTAAAAACGATGTGATATTCGTTTGTTTCCTAAGAACACGTCATATACGATTCGTCTGGGTCACAGTGTGTTGTTCTGTTGTAAGTTTGAAGTCTAGGGCAGTAACGTTAATGCAGGTTATAAAAATGATGTGTCTGGTTTGTGTTCATATTGTCTTCTACACTAAATAGAAATACAAATTAAGGTAGTATTTAATCAGAGAAGTCTCAAAGGACGGTTCTGTCTAAGGATTATGTCAAACAGTGCAAAAGTAGCCAAGAGATCATCCGAAAGAATGTGAAATAACTTGAAAATATTTCAAGAGAGGAAAAGGGGAAGTGAAATGGAGAACGCAAGGTAATAAGGATATTTTGGAATCAGATGAACGGTATGATATACTGATAGAATTGTATGTACTATTTTAATGGCTATGTGAATCTTTTTTTTGAAAAACTAATAAAAATAAATAATCAAACCAATCATATCACAACATATCACATCAATAAATAAAACATGAATTATTTTCGTTGTTTTGAAAAGTTGATGCCAGTATTTTATTTTATTAATTTTTTGATCAGATGACTTGAAACACTAGGAAAACAAAGTTTAAGTTTACAAAAAAGAATATAATAGTAGTGGCACATGCCTAAAATTTATTACAGGTATAGTAAGTTATCTTATTATATCTTAATTTTTCATCTGTTTCGTTTAAGATATTTCATTTCACATTTATTGAGACAAGGCACCTTTAAGTGACCAAATAATGAGTTGCAACTTAACAGAGTATCTTAAACTAGAAGATAACTTATATTTGACTAGTTTTTCAAATTATTATATTTTTGAAGTGCTGTATTTCACATTCAATATATACTTGTATAGAAATTACTTGTTTTGCATTAGTGAAAGTAATGTTTATAAAAATAATTACAAGTAGAGTTTTTTCACCAGATGAAAATACTTCAGAGAAGCAGTAACAAGTGTAACAAAATAAGGAAAGATTGTCGTCGTTGAGATGGCAATTAAATCAAGTTCCTATTTATTAACCAATTATTTTAGCTACAGAAATAGTGCAATTGTTAGCACAATAAAACCAGAATACCAATTCTGAAATTTGAAGCAAGCAATATAAATATGATAGCAAAATTTTGATTGGAAAAATAGTTGAACAATAATAGATAATGATTAAAGAAGGAAGAGAATTTTAAAAGATTTTAGCTTTGGAAAGAATGTTTAGGAGCATGGGATGGAAAGATGTAAGGAAGTTTTCAGCTAAAGAATAATTACTTATGGGAACATTATGTGAAAAAGGTAAAGTGTTAAATGTGAAATAATATAAAATATTGGAAAGCAAGGAAAACAGATTTAATGGGTATAATGATTAAGGAGGATACGAGACAGAGATTATGTTAAAGTAATACTATTTAAAATGTAGTAGTTTTGGTTAAATGAAGGACGAAATGTGAGAGGGAAAGGATTTTAGACAGCGCGTCATTATCAATAGTGTTGTAGACATTATTGTAGATGAATATTGATAAACAGTAAAGCTGTAACGAAATAAGAAAAGAATGTTAAGAAGAGTTAGAAATATTGTAATTGATTATGTTTGACTTACGTAAGGTACCAGAAATTGTTTGGAAACGCAAAGCAGTGTAGAGATATTATTTATAATTTCTACAACCAAATTTCCTTGTTTTTCCCTGTTGATATAATGTTGTGAAACATCGGATGGAGGCAATGAGGGCCGCAACAAGAATTGAGACGAGGTTTCCGGCCTGGACGGGGCGGTGGCGAAGGCGGTGGCACGGACAGTGGCGAGGGCGGAGGCGAGGGCAGTGGCGAGGGCGGTGGCGAGGGCGGTGGCGAGAGCCATGGAGAACGCGGCGGAGAGGGTGTGATACGGGAGCAGCGAGGTGGCCCGGGACGGCATGTATTAGAATCCGGGAGGAGGCGATGAGCGCGTTAGAAGCAACGCAGGCGTCGGAGGAGGCGGGGCATCGCGTGCGAGACAAGTGCTACGAGGCAACACGATGATCGCGAGGAGCGGAGATTACAGGGTGCGGCGCCGCTTCAGAACGGCGAAGCGCGTAATGGAGACTCAGGAGCTGCCTCTTTACCCTTTGCCGCCTCCAACCTCTTCGGCCGCTGTGTCCATCGCCACTTTTCTCACCTTCCCCACTACTGCGGCCGCCGTTGGCATCGCCACCGCCGCAGCCACCGCGGTAGCCGCCGCCGTCCCCCCCCCGCCGGCGCCCACGCCCACGCCAACGCCCTCACCTCATCCCCCACCACAACCCTGCCACCGCTACCGTCCCCGCCATCGCTATCGCCCCCGCCTTCCAACTACTCCACCACCGCCATTGCCACCACCACCGCCACCGCTACCACCGCCACCGTCACCGCCGCAGCCGCCGCCCCGCCCCCACCCCGCCCCCTCCTCGTCACCGCCCCGTTTCCGCCCCGCCCCGCCCCCACTTCCACGATCACCGCCACGACCCCCACTGCCGCAGTCGCCGCCAAAGTCGCCACCGATACGTGCGAACAGTTGCCACCGCCGCCGCTGCCAACTCTCCCACCCTCACCACCCACCGCCATTGCCACGTCCGCTCACGCTTCGGGCATCATCTCAGCTGATAGCTGAAGCGGGGAGTGAGCGAGCGTAGGAGATAGTGCGGAATGGAATGTTGCTAGGCGAAGTCGAGCAAGACCTCGAGGAGAATGGCAGCAATGGAAATACCGGAGATGCAAGTCGGGAGTCGCGGCACTGGAAATCGTCGGTAAGGAATAATGAAATGGAACCTTGCTTGCAGGGGAAGTTGAAGAAAAGAAACCTGATGCCCGAAAGGCACAGGGATGAATCCATCCGATCGTTGTTTTTTTGGGGGAGGTAGAAGTTTATAAAATAGTGAGATATTTGTTATTATACTGTATATTATTTATGTATTGTAGATATAATAACATATTATTGTTTAAATAATTACATAATTCAAACATAAATAATTAAATCAATTTCGTAAAATAAAGAAAGATAAACGAAAACTCTCGGCCTCTTTTGAGGGGGTTCGGCCCCATGCCCCCCCCTGGATCCGCCAGTGGAAAGGCAGTGTAGGAAACAAATGGAACGACGACAAATGGAATTCTAAAAGAAAGTATATATGGGAAAAGGCAGAATGGAAAACTGTAGAAAGTTAATAATGATACGAGAATGGCGGGTAAGATTATATGAAAGAAATTATGGAGAGGTGGAAATAAATGAAGTGGTGGAGATTCTGGCTATGGGTAAGCAGTGAGGCAAGAAAAGACGTACGGCGAAGAGTACGGCGAATATCGGGAAGAGAATGATAAGGAAGGTGCAGAAGGAAAATTCGTGAGGGTGCAAGAAAGGTCGGAGCGCGATATTGAACGCAGCCCGGTGCGGCGCGGTGTATCCTAGATCGGCGGAGCGGGACAAGGTTGGCATTACGCAAGTTCCAGACAACGCAAAAGCGGATGGAATACCCCGACGAGATCCAAGAAGTGGCAGTAAAAGAAAATTGGGTACGATGCGAACAGAATCCATGCGTACACAATACGTTTTGTGATGGGTACGTAGCATAATGGTTATCACATACTCGATTCAACGCCCGGGTCCAGGTTTGATTCCACGGCCAAACTGCGTAGAATTTCTTGTACTCAAAGGGAGCTCTATGGGACTTTTCTCGGGGGGAGGGGTCCTTGCAGGTCATTCCGTTCCTTGAAATGGAAAACTGTGCTTAAAATTTACGAATATTTTGTTACTCAAAAACGGCTCAAAATTATTTCTTTATATTTTCTTTACTTTTGTAATAACAGGCGATCAGAAACGAAGCTAGTCTTATATTCGAGTATCGCTCATTTTTCCGAAAATTGAAAAAATGTTTAACTACGAAATTTTTGATAGAGATTTTTGCCTCAACGAAAGTCTGTGGTACAAAATTAGCCTTTTTACAAAAGGTCATGTACAATATTTTGAAAAAAAGAGCAGTTTTTGCGCCTGAAATTTATAAAAAAATTCTCAAACACCGCTTCAAATTTTTTCTCTAAATTTTCTTTACATGTGTAATAAGGGACGGTAAAAAAGATTGTGCTAGTCTGGGGTACAGCGTAATTTTTTCGCAAATGCCAAAAGAACGTGAACATTTAAAAATTAAAAATTGGAGATAGCAATTTTTTTAAACCACGTCTGAGGTAAAAAGAATGGCTATTTAAAAAAGGTCATGAACCAGTTTTTGAAAAATTAGCGAATTTCCCTTATATAGTGTCAGAAAAATACACAATTTCTAAAAATATTATTTTCTGAAAATCCGTACGTAATATTTTCATTTAAGTTTCTCCTCCTATGTAAGAGCGTTTGGTAAATAAATAAATAATCTCTAGGTTCTATAAAATGGCACAAACGTTCTCGCAGTACTGTGACAGTTTCCAGGCAACCCGTAAACATAATTTCACGTTGCTAAAATAAAGTGGCCAGTGACAGAGGGAACCTGTAGAAACAATTAACTGATTGCGTACGGCGAACACTTTTATTTACTTTGGCCTTTAGAAATCAATAAATTTTGAAAAATAAAGTTCACAAAAATAAATTAACGTGGTGGAATGGATAAAACGAATGTACGGTTAGCTTGTGACTGAAAAGTTAACGAGAGTTGCGAGTTACATATTCAGAAAACAAATGAGCATAGACAGCTGGTGTACGTCCGAGTGGAATTTTAGTTGAATTTTGAAAAAGAAAACTATTGAAAAGAGGTTATTGAACTTGGCAAAATTAAAAGAATTTCATTAACGAATTTACAAACTATAAATGTTGAATACAGGCATGCACTTCAGGTAACAAACTAAATCTTGTAAAAATAATTTACTGCAAATGAAAGCAAACAATAGCGTTTGTTTTGTAAAAAACTTAGTCGAGGCAATAGCTGATGGTCGGACGGGTTTGAGATTTTATCGAGATAACATATCGGAAAGCACGTGGTGTTATACTTCGGTTTTTCTATCTTGGCGCACGGGGGTGTGTCAATAAAATGGAATATCTCACGGTATTTCGCGTCGTTCACCATTGAGCCGCCAGGAGTCGCATGATCGCCAGCACTGCTCGATACAGTCACGACCTTGCGACTCCTAGCGTCACAACCGAGAACGACGCGAAATACCGTGAGATATTCCATTTTATTGACACACCCCCGTGCGCCAAGAAAGAAAAACCAAAGTATAATGGTGAACATGGAGGATGTTGATATTCCGATATTTAAAGGTAAAAATGGAATGAACTGGAAAAAACAATATGTATTTTTCTCTAATGGAATGGTATGGTGTAAATGTCGACTGGAAATAGCAGCCAGTAGTCGAAGACTTCAAATGGGAAGTGGCTCTTTTAAAAAATGTTTATTTACCGATTTCTTTTGGATTCCGTACTTACGTGTAAGAAAGCCATGTGTAATTATTCATGGGAAAACCCAAATACAAAGAAGTAAACTATGTCCATTGGAAAAAATACGCATTTTGAGAATGAGATTTTGCATTTATTTTAAGGGTGAATGTGAGTAAATATTTTGAGTATTTTTTGTGAAGTGTAGATATACATGTGTTTTCTCATTTTCTGTTATTTTTTTTTTCTGAATGGAACTAGGAGCGACGACAATAGATCTCGCCGGAAGTAATAAAAGGAAACCGACATTTAGCGGTGATATTTGGCAAAAAATTGATTTGTGTTTTCTTCAAAATTGGGTATTTCGTGCAGAAATCCTACACTGATGACACTTTTCTTTCTTTTCTGTATACAAGGGACTTCCGACCTCATGAGAAAAATAGGATTTTGTTCAAATAATTTTAAAAAGGGGAACGAGATATTATTTTTTTATATTTCTTCATAAATAAGAGGAACGTCGGGGATGTTGTATTACATAGTTTTCTAATCTCTTTAGTCTGAATTGGGTTTTCGGTTATGAATATTTCTCTTCCCAAACACTAGATTTCGTCACCCAAAGGACATTTTTTTCTCGATTTTTCGGCTCGTAATGCTAGAACTGAATCCACCATACACTTATTACTATTATGTAAAGGTAAATGCTATATACTTCCAGGGTGGCCGAGCGAGCCAATTGGTGGGCAGGGACTCAGCGCTTTGGAGGGAAGCTTCCCTGGTTCTAGTCTTGGTCGGGGAGTATTGTTTGTCACAATCCTCTGTTGTGGCAGGAAATAATTGAGAATTCTAGAAACTTTATTGAAAACTATTATAAGCAAATCTATTCACAAATAGAGTTATTTACGATAAATAAACTGGAAGTGTCTGTGTGTGATTTACGAATTTTCATCTTTTAAGAATTTTTCACCACCTGGTCGTTACATCTGGAACTGGAAAAGCGAAGCAGCCCCGACAGGTTCTTAGAGAGAGCGTTGCAGTAATACGCAAAGGTCGGAAGTTTTCACGCCCGAATGGTTCGACCAATAAGAGAATTTCCTTTTCAATCGACGGAATTTCGCATTAAAGAAAGAGGAACTCCCTCATTTTGTCGACGACCACTAGTGAAGAAATATTGTGCGATATTGCTGGAGAAGCAGCCTACTCTACAGTTTCTGCGTGAAAAGCTTTATAAAAGAAAACGACTTCTTATAGATTCGAAATGTTTTAGAAGCTAAATGGATTGTAATGTTGAATAATTGAAATTAAGGAATCTATGCACTTGATATGATAAAATATGTGTTCGCAACACGTGGATAATATTGAAGTACAACAAAAAGTGTACTGCATGAAAATAAAAGGGATACACACATACATTTCGCCGATCATCTAGATTACAAATACTAATAAAATATTTCATTCTACACTTTTTTTGTTAGTTTATAATTCATACTGAGCTTTGGGAAAGCGACGCTCGTATTTGATCGTACGCCGCCACGACATATCGACGCAGAGGGACTTTCGACACCGCAAGACGCAGCAGGAAGCGACCGACCATGGACTCTGCTCGCTAGCGACCTTGGGGGTGTAGGCCAGCGTTGAATTTCGTCGTAGCGTGAGTCAAAGCGAAAACGAATTTTTACCGTTACTCGCAGCTATTCGAATTGCAAAGGGGAGAGATTCAGTCTATATGAACTTTTACAGAATGCTTTATGGAATATATGTGGAGTAAACATACTAGATTTGAAGTAGACGACATTAATTTAAACCCAGATTGTTGTATATTCATTTGACTGTCGTTTTGAATTTAGAATAGGCTGCAGTCATAGGAAGTCGTAATTTGTAATTTATTTAGTAGTTTAGATTTCTTTGTACATATGCTTGCCAGATAGTAATTCCATTTTGTTATTAAATTTATTAGTATCTTACATACTGAAATTGTGATAAACCAAGACAAGGAAACCGCTCGTTTTTGGTTAATGCAATAATCAAGAATTAATCGTTCAAGGATCATTCAATTTCTCAGTGTTTTATCGATCAAACTGAATCCATTTGATATAATTAATCAGATTACAAGAAGTGAACATTTTTCTGTATTCTTCTTTGTGTGTCAAGGATATTTTTGTATGTTATTTCTTTTCCAGCATAATGTATGCATGTGATTAATGTTTGTCTTCAAGGTTTAATGATTCATTGTGTTAACTTGTAACCAACATGAAAGATTGAAGGATCAGAATTATTGTAATGCTAGAGAACTTCAAAGAGTATATGCTTTCATTGTTCATTCCAGTACTGTGATTGGTAGCGTTACTAGTTGAATTTGAATTTTTGAATTTAATGAGAAAAGCAAAAATATATTTATGGTAGATTTTTTTATAACTTGTCCCAAATTATTTGTTTTTTTGCATGAATAAGCGTTTATCTTTTAATGAATCTGTCCGAGTTCGACCCATACTTATGTGTTGTAGTGATATCAGTGCTCGCACGTTAACTCTCAGGGTCTAAGTTCAGGGTCGCAGAGCGGAAAAAATTGCTGATTGAAAACAATTTTCCTGGTTTATATAGTAGTGTAATATTGGGAAGCATTTAGTAACAGTGCAATAAAAAATGTTCTTTGGTAGTCCCACTAGTTTACTGATATGTTATAGATATTTATTGTCTTCAATATGGATTTCCGCCGCATAACGTACCTTTATCAAGAGGACCGTGGTTACGAGACCGTGGTTATGAAAACAGTTGACTGATGCTACAGGGTCACTTACGGAGGTAATTGTGAGGGAATTGTGGAAGGGAATTGTCGGCGGGAATTTTTGGAGGGAATTGTGAAAGGGAAATAAGGAAGACGAACTATGGAAAGACAAACCGAATTTACATTTTGTTAATTTGTAAATAAGTAAATCTCAATATTAAAATTAAGGAAAATTAAAAAAAGTAGGTGTGTCCCATGGCTGTTAATTGGTTCTAATGACCTCGGGCGACAAAATATCCTCGGCCGTTTGGTCGCCGATCGATCATTAGATCCCTTAGATTCCTTGGTGAATTAGATCATTAGATCCTTGGTGAATAAAGAACCATTAAATCATTTTCAGTTTTAGATTTCCGGTAACGAACCTCTTTTTACTTTCTCGCCTTACGAATATTACGTAAGAAGAGAGAGTTATGTAATGTAAAACCTGTTACTAAATTTAGAAAAAAAATCTCTATCTTGGGTGTAGTCAAAATGCATGTTTTGTTGCTTTTTGATACTAAAAAATCGATTGAGGGCAAAACGTCCGTCTTTGTGTGTGTCCGCCTGTGATCGCTACCGCTTAAACCGTTCAGCCGATTTTCTTCAAAATTCATATTCTCCAATGGTTTTTACTGATGTCAAGGCTCCTGGATTTTAAAACCGGTATTTTTATTTTTGGGGGCACTTAACATGAAGCCCGTCGAAGACTTTCAAAGTTAAAAAGAAATGACTCCATTTTTTAAAATTAAATTTTGTTATTGAATAGTGCGAAGGATGTTTAAGAGAATTATTGGTAGGGTATCATTCTCGGTGGTATGTTGCGTAGTGGCAAGTATGTTTGCAAGTTAAATCCGTGGATTTGGGATCGCGTCTCGGAGCTGAAAAATATTTGATGGTTTGTGTAGTAGTATAATATTGCGGAGCATTTAGGGAGAATGTGAGGAAGTATGTGCTGTGGAATCACCACTAGTTTTATGAAGACCCAATAATTTGTGTATTCATGACACAATTTATTTTTTATGTCACGTTATTGAAGTCAGAATGTGAAACAAAATTAATTTATATAAGGGGTAGGCAATGTATGAGTATTTAGCGACATACAGATCAAGAATTACAGAAAAAAATGTGCGACCACTTTTTTCTTACTTCGCGGATGCCTTTGTAGAAACTCTAAATGCATGGTTGATGTAGCGAAAAGATAATGGAAAAAGATTCTGTGAGCAGTTTTAATTTTCGCGGTTGTGAAAACGTGGACAAAAATTCTAAGAAAAATTATTTCTTTAGTAACGTGGGAATAACGTTCGTTCTGAGAAGTCTAATCACTCGTGAGAGCAAAATTAAACAAAAAGGCGTGTTCTTGAAGGTTTTACCAGGAAAAAATCGTATTTACAGAAAAGCAATACGTAACATTATTCTCCATGTTACTCGCAATTCCTCAGGGCCCGACAAAAGAAATGGTATTTGTAATTTTATTTCTTCTTGGAACTCGACAACAGTCTGCGTTATCTGGAGAATATCACTTCGTCTCCCTCGACATTTTGAAAGCTGAAAAGTTCCTCCGGAAGAGGGAGCTCAGGGTATCAACTGATGTTTCTGCAGTGCCTCTGATCGAGTGGTCATAAGTTCGAGTCACGACGGTGGCAGGAGTTTTGGCACTAGCTTGATAGCTAGCTTAAATTTTCCCACTGTTAGGAGGGAAATTATAGCGGCGAGCTGCTCTGATCGGTATTTTTCCGTTGTTTCTTCGATCAGCACCAGGCCAATGCCGGAACAGTACACTAACAAACGTATCACAGACATCGCGCAATCATCCCTTCCCCTTTCTTGTCCTACCCTCATCCCTTACTTATACGCACCTACACTCCAATTCACTACACTGTCACACATGTCGAAAGAAATGTCGAAAGCTTGTCCCGGCTGGGACGGTGCCCTGTTGATAGGAGATGCCAGGTTGAGGAAAACCCCGCCAGCCGACAGGTTGATCGGCGCCGGTTCTCGCCATCCAGAGGGGGGAGATCGACGCCATTCACCAAGGAAAAACGTGCATTACACTTACGGGACTAATAACCTTAGCAGTTGACGCGCTGGGAATCCCCAATCAGTAAAAAAGTCAACGTTCCTTCCCTTGCGCCCGTGTTGTTAAGATCTATGCCACGAGAGGGAGTCCGTGGCACGAGTGCCACCAGGATATCTGCTGTGACATGAGTTGATTCTCTGACCCACCACAGGCGATTGGGTCGGGCTGTGTTGTTTTTTTGTTATTATTTTAAGGTCGCATCATCTACTAGGTCATTAGCGAACAATGTTGGATTTAACGTTATGATATGAGGATTGAAACGGTATGGTGATGATAGGGAGTGAAAGGACGAACACATACAACTCTACCCCAGACGGGACTCGAAACCGCGACCCCTCGATCCGAGATCACTACGACACTACTATTTTAGCGATCTCGGCTGCGGGGTCTACCGTGTCGGGCTGAGTTTGGGAGGTTCCGCGCGGATGAACCGCGTCGTGAGTGCGTGGGCGTGGGCGTTGTGGAAGGGCGGCGTGGAGGGGCGGGGCGAGGCGGTGAGCGCGCGCTTCGCCGCCCCATTACGCGAGATGCCACCGCCAGCCGCAGTGCGTTGCCTTGGGAGGAGCAGGCGCGCGCAGTGGAGTAATGAGCGCCGTGGGTGGAGGGGGTGGGGGGAAGAATTAGATGAAGACGTGGGTGTGTGTGTGGGGGGTGTACGTCAGAGGTTAAAGCCTGCGGCGAAAGATGTATTGATGTAATGTGAGGTGGAATGGATACAGGATATTTCGGAATGAATGTTTCAAACTTCCAGGGGAGTTGAGAGGGTGAAAGATGATCACGTTTTGCCCAAAACATACAGAATGCTTTGGAACAAATGTTACAAACTTCTTGGGGTGTGGAGAGGGTAAAAGATGACAACATTTTGCCAAGAATCCTACAGGATGGTTTGGAACAAATTTTATAAACTGCTAGGGGTATAGTGAGGGCCACTGTTTGCCAAAAATAATACAGAATTGTTCTAAATAAATGTTACAAAGTTCTAGGTCAGAGTAGGTGTTGAGAGATAAAAGATGACCACGTTTTGCCAAAGAATATGTTGTTGTATATTTCAGTAACTAATTTTACAACTGATATACCTGGCCTAGCGTCTCTGATAGGGAGGCAACTCGTTCTGCAATGGTATTTGACAGGTTCAAGAACTCTCAAGTGTCCATCAACCCACTGACTCTCCACGTAAGTGACCATCTGTCCACACATCTATTGAAAAGGATCACACATGAGGTTTGTTGAATGCGTGTTAATAGCGATGTTCGTTCTGACTTAGTTAAAGCGAAAAAAAGACAAATTACTACAAGAGAAATATTCAACCAAATAGGAAATAAATATAACATAAATACTACAAAACTGAATTAAATGAAATTTGTACGAATAGAAACAGAAGTACTTGATATGAGTATTATAACAAGTTTATTAACTAGTATTATCATTTCGTTATACAGCTGTTGATCTGTTTTTACTTTCTCGCCTTACGAATACTTCGTAAGAAGAGAAAGTTATGTAATCGTGCGGCGGAAAACGGGGAATTTTCGCCAGAAAATCTCTTATAACAGGGGTCTGGTGACAAAAAAGGGGATAAAACCTGTTGCTTAAATTTAGAAAAAAAAATCCTCTATCTCGTGATGTAGTCAAAATCCATGATTTGTTGCTTCTTCATACTTCAAATCGATTGACGGCATTCCGTCCGTCTGTCCGTCTGTGGTCAACGCTAGCGCCTAAACCGTTCAGTCGATTTTCTTCAAAATTGATATTCCCCAATGGTTTTGACTCGTCTCAAGGCCTCTTGAATTTGAAACTGATATCTTAGTATTTGAGGATACTTTACATGAAGCCCATTTTGAGATTTTGTAAATTAAAAAAAATGGCTCCAAATTTTTTGATTATATTTTGTTGTTGAATAGTGCAAAGAACGTTGAAGGGAATGACGTAGACATCATTTTCGTTTGTAGGCCCTATTTTTCGAAAATTGCAAAAAACTGTTTAAAAACTCCAAAAGTGAAGGTAGAGATTTTCGCTTCAGACAAAGTCGGTTGTACAAAAATTAGCACTTCAAATAAGGTCATGTACCATTTTTTGGGAAAAACGAATAGTTTTTTGCGTAAATTGCGATTCAAATTTACAAAAAAAAATTTTCTCAAAAACCGCTCAAAATTTTTTCTTTAAATTTTCTGCACGTGTGTAAGAAGGGAAGGTAAATATATAAATAAACTAGTGGTGCTATAGAATGGCACATACTTTCTCGCAGTAGTTATTTTCCAAATGCCGATCATCCGATAAATTATGTGGAGTAAACAGTTCACCGCTGCCTTTCTTGGTCATGTTTTTTGTAAAGACATGTTTTTCGCATGTTGACAATTACCTTCTTCCTAATGATAGAACTGATTCAAGATCGTTTTGACTGAAATATTAGGAGTTGTTCGGCAAGTCGGTTCGATCTCCCGCGGGGAATTTTAATTTGATGAATGTGATGTTTGAGGAAAAAAACATTGAAGAGTGTAGATACTTTATTGAAAATCATTTGAAGTACTTCTACTCACGAATAGATTTAATATAGATAAATAGACAGGACCTGTCTGTGTTTTCCCTAACTGCGTCTTTTAAACTATTTTTCAACTCTGTTATTCGATTTCTGAAGCGTATGACATGTAAAAATAAACCGTTGTCTAGTATATATCTGTATGACCCAATTAAAATTATGAGCATTTTAAATGTAATTGTAATATGATATAATCAGAAGGCATGCGATGAACTTGCATATCCCTAACGGTTCCAAAAAAATTGTTATTACTTTCTTGCCTTACGAATACTTCGTAATGCGGTTTATCGCTGCCTTTCTTGGTCATGTTATAAAGACACGTTTTTCGCATGTTGAAAATTACCGGCTCCTAATGATAAAAGCGATAGAATTACTTTTTGACGAAATATAAAAAATTGCGATAAATGTCGTGGAAATGTCTGTATATATTTGTTCAAATAATTAACTTTTAACAATTTTTTGATTTCTCTTGTATTTGTAAATCGTTTTGACATCCTATCAATTATTTCTTAATCATGCATTTACCATTTTATAGGTCGGTTCTATTCTTTCATGGTTCTGTTCGACAGAGACGGTGTTGGTGTTGCGTAGTGTTGTAAGTGCCGGTTCGTCGAATTTGAGTTTCGGTTGTCTGGTCTTGGTACCGAAAAGGTTTGCTGGTATAATACACTTTTTCTGGTGTATGAAGTAGTGGAATAGCAAAAAGGACCGTATAGAAGCAGAGCGAGAAAGTATGTGCGTTGGAAGCACCACTAGTTTTCTATTGTCTAACCATTGTTATATAGCTTAATGTGTCATATTTTTATTCCTACATTTAACAACCGCAGACCTATGAAATTTGAAAACAGAAGAATTCCAATGGGATAATTTGCCTTTTCTGTCCTTGCGCAAGGTAACAGTTGGCAAAGCCCTTTTCTTGAAAGACAAAACTCTCACGAAGGGTCCAATTAAGGTTTTCATAATGGAAGTCCGAAATTGAAGAAACAGTAGTAACTCTTTATTTAAAAAACTAATGGAGCTACAATAGCACGTACTTTCTCGTGATATTGGTAATAGTTGTATAATATTATAATATGGCAATTTCTCTCATACATTTCAATTACCATTTGAAACATTGTTAAACAAACAAAGCATGAAAAATATAGTCTACCATTTTTAATTAAAATGTTTAAACGACAACAGCTTTATGCGATTGAATTCAGTTCGTTCTACGCAAATGAACCAACAATGCCTGATGCTTATTTTAGCCATCAAAAAATAATTAGTTTATATTAACTGGAACAGCGGCCGTCATTATCGTTTCCTATATTCAGTGAGGCGCTAAAACAGTGTGTTGCAACACGCAAAATGCTTGCTTATTCGTATGCGTTTACAACAGTTTTCAAATTAGGATTGTTCATACTCCTAACAAGAAAAGAAAATGAATACAAAACTATTAAATATAATATTGTTATATTCATCAAAACTACTCGGTTTTTACGCACCTTATTCTTTATTCCTACATCTTTTTATGCAAAGCAAAATCGTTAATCCGTTTTCAAATTAAATTCAATTAAAGACAGAAAAAATACGTTTTAAATAAGTCATAAAAGATTAATTCGTTAACATATAAAAAAGCTCGTATGTAAGAAACAAAGTAAATGAAATAATATACAAATTGTAACTAAGCCAAGCAACCTACTTGAATTACATCTATTACGTTGTCGAAGCGCAGTCATTTGGGAGTGAGTTATATGTTTGTCAGGAAATTACAGAAAAAAACTAATTTTTTCGAAAAAATATTATTTTTTATTAACACATTTCATTCACACGAAAAATGTATTTGTAAAATTGTATGTAATTTTTTTTAATTTTCATAAAATCAGGCATTTCAACGAATGTGAGACCTGCATCATTCTCCTAAGCGTTCTTTATGCTAAGGCTTCAATTTAATAAAAAAAAGTGTTGTGCTGTTTTAAGAAAAAAAGGTTTATAGGCTTAAATTGCCAATGTTTAACACAAAATTTCGCAAAAAATACTCCCGTTTTTGAAAAATTAAGCTTGACCTTATTCAAAGATCTGTTTTCTATAAACACATTTCATTAAGAAAAAGAAATCTTCATAATGCTAGTCGTCGGAAGAAGCCGAACAAATTTTGTTTTCTTTCAATTTTTGAAAAATCAGGGTTTTCAACCATCGCGAGACCTGCACCATTTTTTCAATGTCCTTCCAAACTATCCAATAACAAAATTTCATAAAAAACGATCGTACCATTTTTGAGAAAAAATATTTTTATATATAATTAAAAACTACTTTACTCAAATTACGTGAAAATTACTCAAATATTCAAAAAAATTGTCCATGAACTTATTTCAAAATCTATGTTTAAGGAACAGATTTCATTCAAAGAAAAAATCTCTAAATTTAATATTTTAGTTGTAGGAATACGCCGAAAAGATTGAAAATTTTTGCATAAAGTATCCTCCAAAAATGAAATATCAATTTGAAATTCAGGGGGCTGAAAATAACTGTCCGTCCGTCTGTCCGTCCGTCTGTCCGTCCGTCTGTCCGTCCGTCTGTCCGTCCGTCTGTCCGTCCGTCTGTCCGTCCGTCTGTCCGTCCGTCTGTCCGTCCGTCTGTCCGTCCGTCTCTCCGTCCATCCGTCTGTCCATCTGTCCGTTCGTCTGTCCGTCTGTCCGTCTGTCCGTCCGTCTGTCCATCTGTCCGTCTGCCCGTCTGTCCGTCTGTCCGTCCGTCTGTCCGTCTGTCCGTCCGTCTGTCCGTCTCTCCGTCCGTCCGTCTGTCCGTCCGCATGTCTGTCCGTCTGTCCGTCCGTGAACACCACTAGCGCCTAAGCCATACGTACGATTTCTTCCAAAATGGATATTCCCCGGTCGATCTAGACTTTGTCGAAGCTTCGAGATTTTGAAAAAGATTCTGTAAAAAATTTTGGGGGGGTACTTTACATGAAGAACCCCGGACATTCTCAAAATTTTCTCAAAAACGGCTCCAAATTCTTTCTTTAAATTTATTGTACGAATAGAGTCAAATGCACTTATTAAGGTGCCATAAGTCCGATTTTCACGGATAACTCTGAATTTTCGAAAATTGCAAAAGTTTAAAATTTTTTCAGTGTCTTTCTGGAACTACAGAATTGACGATAGAGATTTTTCTTACAAATAAAATTTGTTGTGCAAAGTGAGTTCTTTCATTAAGGTTATGTACGTTGTTCTGAATAGTTTAGTAGTTTTCGCGGAATTTTGCATACAATATGTGCAATTTTAAAAAATTTCAAAAACTATATTTTCTCAAAAAAAGGCTCCAATATTTTTTTCTGGTAGGTAGGTATAGTGCCTATTGTATTTTATGAGATGACAAAAACGCCATATTGTTCTATCCTTTTGTTCCTTTCAAAATTGCAAAAATATAATTTTTTTGACTTGTCTCTCACGTCTTTAATATTTACATTAGCCTTGATTTGTTGACATTATTATATTAAGGAGCACATGAGCTTTAACTAATGTGAAGTAATGTTTCTCGAAAGCACAACCGTTTCTGTGAAAAGTAGCTCAATAGTCCGCATTTTTAGAAAAGCTCAAACGCCATTTTCTCATATATGGCTACAAATTTTTTCTTGAAACTTTTGTTACGGATAGTGCTAATTACACTCTTTAATATGACGTAAAGTTTGTTTTGAGTTTTTTTGTTTTCTCAGAAAGTATATAAATGTAATTGTTTTAAAAGATCTCTCACATCTTTAATATGCACATTACCAGCAATTTTTAAACACTATTATATTTGTGAGTGTAAGTGCTTCAAATAACTTCAGATAAAGTATTTTGAGAACGCAAGAATTTTCTGTGAAAATGAGCTTCAAATTTCGCATTTTTAGTAGCGTTAAAACGACGTTTTCTTTAAAACAGCACATAATTTTTAAAAGAAAATTGCCATTTAGGGCTAGGTTTTTGTGTTCTTTAATATTCTTAAATTAATATTTCCGATCTACCAATAGGAAACCGAAAATTTAAGAAAATGAGAAAAAAATGTACTTTTGGCGGTGATAGATGGCAGCTGGCAAGAAAGAGTATGCGGCAATCCCAAATAGCTAGCGAAGACCCAAGGAAATAGAAAAATAATACGGGAAAGTCTGTGCCATTCTGTAGCATCACTAGTTCAGTATCAAGAACCCACAAAACAGGGATTCCACGTGTTAGAGGATTGTTTTTCTGAATTTAGAAACTGTGTTTATCCACTTTTTTTTTTACCAGGGCCCTGTAATAGGATTTTCAGCCGAAAATTCTCAGTTATTTTGCGCAGCTTACATAGCTTTTCTCTATCTTGGTAGCGGTAGCGAGAAAGTAAAGTAGAAGGAAGAAACGATGCTGCTGACCGTTGTGGAACTCTCTGAGTCGTTAATGAATATCATTAAGGGATTCCAGTGTTATTATCATTATTGTTTTTTTTTTCGTTGCTCTGTTAGGCTCACAAATTCTCTCAATGTTAAAATATTATTATATTAACTTCAGTGTTATATACAGTCATGGGTTTCTACATACATTTCTCACTACTACTACCATGAAGGTCGCAGAATGGCGACCGAAACGTTGGCACCTGTGTCTTGGACGCGTCGTCTCCCCGACAGCCAAGTAAGCACTGACTCCGGCCGCGGAAGCCTATGCTCTCAATATTTCTTACCTCATGCATGTGGACGTGTAATTCTACACAAAATTACTATTCCTGGAAGTTGTGTTGATTAAAACTAACTATTGAATGGACAATAACTACTATAAATTTTCAGCCTTTTCTTTTCTCAGAAGAATAATATTTAACATTGATTCTGACATTCTTACAAAATTCTATTGAGCTCATGAATGAATGATTAACTTTTCCTCTCAACAAACCTTAAAGTCCCGTATGGTTTTGAATAATGTTCGTACGCTTACTACAATACAATACAATAATAAGATATAATACAATACAATACAACACATTAATACAATATAATACAATTATAATTCAATGCGAATAACACCTTCGAGCTCTTACTCCGCACAAGCTACCAAAACGAATCATCAGTTACCCGCTTCACTCTCATTTACTAATTCCCCCAGTATACAGGATGGAGCATCTAAGTTGTCCACAGCAAGTATCTTGAAAATGGTTTGAGGTATCGAGTTGCTATTTGCTCCATGTTGTTGCAAATGATGGGGCAAATAACATATTTCTTTTTCTTGTTTGTGACTTATGTAACTTTAGAGATATTGACCAAACTTTGATTTTTTAAATGGAAGTATATATTTTTCTCTCCGTCATTCTAAATATCTTTTAAAATGCAATGCAATGATATAAATATTGTTTATGTATGAAAAGTATTAGTTGCAAAAACAGTGCAATTAGAACTTGGTAAATGCTACGCTGTAGCGCGCAAGGACAGCTAACCTTGCTGATATCGTATTCGTGAGTCGACGCACCTTGTCGGAAAACGAGAATGTTTGTCGATTACGAGACTTTCTAGTACGATATCAACAAGGTCTGCTGTCGGTGCTCCACCTGCATACTGAAACAAACATTCGCACCGCATCGGTAGCGTATGTGTGTTCAGCTCGGCAGCTTTCGAGAGAGTGGTAATTTCAATCTCCCCACAGGATTATGGCGTTCAATGCCTTTCCATACCTCGGGCATGTAATGTATCCGGGGGCCGTGTTCCGCAAAAGTATAATGCGTAGACATAAAGCAAGGAATTCTGTACTTGGAAATGGAAGCTGAGAGATTTACGTATACAATCCACGAAGCGGTATGGAATAACACAAGACAAATTGCCTTGAAGGCTGTAGGAAACAACTACCCTATAGAAATCAGGAAGTTAGTTAAAGAAAAAAGACGTGCTAGAAGAAGATGGCAACAGACTCGGGATCCACATGATAAAACAATACTTAATAACAAAACTCAAAGTCTTAAGAGAGAAGTTCAGAAATTGAAATATGTGTGAATAGCTTTCTATATGAATAATTTGACTGCAGATAAAACATCTGACTATTCGCTATGAAAAGAAACCAAAAGACTTAAAGACCAGTCACCCAAATTCCACCCATTGGAAAAATAAATGGTTCCTGGGTACGAGACAGTAAACAGAAGGCAGACACCTTTTCAAAATACCTTGAATAAATCTTTCAGACGAATGATATACATTCTGATGTGGATAATGAAGAAAATACAAATAGTGAATTTGAAGAAATAGAATTTGTTACTAAAAACGAACTAGTTAATGAGATAAGAACAAACATTAATGCCAAAAAAGCTCCTGGTTTTGATCTTATCACGGATGAAATTCTGAAACAGTTACCAAATAAGGAGGTAGTAATGCTAATGTATTTAATCAATGCAGTCTTTAGACTAAAACATGTTCCTAGTACATGGAAGGTTGTTGAAATCATGATCCCCAAACCAGGAAAATTTCTCAATGAAGTCACGTTTTATAGCATTGCTGCCCATCGCTTTGCTGCCCATCCTGCACGGCCAATAGCTTTGCTGCCCATCATTTCAAAAGTCTGAGAAGTTGCTGTTAAAAAGGTTAAAACCAATAATTGAAAGAAAAAAATTGATCCCAAATCATCAGTTCGGATTCAGATAAAAACACTCTACAATAGACCAAGTCCATAGAATCTTCAATACAATAGAGGACACAATAGAAGAAAAACTGGTCTGTTCAGCTATCTTCCTTGATGTAGCCCAGGCGTTTGATAAGGTCTGGCATCAGGGGTTGATTTTTAAACTAAATATCAGCAATTACCCAAACAGTATGTGACACTGTTAAAATCCTACATATCTGAAAGACTCTTTTGGGTCAGATGGAAGAAGAATACTCAGAGCTAAAAGAGATAAGAGCAGGCGTGCCGCAAGGAACCGTTCTCTACTTATTGTATACGAGTGATATCCCACAAAACAAAAACGTAATTTTGGCGACCTTTGCTGATGATACATCCCTGATGGTTACGCACTCAAACGCGCAGGAGGCCATAGGCATATTACAAAATGCCTGTAATCAAATACACTCTTGGACAAAAATTTGGAAGATCAAATTAAATGAGTCAAAATCTCTACACATAAACTTTACAAGCAAGACAATTGAAAGCACCCCTTCTCTCATGTTAAAGGACCTTAAAGTACCTTATACAAACACTGCTAAATAGTTAGGCATGGCATTAGATACTAAACTGCGATGGAAGGAACACGTGAAAAAGAACGAATTAAATCTTAAATATAGACAATTGTACTGGCTATTGGGACGTGCTTCTCAACTGTCCATACACAACAAAATCTTATTCTACAACCAAATATTGAAACCGATTTGGCTCTATGGTGTTCAGCTCTGGGGATGCACCAAGGAAAGCAATATAAAATAAATACAGACCTTCCAAAACAAAGTACTGCAAAACATTGTAAATGCCCCGTGGTACATTAGAAATAGGGATCTACATCGTGATCTTGGAGTTCCCTATGTGTCAAGTGAAATTAGAAGATTCGCTGAAATGAGACTACATGAACATGTTAACTTAGAAGCCATTCAACTTTTGGAAAACCATTACCAGTGGAGGAGACTAAAGAGGACCAAGCCCTTTGAATTAGTTTAATATTGACAATAAATTTATTTTGATATTGTAAATTAAATACATACTACACTATTGAGTGAGCATGTAAATATTTTAACTTAGATTTAAGAATATTTGTAAATTGATGGTTGGTCATTTGTTGCCAGTTTCAATCTTTCATGCTCTGGTGTATTAAGAAAGAAAAAAAATTCTATACTTGTTGTTTGGTTGCCTCAACAACGTATATTCTTTGGGGTTTAAACGTTCTGAATACATACAATCCCATCGTAACTACACGCTTAATGCCGATTTTCCTATACAAAATACCATGGGGTTTTCTGGCCTAAGACGGTATTTGTTGTGGCAATTTTTACACAGGACCGTAGTATGGAAATCTCTATTACGACGCAGAAAAATGAAAAAAGGAGACTGGTTGTATACGTACGTTAAATTAATGTAATTTTAATTTTTTAATGAAGTTTCTATCCTTAAAACAAGTAATTTCACTTATTTAAAATTCTAAAATATTTCAATTTTTTTCTATTGGAAGTGATAAGTGAATAGTAAGTGATAGTAATAAATTTTGTTCATCCATGTCTAGTTAGATATCATTGTATGTGACTTTAATAACTTTTACTTGGATTTCAAAACGTGTAAATTCAATTTTATATACTCCCACGTACCTTAATGGGTCCTTTGCGCCAACAATGCTACTTGTGCGGGATTTGAAAGGTGCGAAGAGTCAATATTGCACCTTAATGTGAAGCTATTCAGTAGTTGTTAGATAAATTACTGGAGTTCGTTCCAAGTTGGAACTAGAGATAAGTTCCTAGTTGATGAAGTTGCGAGAGTTTCTAGTTAATTAGCGGTTGCAGCTCCTAGAGAAAACTAGTGATTTGCCGGCTGTCGAAGGTCGGCTATGGAAAAGGTAAAGGGCCAGGTTCGGCAAAAGCAGAAACGGACAAGATGGCTGAAACAGAGGCAGCTATGAATTTGGAGAAGGAATGAAAAAGAGGTCGTATAGCGAAAACAAAAAGGAGAAAATCTGGAAGGGTTTGGAAATGAAAGGGGAGAGAAAAATAGAGAAAAGAAAAATGGAAATATATAAAAGAAAAAATGGAAAAGGAAGAATGATGTATGGTGAAGACAGATGGGAGAACAAAATATCTAATATCATAAAGAAGATAGAGGATAAATTACAAGTGGATAAAAATACTGAAATGGGAAAATAAATATACTTCATTTCGAGGGAAATGTAACAGTGAAGAGAAAAATAAAGGAGAGAGTAATATAAACACAGGAAAATGAATAAAAGGATAATTCAAAGGAGAGGGAAAATGTGGATTGAATATAGGCTGCAATAAAGATAAATGCAGGTCAAGTATGGAAGCGAAGAACAGGGTATGGACCAGGCACGAACGAATAGAGGATAGGAGGAGGAGAGTTGCGGGAATGGTAAGTAAATGGCAAATGTGCCGGGCAGGTTAAAATCGATTCCGCGAAGTGTCAAAGCGAGAGCGGTTGGATGGTGAGTGAGACCAGACGTGGCGGGAAGGAGCAAATGTAGGCCCTTGAACGGCACGGATATATGGGGAAGAAAGAGATAATGCGCGAAAGGAGAGGTGAGAATAAGATGCGGCGAAGGTGGAGGCGGGGTGGAGCCTCGCCCCACCTCCGTTTCAATCAACTATCTACACAGCCTCTTCGTCTCACCATGTTCCTCTTATGCTCCAGTTCCCGCATCCACCCGTCTCGTCTCTCTCCGCATCTTATTCTCACCTCTCCTTTCGCACACTATCTCTTCCTTCCCCATATATCCATATAGGCGGAGGAGGGGATCGACCCGGGATGGAGGAGGGGATTGAGGCGGGGCGGAGGCGGGGCGGAGGCGGGGCGGAGGCGGGGCGGAGGCGGGGCGGAGGCGGGGCGGAGGCGGGGCGGAGGCGGGGCGGAGGCGGGGCGGAGGCGGGGCGGAGGCGGGGCGGAGGCGGGGCGGAGGCGGGGCGGAGGCGGGGCGGAGGCGGGGCGGAGGCGGGGCGGAGGCGGGGCGGAGGCGGGGCGGAGGCGGGGCGGAGGCGGGGCGGAGGCGGGGCGGAGGCGGGGCGGAGGCGGGGCGGAGGCGGGGCGGAGGCGGGGCGGAGGCGGAGCCAAGGCGGGGCCGAGGAGGATTACGATCTAAACTGAGGCGGAATGGGGTACGAGTGCCGGGGTCGGTCGTGCTTGGGACGGGGGCGTTGGCAGGAGTTGAGATGGAGGAGGAGGCGGGGGCGGAAGCGCTGCCGGCTGCTGCCGAGCCGCGTCTCGCCGCGCCGCCTAAACACAGGCGTTATTGACTCTGAATTCGCAATCAGCCTGCGCGCCCACCCTCCCGCGGCGCCCTCAATTAATACCTCTCCCAGAGGCTTCCTCCCTACCCTCTCCCCTCCCTGTCCTTCGCTCTACCCGCTCCGCGGCTCGGCCTCGTCCCACTGCGGCGAAGACAGCTCAGAATATACAGGCCTCTGTCTCTTCCTTTTAACTCGTTTCCTCCCCTTTAATTCGCTTTTCCCCCTTTTGTTTCCCCCTCTTTCTCTCTCTGTCTCTCACTCTCTGTCTCCCAAGTGTCGTTTCTTCCTAGTAGATGATCACTTCCCTCTTAGTAGTCCGGGATCTTTAAACCGAGGTGAATGGTCCCACACAATTTACACGTACCACGCCGTAACTTCCTCTTTTCTGTGTCCTCCCTGATTTCTACCCTATATTTTCGTTTATCTCTTGACATACTTCCACGCTGTGCTCTGGGCTTTTCAAATTGTGATAAAGATGACGCAGAATACAGAGGCACCGTTTAAGTTGTTTTTATCACCACCTTTTCCGTCTCGTTCCCCAATATTATTACCCTCTTTATTCGTTTTTTTCCTGCGCTTCATTTATAATTAGGTTTCTCTCTATTCTTGTTAATTTGCTCTTCCTCTGTGAGTCGGATTCCTTAATCTCCCGTTCAAAATTGCACAGGAATTTACTTTTTTTATTTATCCTTTTTTTACATCTCTTTCTTTAAACTTCTTTTTTCCTCTCTTGCTTTAATATTCTGCTATTTTATTCTCTCTCTCTCTCTCCCTCTCTCTCTCTTCCAACCTCCCATCGCTTTGTCTATCTGTATTTCCCCTTTCATTTAAACCCTCCAATCCACGCGCCCTCGATTGTAACACGACTCCACGTGCGAGGACTGAGAGTCCCACGAGACAGATCGAGGCGCAGAAGCACTTGTTTTCTTTGCTCGTGAAGCAATACTATCCTAATTGCGACAGTCTTCGCAGTTCACCTTTTTGAGTGCAAGGGTATTGCGAAAGAGGTGATGAACAACGTTTGCAATCGGAACTCAGCGCACAGCCACTGTGTTGTTCAGGAACGTGACGTCTTTGTTACTTCAGTATTATACTGTTCCTTTTGAAAAAAATCTTTGTCGTTGGGACATGGTGCTCGTTTAATCCAAGAAATGCGAAAGAGGGTTCAAGGAACCCATATATTCATCCTTACCCTCCTGCCCAACTACAACAATATATAAGAATGGCAAAACTTAAAATCCTTTTTCCTAGAATTAAGACTCGATATAGCAAAGATCTCCTTCATCCTCCATAATTTGCAATATAACAGTTTAATTATAACTACAGATCATTCTCTTCTCACATTAAACAGAATAGAAAACTCTTTGCTGTAAATATTCATCCTTATATACTTTTACTGTTGTTTATATTCATAGTGTTAAATTAACAAGCAGTTAATGAAAGGTCCCACCTTGGAAGACCCTCAAAAAGTTATGTATAAGCTATTAATGTAAAAATAGCCAAAAATATTTGTAAGGCAACAACTGCCGGTCAAAGAGAATTATATTTAAAAAAAGAACCCATCACCATTATATTACTTTCAGTTCACTTGATTCATGTGCTTTACGTCATATAGAATTAATGTAATTGTTAAGGTAGTTCCATTCATTATTTTCCACATCAATGGCACAAAATTTGCTTATCACTTTTCTTTTATTTGCATTTTTCTTGAGCGTGATCGGTAAACCCTCCATTTGCAAAAGGCGTAGTTTTTTCTTAGTGCTTTTAGTGACTGAATTATTGTTCTGTATAGGAAAAGTTTGTTCGTTTGCATTTTACATGACTTTAACAGTTCAACATTCAGTAATTGTATATGTCACAAACTTTCTCAACAGTATTTGCTGCAATTCTTTCCTTGCTGGAATTATTTCTTTAATGTTATCTTATGTTAGTGGAGGTGAAAATAACTATCCGCAATGGTAATGGCTATTTTGGTATTTGCGCTTGTAGACGGAACACGGGTGTCTATGGACGAAATCACGTAAGAGATACTGTTGAATTTCTCATATTCCGGCCTTTGACACTGTAGTTTCTCATAGTGCTCCCATTGGGTCCCGCCCGCCGCCACTGAGAGCCCGGAGCAATCGGCCGTGGCTCTAGGAGCAAAAACGTGATGAGCCCTGATCTGGAGGGTCAGCGCCGTAGTATGCGGGTCCCCCTAAAGGTCATCCTTCCAAGAATCCGCGATATCTCTGTCTGCTGTAGTTTGAGATTCGGATTTTCATTCTGCTGTGTTTTGAGATTCAAATTGTCATTCATCCCGATGAAACCAGTCTCAACCCATTGAATAAGAAGAGATATTGATAGAAGTCTTTTTTTTTGTTTTAAAGCCAAGTATACAACTCTTTATTTTGCAAACCAAGAACGTAGACTGAACATTTTTTTGAGAAAATTATTCTTTGAACAATTAAAACTAGTGGTGCTACAGAATGGCACAGACTTTCCCGTATTAGTTTTCTATTTTCTTGGGTCTTCGCTAGCTATTCGGAATTGCCACATACTCTTTCTTGCCAGCTGTCATCTATCACCGCCAAAAGTACATTTTTTTTGTCATTTTTCTTAATTTTTCGGTTTCCTATTGGTAGAACGAAAATATTAATTTTAGAATATTAAAGAACACAAAATTGTAGCCGTAAATGGCAATTTTCTTATAAAAAAAAAGATGTGCCGTTCAAGAGAAAATGGCGTTTTAGCGCTACTAAAATGCAAATTTGAAGCTCATTTTCACAGAAAATGATTGAGTTTTCAAAATACTTTATTTAAAGTTATTTGAAGCACTTACACTCACAAATATAATAATGTTTATAAATTGCTCGTAATGTGCATATTAAAGATGTGAGAGATCTTTCAAAAAAATTACAATTATGTAATTTTTGAAAAAACAAAAAAATAACTCAAATAAATTTTTACTCTATACTAAGAGTGTAATTTGCACTATCCGTTACAAAAGTTTGAAGAAAAAAAATGCAGCCATATACGAGAAAATGGCGTTTGAGCATTTCTGAAAATGCCGAAATTTTAGCTACTTTTCACAGAAAACGGTTGTGTTTCGAGAAACTTTACTTGACACTATTTAAAGCATATATAATAATGTGAAAAACTATAATAAATATGAAATATAATAATATGAAAAACTCGCCGATAATGTAAATATTAACGACGCAAGAGACAAGTAAAAAATTTACATTTTTGTAGTTTTTGAAAAAACTAACCGATAGACCAAAATGACTTTTATGTCATTGATAGAGTACATTTACCACTATCCCTACCAAAAGTTTAAAGAAAAACTTTGGAGCCGTTTTTGAGAAAATCGTGTTTTTGTAATTTTTTAAAATTGCATATATTGCACGCAATATTGCACGAAACTACCAAACTTTTAAGAAACATTTACTTGACCTTTATGAAAGAACTCAATATGCAGAACAAATTTTACTGCAGTCAAACTTTCACAATTGTCGAAAATTCAGAGCTGTACGTGAAAATCGGACCTATGCCATGTTAAAAAGTGTATTTTACTCTATTCATACAAGAAATCTAAAGAAAAAATTTGGAGCCGTTTTTGAGAAAATTTTGAAAATCCTCGGGGGGCTTCATATAAAGTACCCCCAAATTTTGAAGAATCTTTTTCAAAATCTCAAAACTTCGACTAGAATCAGATCGACAGGGGAATATCCATTTTGGAAGAAATCGTAGGTATGGTTTAGGCGCTCGCAGTGTTCACGGACGGACGGACGGACGGACGGACGGACGGACGGACGGACGGACGGACGGACGGACGTTTTCCTTTCAATTGGGTTTTCGGTATCAAGGACCTAGAAAACAGGGTTTCTGGCTACCCCACGTGTTAGGGGATTTTTTTCTTAATTTAGCAACTGGTTTTATCCACTCTTTCCTTTTCACGGCCCGGCAATTAATTTTTTTCCGCCGAAAATTGGCCATTTTTCGCGCAGCATTACATAACTTTCCCTATACTACGTATATCACTCCGTGAATACGTACGTATACGGGAAAGTAAAAATAGATAGGACGTTGAAATATAAAACAAGAAATATTGTTTAAATTGCGGGTTTTTGGTTTGTGTAATAAAATACTATTTAAGATGAGTTCTACAAAAATGTCATTATCGAGCTACCAATAACTTAAAGAAATACACAGCAATTGATTTTGAAATGAAAATAGCAGTAAAATAAAACAAATATTCGCATTTTGCTTACGTTTTTCAGTAACGAATCAAAGGTAATGATTAGCGATTTATTCTTTTTAACTGGACAAGAATGTTACTAGTTTTTGATTGTTTAAATTGGCACCATAGAAAACCTCACGGTTTAAACGGAAGATACTAAAAATCACAAATCACAGAGTGTATTTTTAGTCCAGGAATATACAATTTTAGATTGAGAGTCCGCGGCGAGTTCACTAGAGAGTAGAGGATTAAGAAGGCACTATCTTTCTCACAAGTTCGGTCGTCTTCAACTCCGAAGAAACTTGCCTTCCCTTCTTTCTTACTCTGATTTTCCTTTTGCTTTCTTTTCTCATAATTTTCTCTCTACCTCGTTTCCTCATCACTGGCTCAAAAAGTACGAATAGCCTCTTCTTCCCAGTTTGAATATACTGGAGAGATAACACTGTATCTACATGCACTCTCAGTACTTGCATTTCATTTACTCATCAGTTTCATTATCTCCTTTTTCTTCACGTTTCTCTTACAATTTTATATTTTCTCTGCATTATCTGTATTTTTTCTGTTATTTTTTTAATTGTTCAAAGAGTTTCACTCGGTAAACCGAGTTTGCGTTGCCTCTGAAGTGTTATCTTATGAACTCTCATTAATTCTTACTCGTTTCGTTATATTCTCTTTCCAAGATTGTTTTTTGAATTCTTCGTTACAGTATTATTTATCTTCTTTCTTCATTTGCAATGTCTCCATCGCACTCAACAGGTCTGTCTGTACAGGCACGAGAGCTCCTGGCGGAGCCAAGGCCTCCCAGTGGCGTCCCAATTCTGATATCATGTGTAATTGTTTTTTACTCATCTTCCGAAAATATCTTCTTGAAAAAACCTTTTTTTTTGGCATTTAGTCATTTCAGGGCTTGGATTTATACCTGGGGTTACCGCCTTACCGACGTTGGTATTGGACGTTCGGGATTTAATAACATGGTTTGATGTTATGTTATTAGCGGGAGATGGG
The DNA here is from genome assembly GCA_031308135.1 of Acheta domesticus. Taxonomy (NCBI): domain Eukaryota; kingdom Metazoa; phylum Arthropoda; class Insecta; order Orthoptera; family Gryllidae; genus Acheta; species Acheta domesticus. Next base: position 62,058,563 of record JAHLJT010002630.1, read on the forward strand.
AGGTGGTTTTGCGGACACGTCTACGAAGTGTTATTAAAGTAAATGTGCATTAGTATGTTAATGTGTCGATGAATTATAGTCTTAAAGGATTTGAAAAGATATTGAGTATTGACAATCCAGACGATTTCTGTGAAGAAGATACAGCATACAGATAATTTTATGAGACTGATGAAGATAATGTACAGCTTATAAACGAAGTAAATATTATTTGTACTGAAGAAGAGGAAAACGTGAATGATGAGGCATACATCAATTTAGAAACTGAAGAGTTTCATGTCGAAGACACAATACGAATAGTACAATGTGTTCTAAAAGTGATATGATTTGACATTCACGACCCTTCGTCGTGGACGAAGACCTGCATGTAAAATATATCGCTGAAATCGATATGTATTTTATTAATATATCAAAATAATGTTTAATATGCATAACCAAAACAATATTACATTTGCGGTAAAAATATTAATGCTATATTGCATTTTCCGTGGGGTACGTCGTTGACCCACTTGGTATTCGATATATGCAAAATACCTCAGTAGTTCAACGGTTAAGAAGGAAGATGTCATTAGCATCCCTAAGGAGGAAGGTGTCGTTATACATCCTTACGTCGAATTGTGGTCTTGTCAACCTGAGAAGTAAGCTTTCTCATCATCATACAGCAATTGACACTAGGACATTGCCAGGAAAGCGCACACAATAATCTACCCCGACCGGGAATCGAACCCGTAAACGCGTCATGGTAAACGAGGACGCTTCACAGCGAGCTATCCGCAGGACCGAACATCTAATATCCACTAAATTGCTTAAAGCAGGATAACGCTCTCCTAATTCACATTTTAAACCAGTACTTTACAACCGTAAGAAAATTGAGTCCCAGACATTCATAAACATGTCATAAAAGGCGTGATTTCCGACATTACTAACATTACAAGGTAAATGAAGAAAAATATTATGAAATATATAAATTAAAAAAATGAAAATACACTACTTTTGCTAGGGAAGCAAAATTCCGTCGATTTCTACAAAAAGAAGTAGCTCTTCTCTGTAACTTTCAGCATTTTACATTTTGTTATTAAAAAAGGCATTTTTAACGACCACAATCATGTCATGAAAGTCAAAAATCTATTTCACTTATTACTACGTCACAAAAGCTTTTAAACACGCATTTCAAACAAGCACCCCTCCTTTAGCTGCTCTCTACCAATCAGTTTAATGCTCCTTTCCCACAGTTTGACTATCGCGGAATCACTCAGGACGCTGGCGTTTCATCACCATTGAGTGATTGATTAGCAATTCGGGCGCTAAAGTCATTAGCTAAGGCATTTAAGTGGATAAGACCAAAGTCACAGCTAAGGTCATCAGTCCCATACGTATAGTGGATACTTTGCTCCTGTGGAGGGGGCGGTGATCTTCCCTAGCTGGTTGGTGAGATCCAGCGCCGACCTAACCGTCGGCTACAGGAGTCTAGATACCTCCCACCAGAGGAGCATCGCCCTAGCGGGAACAAGGTCTAAGCTCCCGACCGCTCTCCCGACATGTGTGGTAGTGTAGTGCTTGTATGTGTGTAAGTAAGGGGTGAGGATGGGACAATACAGGGAAAGGAAAGATCGCGCGCGGTCCGTGCCCCGTTTGGTAGGGTTCAGCTCCGGTATTCACCCCGTATTGATCGAAAAAACACGGAAAAACTACCTAAGCAGCTGGCCGCTAGAATTCTCCAGGCAGCGACTGAATCTACCTACCTAGCTATGGTTATCACCATTGCTAACCATATTAACCCTGCTTTAAGTTGATTTTCACTGTATATCTCAAAATATAACTGTAATTTTCTAAGCTTTTAATATTGGTGCTAGTTTAACAACACCCGACTTCAGAGAATTCTACGGCAGGTCCGTAATCGGATCGCGTGTTGGGCGCTCTGCGAGGGGTATGTCCTGGTACCTTTTTATTTACTTATTCTGCATGAATTCCCATTTAAACTTTCACCCAATTACAAACCAAAAAAAAGTGTACTAAAGCTGCATCGTTATGATAAAATTTATTAGTGGGTCTAATAAACCGTTTTTTTTATTTTTTATTTTTTTTATTTTTTTTTAAATTTATTTTCTTCCTGTTCGGCAGTTTTGCCTTTCAGGGGTTTTAAATTTTACATAACATTACGTACATAACATTTTGGGCAAAACAACCTCTTATAATTGTATTTTACTACTAGCTATTTTACAAGTTTTCATGATTATATTTCTATCACATGTAATCAATTTACATACAACACTCAAATTTTAGCGTTAAACATTCTTAAATCTAGATATTTCTATAAACATTGAAAGGAAAATTTATTTTAAACACACAATATTATTGAGGATACTTATTTTTCATGGGGGTTTATACATGTCCTTCGGGTATCGTGAGCGTATTCTCTTGTGATTATTCAATGTTTTTCCCATTGTAAATTTTATACAGCAAGGAGAGGACGGAAGAAGTGTAAAAAATTTATCACAGTTCTTTCTTATATGCTCGATTAGGGGCTCAATTTGAAGTTCTCTTTGAATTTGTGAATTTGAGATGAACCAAGGGGCCTTTGCACATTTTCTTAAAAATTTATTCTGTATTTTCTGCAGTTTTTTCAATGTTGCTATTTGCTGTGTTATTCCAGACCTGGACAGGCATATGTGAGCGATTGGCCTAATAATCGATTTAAATATTAACATAGCACATTCCAAAATTTAAGGCTGAGCGAAAGTTAATTATTGGATACAGTTTCGATATTTTGGCATATGTTGCACTGGTTATTACTTCAATGTGCTTTTTCCAAGTTTTCCAACCTGCTGTCAATGTTAACCCCAAGATATTTTACTGGTGTATCAGATGCTAGCCATGGGATGATAGTATTATTTACTACTAGTGGGGCGCGGAAACTTTGGTTTACAGAGAGTAAAGATTTTGGCCTGTGTTTTAGTTGGGTTTATTTTTATTCTCCACTGATGAGCCCACTTTAGAAAGCATGAGACATCTGCTTCTATGTTATCCTTCGCTACATTTATATCTGCATGCGTTGTGTATATTGCAGTATCGTCTGCGAATAATGCAAGATTTGAGTCACCTAATTTGGGAATGTCTGAAAAATAAACATTGAAGAGGAGCGGCGATAGCGCGGAACCTTGCGGTACCCCTGCTTTTATTGTTCTAGTTTGTGAGAGTGCGCTGTTTACTTTAACTCTGTACGTTCTGTCTGAAAATAAAACTATTTATAATGTCCTGTAAGTAGAAAGGTACTCCCAGATGTTTCAGTTTGAATAGGTAAACCAGTATGCCAGACTTTATCAAAGGCTTTCTCTACGTCTAAGAACAGGTCCAATTGTATGCTGTTTGTTATGGAAACCATTTGCAATTTGTTCTACTAGGCGGATGAGCTGATGAGTTGTACAGTAATTTTGCCTGAACCCGAACTGCTCGTCTGGTAATGCCCTTATTTCTAAGAGGTATTTGGTAAGTCTTTTTGTATCAGTTTCTCAAATACTTTGGACAAAGATGATAATAAGCTAATTGGCCTATAGCTCGTTACTTCTTTCGGATTTTTGCCTGGTTTACTGATTGGAAGGACAATGGCCTGTTTCCATGATCTTGGATAATACCCAATTCTAAGTGCAGAGTTATATATTGCTGCCAGGGTTGCAATCGAACTTCTTGGTAATTCTTTCAAGACTCTGTTTGTTATACGGTCATGGCCAGGAGCCTTCCTAGTTTTGAGCTTATTTATAATTAAAGCTATTTCGTAGGGGCTAATAAATTTAATTTGCGTGGGGACTCTGTAATTTATGTCTGTCATACACTCCTCAATTTCTTTATTATGTTTAACATCAATCATGGGGTTAGGTGTAAAAGTATTTTCAAAAGTTTCGGCGATGTAATCAGCCTTTCTTGGTCTGTGTGTACATAATTTCCTGTTTGAGAGGGGGGATATTTGTTTTTTTCCCCTGATATACTTTTTATTGTTGTCCACAGTCGTTTTGAATTAGGATGTATTTGGGATAAATGAGTTTGGAAGTTAGAATATCTTAAGTTGTCTAATTCGATTTTAATTATCCTCGCTTATTTGTTTATTTTTCTTTTGGAATTTGCGTTTCTATTTATTTGCCATTCCCTTCTCAGTTTTCGTTTTTCATGAATGAGATTCAGTAGTTGGTTTGGCAATTTACTACAAGGTCTTTGTGCTGGAGGGGATGGAATAATGCTTTCATCTAAACTTTTTTGAATTGCATTATTTAGTCTGGTTATCTCTAATTCAAGTTGATTATCATTTTTAATTGAATTTGGAAATTCTAGGTTTTGAGATATTAGATCACGGAATTTACTCCAGTTGATGTTTTTGTTTATTGTTTTATTTATGTTGTCTTGTATTGAAATTTTCCCTTGGAAGGAGCAAATCACTGGATTATGGTCCGAATCTAGATCCGGAACAACTGTTTGGTAGATTGGGAAGTTTATTCCTAGAGAGATTATTATATCTAAGATATCTGGGGTGATTCTATTGTTGTAAGGGTAGTGAGTTGGTTCATTGGGTGCGTGTATATCTAGATTGTTATTAGTTATTAGTTGTAACAGCTTTCTACCATGTGAGGAGGTAGAATTGCATTTCCAAGCTATATTTTTACTATTTAAGTCCCCTATTATAAGAACTTTCGAATGCTTCTGGAAAATATTTTTATAGATGTCTTGAGGGAATGGGTAGTTAGGTGGTTTATATGCACACACAATCGCTGTTTCCTCATTATTTACGTAAGTTACAATTGCTACGGTCTCTAGCATTTTGTCAGATGGAATGTCTATTTGAAAATGTTTCGTACTTTTGTGAATTAAGATTGCCACTCCTCCCGAAGCACAGTGCGTTAATCTATCGTTTCTGTATATTGCATATCCATTAACTTTAAATTTTTCCCCAGGCAATAAATGGGTTTCGGTTATGCAGGCAATTTTTATTTTATTTTCATTTAAGAAGTGAATGAATGAATTTGTTTGGCGTTTTTATGCCATTGGCATTCCAGTTTAATAACCTCATTTCATCATTATTATTATTATTTAATGCCATTAATAAGAGCAGGAACTAACGATTGAATCATTGTTTGTAACTGAGGAACAATTATTGCTAATATCTGATTTACTATTGTGCTAATTAAATTGCAATTATTAGCATTATTGGGGCTTTGGTTTCTCCAATTTGAATTTGGATTTACGTAATTTTGAGAAGGCAAAGGCATATTTACATTACTCAGCGGGGGGAAGGTTTGAATGTTATCAACTGGTGGCGGCCTCACTGAAGGTTGCCTACTCCCAGTGGTTTTATCAGAAGTTTGAGCGTTGTAATGGTCTTGCCACTGCTTTCGTCCTCTTTCTGCCTCTTTGAATTTTTTGCAGCCACGATAATTTGCTGTGTGTTACAACAAATAGGTTGTTCTCGTTTTGATCTATTACATTGTGAATAATGATGTGATCCATCACAACGAACACATCTTGGATTTAGTTTACAGTTAGATTGGGTGTGTTTGAATCTCTGGCAACGCTTACACTGTATTACCTTGGTTGGAGCGCTTCGCATCCGTACTTTAATTACAGAATGGAATAGTTTAGTTTCATTAAATATTGATTTAGCATGTTCAGTATTCATTAAATCTACTGCACAGGACCATAGAGGTTCTCTATTTTTAATATATAGCCTTGTTACGCCAGTTACTGGATACGTAAGCCTTGCTAATTCGTCAAATATTTCTTTCTGAGAGTAGGCAACAGGTATACCATGAATTATAACTGAGAGCTTAGAATGATAGGGGTCTCTGAAGGAATGATATGTATATTATTTCCATCACAAAATTTTCTATAACCTCTGTAGTCTTCAATTGTTACAAAGTTCACTTGGTAAAAATCTTTTTGGTGTTTAATAGTAAACTCGTTTTTGGCTACTTTTTTAAGATCAGTAACTAGAAGTAGATATCCATAGTTGTTAATATTATGAATGAATATTGGTGGAATTTTTACAGTTTTATCACTTACAAAATTATCACTATTGTCTAAATTTCGAAGCAAATCATAGCGTGAACTTACTGGTACGTTGTATCTAATATTCTCATCTGAACCATGGTCAAAGCGAAACCTTTTTCTCTTGTTTGAGTCGGAGCACGCATTTCCGTTTGAACTCACGTTCTGTGATGCGTTTTCCTGATGTTCACCCACTGTTTGTGGAGGTGGTGATGGTGGTGGCGGTGAAAAGACGCCCACTGATGGCGATGGGAACGCCTGTCCGTAGAATTCACCGCCGTTTGGATTTTCATTGATCACTTCCATTGACTGCACAATTAACCCTGAGGTTTCAAGTAGCCCCCCACTTTCCACACTCATTTTAACGGATAAATCGTTGCACTATTTGTTGGTTGTTGCTTTACTTATAGAACAATACAGAATATCACTCAATATCACTGCTGAGAAACACTGTTGAATCACATCGCACAGTCACCTCGGTCACCGCAGTTGTAACTGAACCAAGACTACTGAGCGGAGCGCGATCTGCACCGTGCCGTGGTCAGCAGAGGAATGTCCTGATAAACCGTCTATACAGATATTCGGTGATGACAAAATTTACGTAAGTTAATATTTTTTCTTTCCTTACGTGGGATTGGGAACTCTTTTTACTATTACCCAGGAATGACAGAACTTACTTCAAGTTAACAACATTGACGTCTCCATGCGCCATTGCCATCTGCCATGAGCCATTGAGTGGCTCAAGGCATCAACTGATGTTACTGTAGTGTCTCTAAGCGGGAGGTCCTGGAGTTCGAGTCCCAGGTGGCAGGATTTTCGACACTAGCTACATAGCTGCGTCGAATTCAGCCGCTGCCTTGTATAATCAATAGTTTTCCGTGAATTCTCCAATCATTATCGGGCAAATGTCGGAACGAAAAGGCCATTGACCGTGCGCGATATTTTCTTCCTCTTCCTTGTAGTAACCTTACATCTAGACACAAAAACTCCTACATTATCTACACTACCTCACATATTGGAAGACCAGTCGGTAGCCTAGAGCTTGTCCTGGTTGGGGTGGTGCTCTGGTGATGGATGATACGTAGTTGGAGAAAACCCGCAAGCCGTCGTATAGGACAGCACAGGATCTCGTTATCTAGCGGTGGAAGAATATCACCACTTCTCGTGAGAAAAATATGCACTATACTTACGGGAATAATGTTCACAGCCGTTGACGCGCCCGAAAAAATGAAATAATCAGCCCGTCACCAAGTCGTAAGAATGGGAAAGGAGACGAATTGAAGAAAGATCATTTGCTGTTCGAAACCTAAAGCATGGTTTGAATGTTAAATCTCTTCAATTCAATACTTTTTAAAATGACATTCAGATTTCTGAATGTCATCGGTGCGCACTATTTGTTAATAAATTCGCACGATATATTTTCCTAGAATGTACATCAAGGACAGAATCGAGTGTATTTGAGAATCGCAAAGTTCTAAACCAGGTTGTTTGAAATTTTTCAAATGAAGTTATTTTAAGTTTAAAAATAATGATATAGAGCGAGAAATGTCTGCATGGGCCTCATTAGCTCAATAACATTTTGTTACTGTTTTACAAATTTAGTCTATGGATTTATTTTCTGTCTGTTTTGCAGTATATCACGCCTGTCCCCCTCTTTCTCTCGCTCTATCTCTCAACCCGTATTTTTTGGTCGTTTACTCTGACCATTACTTTTTGTCCTTCTCCAGCCTTCTTCTTCCCCGACACCTTGAACCTGCTTGACTCCTATCTCTATTCCAGTACATTTCACATAATCTGCCTCCAATGTTCCCAAGACCACCCTGCCTTATCAGCATCACCTCCTAGTTCACGATCTCTCCGCAACGAGGTTACCTTCCTTCAGGTCTCCTCTACTCTCATGTTTATGGTTTTCGGGAAAAGTCATTTTAAGTTCTTCAATAGACAATAGAAATATACAAACTTTTGATTTCAACGTAATATCACTAAAGAACATTACTTACCTATCCAAACGGCTAAGATCGCTATAACAGACGTGCAGTAACGATTTCCGTATGATTGTTCGAGATTATCGTGGACATGGTTGTTTACTTGTGTTTTAAGATATGAATAACTTTTAAACATATCTTGAATCACGTAGTTTTCGTCTTCTGTGCGTTCTCGGCCAAGTCTTCGGCCATTCGGCATTGTAATCGGTCGCCCCCGAACCAATGTTTCCTTCATGTCTATGCACATTCTTCAAGATTTCATACATTTTTTAATTATATGTATTTATTCCTTTTAACCATCACACATAATAATATGTCACAATACATACTTGTTAATTCATAATCCTGATACTGCATAATTGAGTAACACTAGTAATACATTTACAGAGATGAACAAACGATGATTATGATTATGACGATGATGGCTGTTACGTAAAACCTACGTTCGAAGCGGCTTACAAATGGAACGCTGCATCCTTATCAATCGCATTCCAAGGGCCGGGGGGCAAAACGGGCTCTAGGGCATTTCTCGCTTTATCATTGTTTAAGCAACGAGTTAGGCTAGGACAATTACAGTTAAATCCTGTGTGACAGTGTGACCTTTCCACTCTTATCGTTAGTTGTATTCAAAACCGTCCTTGAGTAATCACTTAATTGAAAATCATTCTTCTTACAGCCTAGATTCTCCGTAAGGCATTTAAAATCTTATTTTATTTTCACCCTATCAAGCGTTAGGAACTGAAAAATATTTTTCCACAAACTGGTAGAAAATTAATGAAGTATGATAAAGCAATAAAATGCTCTTTCAATTGTTTGCAATAAATTCTGTGGTACACAGCTAATTCTTCTCCCTTGTTTTCTCCGGGTAACATTGAATGGAATTGCTAAGCGACTCCTAATGTAGTCCCTTTTTTCTCTGATCCAGATAGGATACTTGTAATGTGGGGCAACTCCACAGCAACTCGGTGAACATATCAATGTGCAGGAAAAGGGCAAAGACACTAAACTGTCTTGCAGACACTGCGAATATGCCACTGCATTTCTGCATTTGTGCCATTTTCATGGTGTTTTTCCATCACTAATTCCAGAGACAAGTGTTGAAGACTTGCGGGCCGGATAAAATCTCGTCATGGCTAATCCTGCCGTAGACTGTAGTTTAAGAAGCCCCTTGGTTTAGATTTTCCGTGACCCAAGTTCCAGTCTGTTCTCTAAGTTCTGATTTAGAGGAAAGCGGGAGAATAGTGACGCTTTTGTACTTTGAGATTGTGTGGTTAGAAGGATACTTTGGCTCACTGAATGTGTGGTGCTTTACTTAACAATGGTTTAGATTTGTTCGTTTTCTCTCTCCTGATAAGATCTTTCTCATTTGTGTTCACGTCCTATTTCTCCTCGGATCTGATCTTATCGAGAGTAACCTTCCTGGCACGCCGATTTCCGTCCAGCGTAATTTTGGTCTGATGTTCCCCCCACCGTATCTGATCTTAACCCTTTTGCTTTTCTTCTTCCATTATGTGTCACCGTATTTCGAGGCTTTCTTCCTTTCTTCTATGTATTTTCCAATACTTATTGATTTCTTTCCTGGATATTTTTGTCGTTTGTCAATGTCTTAGAAATAATTTTATCTATAAAAATAAACCATTATTTATCATAGTGGTTCACTGATTATTCTTTAACATTCGCAACCACAATTTCTGAAGTAAAGTTTTCACACATTTCTTCTGTTTGCAATTTAACTATTTCAACAAAAATTGTTTCTGCTTATTCCGTTCACCTTCGTTTATATCTATTTAATGTTCTCTCTTTCTAATTCTTTACCTCCCCTGAACTGTCTTTTTAATCTTTCCTTTTCTCCCTCGTCTTTTCTTCCCCCATCATATGAGTCCTCCAATTCCAATTCCACTTTTTTAGATCGTGTGATTTTAATATATCCTATTTGCTTTACAAAATCGGATCTGAAATCAACACTTTAGTACCAAAACGTCCTCTTTCAAAGGTGTTTGTTTCACTTTAGTCACGTACTTATATTAATTCGAAGTGTGAAATAAACTTTAACAAGAAAAACGTGATTTGACGTAAGCTTTACAAATGGACAAGAGAAGTTTTGGATTTGGCAGGCTCATATGCCCCTTCCTTCATAACATTTCCCTCCATTCATCACTGTTACTGTCCCCATCACTTTCACCTTCTTTCGTCACATTCCCCTTATCACATATTCCCTTTCCTCCACAAATTTCCCCTTTATCAGTTTTACCTCTTTTTCCATCACTTTTCCCTTCCTCTATCACCTTCATCCTCTTTTATTTTATTTTCCTTTCATCACCTTCTTCCCTCTTTCCTCCCCCACTATTATCTTCCTCCATCACCTTCCCTTCCTCCTCCATTTTCTCCTTTCTCTCGTTACCTCCTTCCCCGATTCTTACTCGTTGTCTTAGGTATTCGTACCAATTACGGATAATATTTGAATAATACGCAGACGTCCAATTCAACACATGGCATTTATTCATCTGGTTAGGAACTCCAGAAAAAAATGAAAGTCCTTGTACATAGTTACTCCCAATGATGGATACATTCGTTTCTACAACACAAAACCATACCACAATGTATACAAGACATTCAATAAACTAATCTATAACAATTCCCCCCTTTCGTGTGACACGGGAGTACCCTGTGAACACGAAATTTCTAATCACGTTATTCCCATAGACATCATTTTTTTCTTCCATAATTCTTCCAGATAACTGCGATTCATAGCTTCATAGAACGTTTTAGGTAAATTTTCCTCCAATTCACCACCAGCAATTCTGGCAGCCGCTTGATACCTAATGACGGGAGTTCTCAACCTGGAAGACCTTCGTAATTCATTAGTATTCACTTCATTTCGTAAATTTTGAATTTCAGGTTCAACTGTCAAATGATTGTACAATTGTTCTCTTTCGCCTATTTCATTTCCAACGAAATTTATAGATGTTTTTTCCAATTTCCACGTGTACAAAAGCATCGCTCCATTCTTCACCTCTTCCACTCCTCCATTCCACCATTTCCTTCAACTTCTCCCATCCTTTGCCACCTCCTTCCCTGCTCCTGCACCTTCTTATTCCATTCCTTCCCCCTCCCGCTCTCCCCTCCCCACCCTCGCGCCGCCCTGGATCACGACCTCCTCGACGCGGTCGGAGGCCCGATAATTGAATTATTCCGCGGACTCTTAATTAAGGTGCCTGCAGCGCGCTCTGGCGACGCCCAGCTCAACCAGCGGGCGGCGCCGAATTTGTCGCGCGGCTGCGCGCCGCTGAGCAGCTCAACAGACGAGCCCGGCGGAGCAGTTCCATTGGCAAGCTCTGTTGAACAGCTTTGTTGAGCGAAGCAAGTGAGGCGCGAGTTGAAAGGCTTCCAATGAGGTTTGAGATCGGGTCGGTTGGGGAAGTGGTTGGGAAATTTGACGAAGTGGGCATGCCTGCTATAGGGAAAATAAATGACTGCCGTTTTGGCGTGAAAGCGCTGGGAACTTTACTCTAGAGATCGTGTACAGTCGTGTACAGTCGTGGGTGGTGAGAATGTGTGATTAAATTTTAATGTAGGATGAGGGTTGAATACCAGTTTCGGGATGACACAAAGATCTTTGAGCATACAGTAGTGCTCAAAGAAACCCCATCACGTCAAGAAATTGGGAAATCTGTGTATTTTTCCAATCCAATATGCTCTGAAAAATTTGGTAATCATATATTTTATGTGGATTATATGATGTTTCTGATTCCAATACCTTGATAACACATTTGATTTTTTGCAAATTAAGTGGTGTATTTTGAGGTTTATATTGCAGATTACAACTTGCGCGAGGTGATGCGCTTTCTTTGATCACTACTATAGTTGTAAATTTAGTCTGAGATGCACATGAATATTTCAAAAATATGAACATTTTTCAAGATTTTTATTAAAATTAAATTTGTCTAGATTGATTGATAAAATTGTGATATACTGAAGTGTATAATACCGCATCTTTGATGTTCATCCTCAAGAAGTTTAGAGTATTGTATGTGCGTCAGCGTGTTAAATAAGACTGTGTGGAAAAACTACAAATATAATATTTAATAAAAATATTTTAAAAAATATAATAGCAGACTGTGAATTGAGTATACTTTATTAATCATCTACATAGCGATCACTTACATCATTTATTTCTATTTAGATGTATTAAAAGTAACAGAATAATGCACAATATACTAATATGTTAATCGTAAAATATCACGTAAGAAATAAAGAAATATACAGATCGTTGCAAAGAGAGGGAGAATAGAAACACCTTCGCTATGTTGTAACGTAATACATTGAATAAATGATCATATCTGATCATCCACGACCGAATCCTGCATGTCAAGACTCATTTGAATAGTCACACTAAATCAACATAAACAAAACTACCCATAAAATTTGAATATATTAACAGTAGTTCAAAACTATCTATTTCTCCACAACAATAGACCCTGTAAATTGTCTCTCTATAGCAGTCACATTGCAATCATCTTTTGTGTTGGAATCTGAAACGACATTACGCTGCCAACTCTCCACGAAGTATGAAGTTACTCATCTACGAGTGCAATTCATGTAGTAATTTGTGTAAAGGATTATTGAGATAATGTCAAGTCGAGCGAATTATTAACGTAGTGTTTGAGAGGCAATATTTGAGAGACAATTTGAGATTCTTTGGAATGAATAGCTCCAAAGAAAATTGCATGAAGCTCCTGGAACTCCAACCAGTAATGTCTCGAAATGTGCTTTCAAATGCAAGAATGTGGAAAATTGTTAGCTGTATGTTAGAAAAGATTATTGTGCATTGTCCGCACAAAGCCTTGCTGCACCTTTTACCATCTATGTCATCTCACCTTGGTGAATGGGTATTTTCTCTTCATTTTACATTAAACAAGTGAATAAATTGGTAAAATGAATTAAGAGTGAAAATTAGCTACATTGATTTAGATTTCGATACCTTCCTTCGCGGAAAACAATGATTCAGCCTCGTTAGTCTGAGATGGATAAGCAACGTTTCATCTGGAGTTGGACTTGTTTTTCTATTGATATATCAATTTAAATTTTCATTTAAAGGTCTGTTTTTTTTTGCGAGTAATTCAATACATATTTTTTTATAAAAAATCTAGAATGTCTAATATCAAGCCATCTATTTAAATTTTTTCCTGAAACATATTTTATGTGAGTGTCCAATGTATAAAGGGCTTAGAGGACCATACCAAAATGGTATTATCCTTTCCAAATTGTCTCATTAAACTAAACTCTGAAAGATCTAAAACTCTGTACAATGTTATTTCATCAACTCAGCAGGTTGTATCACTTGATGCAGTTTGTTCTGTATATATTTGTATATGTTGTCTTATTTATTTTGTATCTTATGTTATTGTCTTATTTTGTTATTGTGTTACTACATTATACTCAGTTTTTGGTTATTAATATTGTATCTTGTACTAACTACTTTATGCTATTAGAGGTTATTTGTAATGAAATTGTTTACGATAGAGCTGTGAATATACACAGCAATTTGTAATAGGTTAATCCTGTAAACAAATTACTAATAAAATTAAATTGAAAAATTAAATTTAAAGTGTTTTGAAGTGATTTTCGTTCAAGTGGTATGCTAATTTTCTCCAGATTCATGTTATCCTAATTCACACCCTCGACATGATATTCACACCGAGGCCATTATGTTAATAAAGTTGAGGAGGCTTTCTGGCTTATGAGAATAATCATGTAAACAAGTATAGTTTAAATATTTTCTTACGGTACTCATTCCTACATACGTCCTGATTGCACCGTGCCTTTTAGAACACACACAGAAACACCACCACCCCGCAAACGCCACGTGCAGTGCACGGGGCGTGATCCTCCAAGCGGCTACACGTAGGCGCTGGTGAAGCTCAGGTAGATGTGAGTGGGATAAATCGAAGATGGAAGAAATAGATAAAAAAGGAAAAATATGGAGAATGAAAATCAGAGCAAGAAGATGATGAATGGGAAATAGAATATTTAAAAGTAGAGAAAGAAAAAGAAACGGAAAATAACAAGAAGGAGTGAAATTGAAATCATAATAATAATAATAATAATAATAATAATAATAATAATAATAATAATATACAAGTATAGTGTAAATATTTTATTTTTCAGATACATATCACTACATACGTGCTGCTTCGAGATTGCGTGCGCTCCGTGCCTTTTAAAACACGCATAGAAACACCACCACCAGGCAAACAGCACGCGCGGTGCGCCTACACGTGCGCGCCGGTGAAGCCCGGGTAGTAGTAGCTGGGGTCGTCTCCGGGCTGCGCCGGCGGGTACTCCGTGGGCTGGCGGTACACGCCGTCCCGCTGCGCCTCCCGCTCCAGGTACTCGCGGTACAGCTGGCACGGGTGGCGGTCCCGCTTCCGCTTCGGCCGCTTCTTCTCCTCCTCCGACACGCGCTCCGCCGTCTCCGTCTGCCGCACGACAACCAACGAACCGCCGGCTGAGGGCCTTCCAACTGGCTCAGCTCGAAACCTGACCTCTTATTTTCTACTTCCTCTCTACGGAGGAGAGAGAAAGTTATGTAATGCTGCGCGAAAAGACGGCGAAGTTTCGGCAGAAAAACCCATAATACAGATTTTTTTTAATTTGATTTTATTTTATGTCCATCAACTACTAAGGTTATTAACGACAGACACAATAACAATATATCATTAAAATATACATTAATGTACATAATATACATAATGTGACACGGAAAGAGAACATTCATATCACCTTATTAAACAATTTGTATATTTTTTCTTAAATTTTACTAAACAAATTAATGCCCTTCAAAAAATTAAGAAACCGACTGCTCTTAATACAGAATGTTACTAAATGTAGAATTTTAGTTAATACATATGCGCATAAATGGACCTATTTAATTCATCCCTTGTAAATGGTGCACATTTTAATGTTGGAATATTCTGCTATATACTGGTTTCTCTTTTGATTCACATCAAGACTAGATTAAACTGGAATAAGTACTTTTACAGATTTCATCTTCAATTAAATTTCCTTTTAAAACGCATTCGAGTTTGTTTTGTACCCAGTTTCAATGCATTGAATTTTTTAAAAATTTTATAGCAGTGTTACCATTTTACGCAGAATGACAATATTGCATATTTCTACTTCGAATAATTTTAATTGTATCAACGTCTCTTTTAACGTGTTTAGTTAGTTGAGTTTTTATAGTTTGTTCAATTATGCGCATAATAATTGAAACACGCGCACTCTTCCGGAAGATTAAGGTTAAATGTCCGTAAAAATATTTTGCAATCAAACATAAATATAAATACTGGCTTTGTGATCCGTGAAGTTTTATTATTTTCGCTCCCAGTGCTTTTGTGATTTCTCGACATACTAGTGAAACCAGGCCATGTACTAGTTAGCGTTCAAATATGGCAGATCTCTATGTATGAATGTTGTCAAAATAATAATGGAATCACAATTTAATTACCGGTATTCGTTGAAGTCCTTAAGAATTCGTTTGGTATTGTAACTACTTGTTACAGTGCTGTTCTTTTTCAGTATATTTGAGATACTTCACTTTTATCACTTAATTCTTGTGAATCTTGAAACATCAATTATACATCAGGATACAAATTTGCGATAATTTTATGGATATAATAAAGTTGGAAAAGTCAAATTACATATTAAAATATTGTAAAATTAAGTTGAACATTCACTGGTTCCCATGAAAACATTGATAATTTTAAAAATTATTATCTGAAAACTGAAAATATTTTTATAGAAGATTCTAACTTCGTACAGACCAATCTCTGTAGTGCGGGTTGCAGCATTACACATAATATTGATTGGTCCTAAAAGTTTGATGTCAAAATCGCTCTTCTAGAGCAGGCACGATGTGCCAAACTACTATTTAAAGTTCCCAGCGTGTTTACGTGAACGGTCACAGTTCAATGGTCCCCAATGTTCAATGATTGGTGTCAAGTCTTGAACTATACCCACACCACACCGGGAGTGTTAACACGCCCTCTTTCTGTGATTACTATGGGCGGGTCTTCTAATGTTTGAAAAGGAGAAGTTCATTGGCCCTCAAAGATCGATAGTTGATTTCAAGAGTTGAACCACAACGCGCATGTTAACGCATCTGTTTCTCTGCCAACCTTGGACTCTCGGGGCGGCAGGTCGGCCAAAGTATTACACATATCACACACTTTCGATCCCCCAAAGACGTGAACTGATGAGTCTTTTCTCATGATAAATCATATAAGCACGATATTGTATCATATCTAAAACTAGAATATTGTCTATAATGTATCAAATTATTCTTGTATATATCTCGTACGAAATGTGTGTATGTATATATATACTATATATATACATATATATACATATATATATATATATATACATATATATACATATATATATATACATATATATACATATATATACATATATATATATATATATATATATTTAATAGGTAATTATAACACATTGATACAACCTTTCGAATTCAGGCATTCATCCCTAATGGTCTCTTCATCGCATCAAAGCCGAGGAAAGGAGACCATAAAGTACGGTTGAGGAAAAAAACCTGAAGGGGGAAAAACCTGCTGTCAGAAGATGAGTACATGCTAAACTACTAGTTTTTTTCTAAACTATTTATTTATTTCCTGACGTTGGCATCTTCTCCATCCAGTCTTTGGCCTCATTAGCCCCTGAAATCAAGCCCCACCACAGAAGATCGCCCGCACCACCGCTTCTCCGAACAATTTACTACTGATGCGGAGGGCCAATGGCCAAGCTAGAATAAATAAAAAGTATCACCCACACAACAGGGCGGGTGTTGAGCGTTTGGCCGCTCACCTTGGGCGGGCGCGGCGGCAGGCCGGCCACGTCTCCGGGCGGGTGGCCCAGGTAGTGCGGCGGCAGGGCGGAGCGCACGCCGTACTTGAAGGCCACGTCCCACGCGGCCGTCTGCACCTCGCGCGCCACGTTGAACGCGCCGTCCATGAGCTGGCGCGCGCGCTGCGCTACGCACGCGTCCACGCCCTCGGGCACCTCGATGTCCGCCAGCGAGAACATCTGCGCCACCTCCTCCAGGTCCTGCACCTTGCCGCCCGGCCGCTGCCGGTCGATCGCCTTCAGCAGCTCTTGCGCCAGCAGCGCGCTGCGCACACACACGTACACACACGCTATCAATCATGAACGCCTTACTTTACATCAGTGGTGTCAAGTTCTTCTACTGGTGGCAGTTGCACTCGTCGTGGCTCGGTTGCATGCCACGAGCTACTCTGCGGAACTAGCGTCGGGCAAGGAGGAAACTATTAGTAACCCCGCCGTTTTACAATAGGGATGGCGTTGCCTCTGGTGACGAACTGCGCGGAGGGGCGATTTCGTCGTGGCACTCGTGCCACGGACTCCCTCTCGTGGCATCGACCTTGACAACACTGCTTTACAGGGTGAGCCTCAGGCCGTCAGGCCTGTTCTTCCACCTGACCACGCAAATTTCACTCCGCTCCTTGACGACACATACCAGAGAAAGATCGCCCTCAGCAGCTCTTGCGCCAGAAGCGTGCTAAACACATTTAATCAATCAATCAATCATTAATGACCTGTACGTTGTAAGGCTCTTGTCATCACGGCTGCTTTTCCGACAGACTGCAAGTTTCACACCGCTCATTTCGTCATTCAGCAGAGAAAAAATATTATTCAGATGACAAAACAGACTGTTTGAATTAATCCATGAAGCCTTGGTTTAATCCATGAAGCCTTATTTTCGGCCCCGAGGCTCCGGCCACAAGGCATGCTCTTCTGCCTGACCATGCAAAATTTGCTAAGCTCCTTTTGTTATCTACCACAGAAACAAGATATCACTTGGGAGACGAAACAGGCGAAAGATCTCTTTTAATTTTGATCCTATTCATGCAGTAAATCTATAACATGGTAACAGATTTACTGCAGGCTTCATTTCCCTTTCGAAGGAAGGCCCAAGAAGATGTTTGCCCTTAAAAAATCCAGGGCGTTGATCAGGTTTCTACCCACGAACTTAGATACCGTACATCTCCGACGCCAAGCATTTCCCAGACACATAAGACACTCGATAGAAGACATATTAACCCTACGACGACGAATGCCTTTTATGAATTCAACATCCTTTCAACTTAATACACTCGTATTCGGTCCTATATGTCATCGATTTTTTTTAACCAGTGCATGATACCGTGTAGGAACAGGAACAAGGATGCTTTAGTAGCATCGTACAGCGTGCAATTTAAATTTATTCTTGAAGCTGTTTTCGATCTTTCGCCGTGGTACAGTATTTACTTAATATTACACAGTTATGTTAATAACAATCATCCGTTATGAACTATCAAAACAAAGAATTTGTAGGTAAAGATGACTCCTGAAAACACACATTGAAAGGAAAATACTTATATTTATTTTCGTAATGAGAAAGCGGTTTTACGAAAAGTATTGAATGACCCTCGGTTGTAAAACTAGAAGCTGGCTAGTCATTTGCAATGTGTAATAATTTTAATAACTAAAACCAGGGACCGAAAAGGTATTGAATACCAGTAAAATACCGATATTTTTTCATACCGGTATAAAATACTTTTATAGGACGTCTATACCGGTATGGACGTCCATAAAGGTCCAGTATTATACCGGTAGTTTCAATGGAAATAGTGTTGTGCGCGCCTCACACACACGCGCGTCCGCCCCACACACGCGCCCTCGCTCCACGCACGCTCGCCCACCCCACACACGCGCGCCCGCTCCCCCCACACACGCACGACCCACACTCGCGTGCTACACAAACGCACGCTACACACACATACGTCACACACACACACATACACTATCTTTCTTTCACTTTCTCTCTTTCGTTCTGTTTCTTTCTCTCTGTCTCTATCTCTTTCTTTCTCTCTCTCACCAGTGCACATTCGGTAGAGCGTTTGTTGGAGGCAACGGTCACGCTCACATTTAGCGCTCACATCCGTCGCTCACATTTAAATCCTCCCACTGCGAAAAGAAATTGATAGCCTGGAATATGTCGAGTGCTTTATTCCCTGCCAAACCGGAGACGCCCGTGGGTCGAAACGCTGATCTCCGGAAACTGCCTACGCAACAGCGCAGCCCTCGCAGCTCTTACAACTGATTCCGAGAATGCATCGGCTGCGCCCAGGCACGTTACGTGGAGTCTTATCAACCGATGTCAGATTTCTACCGCCTTCGTTCTTTCACAACTGATGTCAAAGGTCAAATCATGGCGGAGGCCAGCAGGCCCAGCGGCGCGCGGCAATTTCTGCACTTCGAGAGGCGGCACGTCGTAATTGTTGATAAACTACTTGCCATACTTCACAGCACTTAAATTTCATATTTATGAGTTTTGAAAGGCGATGAGCAAGCTGATAAATGATTTCACATATCAATCCCAATATCCAGTACGGTGCGTGCTGCCTCATTGTCCGACGAGCGGCACCTGTAGGCGAGCAGCATGTTGTCGTCGCCGGGGCAGAAGTCCTCCCCGAGCAGCACGTCGAAGAGTCGCGAGTTGATGCTCTCGGCCTTCATGAGGATGGGCTCCTCCTCCTCCGCCTCGTCCGGGGCGAGCGCGCGCTGCACCACCTCGGTGGCCGTGGCCACGGCGTCCACCGCCGCGTCCAGCACGCCGTGCGCGTCGGCCCGCAGCGCGTCGGCCGCCGCCGCCGCCCCGCCCACGCCCACGCCCACCGCCGCCAGCACCTCTTGCAGCAGCCCGCTCGGCTCCGGCGGCGCCGCCGCCGCCTCGCGGTGCTTGCGCTCTGCCACGGGACGGCCGAGATGGAAAGAAGGACGGTGAAGTGGTTGATGATGGGGGAGATGAAGGAGAGGAAGAGGGCAATGAAAGAGATGAAGGGGGCGATGAACGAGATGAAGGGGGCGATGAAAGAGACGAAGGGGGGCGATGAACGAGACGAAGGGGGCGATGAAAGAGATGAAGGGGGCGATGAAAGAGATGAAGGGGCCGATGAAAGAGATGAAGGGGCCGATGAAAGAGATGAAGGGGCCGATGAAAGAGATGAAGGGACCGATGAAAGAGATGAAGGGACCGATGAACGAGATGAAGGGGCCGATGAACGAGATGAAGGGGCCGATGAACGAGATGAAGGGGCCGATGAACGAGATGAAGGGGCCGATGAACGAGATGAAGGGGCCGATGAACGAGATGAAGGGGATGATGGAGGACTGAAGACAATGAAGAAGTTGAAGGAGACGAACGAAATGAAAGGAGGGAATGAAGGACATGATAAAAATGTTCTTGATGCTGATGCTGATGGAGATAGTAATGGAGATAACAGATGTAGACAAGGATGGTGACGGTCATAATGAGGAATATAATGGAAATATCTATTGGGAAAATCAATGGGAGATGCTAACGGGGAGTTGTTGATCAGGAGTTGTCGACCTATGATATGTTGATATGTTATTTACGTATGAGAATGGGTGATGAAATTCATTCGAGAAATAAGATGATCGATCGCAAGGGAGAAGAATGCTCTACACTCCGATTTAATATAATGGGACCTCAAGGTCAGGAGCTCGACGGAGAGGGGTCATTCATGCAGGAGCTTACTTACGACTCAATTTTTTTCTATTGGAGATCGTGATTAGACAATACTTTCCCCCTCTCTATCGATCTCGTAACCTTACAGGGTCAAAACATTTAAATCGGAATAGATAATCTGAAAAAATAAAAATATTAAAATATTAATATAATATTATATTAAATATATTATATTAAAATATTTCTGTTATAATATTTCTAAAATATGAAAGAGATTACCCATGCGCACTTTACAAGCAGGTAGTGTCATTATATACCACGTCACAGGCAGGTGTCATTATTTACCACTTTACAAGTTTTATTTACTATTTTCTACTTCCGTTGTATAATGCTGTCATTTGATGGCTGCAACCAGTTGCATAATGATAAGTCATTTCGATACAGTTTTCATTATGATACAAGGTCAATCAAAGAAGTTTACAAACCAAGTACTGACACTTCATTAATCATTGAGAATCGTTTTAGTAAATGTCTCCTTCGATTGCGTTCATTAAAATTATATTTGATATTATATTACACTCAATTGTTTTAACTTCGTTTGTTATTAGTATTTTTTCGTGGTATATTATTTAAAATAAAGTGGATCGTAATTTCATTTTGATCCTATTTGACTAGCGCAGTACTCCCTAGCAGGCGGACAGGTAACCACAGCTACGTGCGGCAGCGTATGAGGGTAGGGTTAGGGAGCTCTCTGGTATTTAAAAGTTTAACTTATAAAAGTCGTATAAAAAGTACCGTATGAAACTAGATGTAATTGGTATTAATACACTCGCTCGTATCGTAATAACACACTTGTGTATTAATACCCATCATTACGTCATCGTTTCATAATGTACTATTACAGGCTAACGCAGCGTGAGGTTGAACTGCTTACCGGCAGAGGCGGGCTGCGGCGTGGGCGGCGGGGCGCCGTGCGCGTCTCCGGGCGCGGCGCCCGCCACCGCCTCCTCCAGCAGCCCCTCGGCGCCGCCGAACGCCCCGGCCGCCGCCATGTCGGCCGCCTGGCCCACCAGCCCCTGCGCGCCACCGTACGCGTCCGCCGCCGCCGCGTCCGCCGCCTGGCCCACCAGCCCGCTCGCCTCGGCCGCTGCGCACGCGCCCACATGCCCTCTCTCAATGATTCCTTCATCATTTCTTGTTTCCTCAGAGTTGGATTCCGAAGCTCCAAATAGGCCTGATAATTGCTTTGTAAAGGAGTACTTTGTTATTTAAAGAAAGTTTTGAGTGGCGGTTGATAACCCATGATAATTGGGAGAATCTAATTTGTGTTTCTTTCTTCTTTGCAGATAGATGGTTCCTCCATGTAAGCCGTTTGTCCATATGAAAACCTAAGTATTTAATGCAAGATACTTGTGCTAGCAAATCAAATATAGAAATACTTAGAAGATTCGAGTCAAAATGTATTCGAAGATTAACCAATGCACCATGGTACGTGACAAATGATACATTACGTCGAGACCTTAAGATACCTACAATATACGAAGAAATCACTCAGCGTAGCACCACCTATCAAGAGCGGTTAGCCAAACATCCAAATCCATCAGCCATCAATCTACTGGACAATAGTGAGGAAGAACACCGACTTAAAAGATACCATATTCTGGAATTACCATTCCGTTTCAAACAACCCACATGATGATGAACTCTAACTTCAATTAATACATAATTATCACATTTACTGAATGTTTGTTAAAAAAACAGATTGTAAATAAACAGAATATTAAAATAAAAAAAATTCTTGTTTCCTGCAGAGTCAACTGCCAAAGTCGTTAGACCCCTTCCATTGCTTAATGGTAAGATCCGACGGCGATCTGCTGCACATCAGCTGCTGCATTTTCCCCATCAGATATCTTCTACCAGTAGGGCACCAACCCAGACGTTACAATCTCTAAGCCCGCGACATGCGTATTTTTATTTGCGTGTGTGTGTGTGTGTGTGTGTGTGAGGGTAAGGAATGGGGATTAGATGAACAAGAGAAAGGAAAAAGAGCCCACACATCTATGAGGTTATATGATATCTGCTGGGTATTGAATAATCACGGATGAAGTCCAATAAAACTGTAATTTTATGTGTTCACGGGATTATATGTTACGAATAAAACGAGAACGTGTGTGTTGTTGAAGCACCACCTGCCCAGTTGCCTCAGCGCTAGCATAACCGATGCAAACCGATGCCCTGCACTGGTTTTCCTATTAACAAAGGTTGTCCCGGCTGGGGCGGTGACCCGCAGGTGGGAGCTACCTGGTTGAGAGAAAACCCGCTAATCGACGGTGGCCGGCGCTGAAACTTGCCATCCAGGCAAAGGAAAATCACCGCCACCTCTCTCCATAAAAATTGCACCTCACTTACGGGACGAATGATCTTAGTAGTTGACGCGCCCGGAAACACTACTGCTTTGTACTGGGAGAGGTGGCTCAGTGCATTAACTGAAGTCACTGCAATTCATCTGCTCCGGAGGTCTTAGGTTCGAATCCCGACGGCGACAGGATTTTCAACACTCGATTGCAACTAGGTCGAATTCAGTTACTGTCTAGAGGATAATTCTAATAGCGTCAGTCTGACCGGTAGTTTTCCACGGTTTCTCCGATCAACACTAGGCGAATGCTAAAGCAATACCCTAACAAACGGGTTACGGACCGCGCGCGATCATTTCTTCCTCTTACTTGTCCCCTCCTCACCCCTTACACGCACACGTACACTAACATGCACTGCACTACCAAACATGTCGGGAGACCGACCGGGGACTTAGTGCTCATCCCGGCTCGGCCGCTCCTCCAGTATTGAGAGATACCTGGTTGGGGAAACCCCCGCTGACGGTAGGTTGGCGCCGTAACTCGCCATCTAGTGGAGAAAGATCACCGCCACCTCTTGCTATAAATCGTGCACCGCCCTTGCGTGACTAATGACCTTAGCAAGGAAACCTTATTCTAGTGTTGTCAAGGTCGATGCCACGAGCAGGAGTCGATGGCACGAGTTCCACGACGAAATTGCCCCTCCACGCAGTGCATTTCCCTGCCACCAGAAACAACGCCATCCCTATTGTAAAAGGGCGGGATTACTAATAGTTGCCTTTCCCAACGCTAGTTGCGCAGAGAAGCTCGTGGCACGCCACGTTGCCACGTCGCGTGCCACTGCCACCAGTAGAAGACCTTGACACCACTGCGCTAGTCAACGGCTCCAGTTCCCTGCTTACCCGGGCCGTAGGCGTCGTCGGCGGCGGCGGCTTCCACGACGCGCTGCACCTGCTCGGCGGCGGCCGCCGGCCCCTCGCCGTCCGCGCCCTCGCCCGTCGCCGCGCCCAGCGAGTAGCGCAGCACGGCCTCCGCGATCTCGCGCGCCACCAGCGCCTGCCGCACGCTCACTTTAGGGCCGTGCACTTCACCTCCGGCGGGCGCGTCCCAACATTTCCCGCCAGCAGGCGCGGGCGGCACTCAGAACCGCATTTATCAACTTCGATTTTCGCGTCAATAGTTATTACTTTTGTTATTAAATGTTAATGAAAAATTCTTTATTTACGTTTTTATACATTTTATTTCATTATAACTAACTAAATACCAAACGAAATAACAATATTGACAAGAATTTGATGCACTACTTGCTCCCTCCGTGACTTGGTACGAGTTACATGTCGGGGAATGAAAACGGTGCAAATGTGCCTTCTAACGTTTCTTTAGAAACGACGCATTTAAATTTGAATTAGTAGTTAGTACTCCAAAATTTGTGCTATAAAGCTCAATAACAAAAGAGCAGCAAAAATGCTAATGGATAAAATATGCTAAATGTTATACTTACGTGACAAGGTACGGAGTGCCGCAACCGTTGCAGAGTTCGGATTACTAATAAATAACGGTCAATCGGCAGTGTCTAAAATCGTTATTTGAGTGCCATCAGGTTGAAAATATAATCTAAGTAGAATAACTACGAGCTCCATAGTGCGACACCAATTATTTACACGAAATCAAAAAAAATGTAAGAATGAGGTACTGAGTGCGGCTAAGCGCTCGCCGCAGGGTTAAGGGGTGACTGAGAACTTTGCGCCTTCCTTCGGAGGGGAAGTAAAGCCGGCTGCCCCAATGTTAGAGCATTTACTGCATGTAAATGCATCGCTCCGCAACGAATAGTCAGTCAGTGTCCAGTATTCAGTCCGAAATATCGGTGGGAATCGTGGCCCAGATCGTGTCTACTCAGCGTTATCAACAAAAATTCTACGCGACAACCGTCAACGACAGCACTTAGACAATTAGGTCAATCCCAAGGAAACAAACTCCCAACTACCACCGGGTAAACGACGGCAAGAGCAAAGCTATATCTTCTGATCGCAAAATGAGTGTAACTACGAACAGATTTGCCGAGCTCGTGCAAGATACTGAGGAAAATCCTCATTTCTCAACTGACCCTAATGAGGTAATGACAAAAAAAACTCCTTTAATTTTCATCCACGAAGAACAAACTATAAAAACTTCATTAATCATATGTTAATTCTGAAACAGTAACCCCGACTTCAAGAAGTCGAGTCTTGAAGTCGGGGTCACGGTGTGAAGAGTCCAGGATGTCCTGTGAGACTTCAACACGAAGTTGCTATTGCTCCGCCGTGCAATAAAAAGCGACGAGAGCATTACACACTACGTCACCCAAATACTGCTTGCCAGCAACAGACGCAATCGACAGTCGGAAAAAATTTACTCATGCCCACAATGGTTCAAGGTTGGTTCATGTAAGGTCGGTTCAAAAGGTTTTTGAAAAAAAAAAGTCTGATACTTTTCTAACAGGCCTCAAAGTCTACATCAGGCCATCCCAACACTTCCTAGAAGAGTGCTGGCACTCGTGGCAGCTCGCGCTTGGGCTCCGAGCTGTGTGGGAAGAAATCGTGGGGAGACGGAGCGATTTTGGTGGGGAAGAATAGGTCAGTGCAGTCGAATAAAATTCAGCCCGGTTTGGAACGTGCTTCGTGCGTCGCGGACCTGTTGTCTCAGTGAGGTACCTGCGAATTCAGCTTAACATTCGCGTTAGCCCTTCATTTATATATTTTATGAGCGTTATAATACGAAGACGTAAGTTGCTGTCTAATTGGTAATAACAACTGCAATCCAAGCCAAGTGCGCAGTGCTGTAATGAAACTACAGTTGTATGTCCATTAATTCTAGAAAGATACATCCATGGGTAATACTTTATAGTAATAATAATAATAATAATAATAATAATAATAATAATAATAATAATAATAATAATACGACGACAAACATGAACATTTATCACAATTTAACATATATCTTGGTTTCGGTGATTCTTACAATGTACGACGTTTATTTTACCCTTCCCTACCAACAAACGATCTTCGTTTGCTGTAATGTTGTGTTACCGACCACAATTTCCTTCCTTCGCCAATAAAGAGACGTCGGATATTGTCTCTAAATTGAATTTACTGTCCTCGTACAAATACCGTACAGAGAAATAATTTGAACCAGTGTCCAGTCATTCTTCTCACTTAATGTTTTTACTTAGTGGTTTCTGTTAGAAGTGTGGTACTGCAACGATAAAAAACACAACATCGACCTTACATCAATGCTTTCAATGAAGGTCTGTAGTAAATAATGTCCCATAGCAGATCTACATATAACAACAATGCAATTTTGGTACAACCATAAACAATTTTAAAACGATATGACATACATTGCTCCTAGTTGGTGCAGTTTTTGGAAACTATTGTGTTTAAATTACCTTGCATGATCTTGTATATAAATAAAATGTTTAAAAGATTCAAACTCCATCATTGATTCATCTTCAAATATATCACTTTCATAACCATCAATATCTCTGATCAGGTTACTATTATCCAATAAATTTTTAAATTATTGTTATTGTAATGATTTCTCCTCCCCAATATCTCCCAAAATCTAATGCTCCGTGGCGAAGTATAGTGACCAACATTTTAAAAAAATGGGTTTTAGTGCACTACAGAATTATTAAAAGCACTAGTAAACTACAGAATTATTTGAGAAAACATCTTTAGAACGTTCATTGATTTCTTCAACTTAAAACTTAGTATCTACAACGGAAAAAATATTGAAACACACTTTGCTGAAAATAATTGTTGGGGGAGAGGGTGAGTGTGTGAACTGGGAGAGCAGTCAGGGTAGTGTAGAGTAGTGTAATGTAGAACTGATGGATAATGTACCAACATTTTTGCGATTTTACGTTGAATCTAGTTTTAACTCAATTTTCTATAGGAAGACAGTTGTAATCACTATAGAAACGTCTGTTGGCAGCTGGTAGTAAATGTCATAAAATAATATTCGTAATTCAAAAGAAGTGTTTTTCGAGTTTTGCAGCCCACAGTCAACACGTTTTGCTGTGTAATTGCCTTCACTAAATCTTTCTTGGTAATGACTACATTAATAGTATTTTAGTACTCACGAAAATGTAATCCACGAATTGGGAGCAACATGTCAAATTTCAAAATTCCACTTTTGAAAAACTCACTCTCTTAATCATTTCTTAGAATATAAAGCTAATGTATGTGAAGTAATAGAAGTCAAGAAGAACTCACTATTTGACCAAGCTACATTTCGTTTCTTCTCGAAGAAATAAATTAGAAACAAAATTTATATTCCTGCCCAAACTTTCAGCAGGAAAATTGTATTACTACATTATTTAATATTCATTGTATATTTTTTCCTGCAAAACATTTTAACGCCGAGAATAGGACTAAGTGCTAATTTTCTAGTTTATAATTTTGAACCATTTTTCTCTGACCAAAATCGGTTATAAACGTAGCGTGGCAACATCTCAACAACTAAAGTAAATTATTTATTTCCAAAGAATCATTTCTTTCTAGGAATGGTCAGTACTGCTGGATAAAACGCGTTCTAACATCGATCTTTTGAAGATTTGAAAACAATGCAAAGCTGAAGGAATGCTAGCATATTTATCAAGGAGGTATCTGAAATACTAGGAGACACGTTAAACATTTTTGATCGTTGAAATATATGAAACAGAACCTACAAGATCGGGTCAGTATCCAAGGAGTCGAAATGACACCTCGCGGGCGTTCTAGGTAAATTCGATAATTTTTCATAAAATATGTTTAATACACGATTTAGTTTTTAAAATACTGTAAATAATTGAAGTTGATGAAGAGTCACGAAATCACAAAATTCTATCTTCAAAAACAAATAAGTTACAAGGACTTAACCCTTCTTTAGTCGCGTCACGGAGGTTTCCTCCAGGTCTCTCTTTATTTGCTTGTCATTTTGTTGCAAAACTGAGAAAGGCCACACTGTTCTCAGTACGTTTCTGCGAACATCTTTCAAGTCGATTGGGATATGCACTGCAGTGTGAGTTATATCCTTGACCGGTGACAACGTATTTCTTAACCCTGTGCGCTGACCCCGAGGTTATCTCTGTGACGCGAGTGTTTGATTTCTCGTTTGAATCCCGTGTGCTGCTCGGAACATTTTTTATTTCTTATGGTATTTTTATCGTACAATAAGGTCGATAAAGAGGAACAATTCAGAAAATGTTTATGGATGTGGTAGATGAAAGAACTGATTTTGAAATTTGTGATGAATCCAACAGAGAGGAAGAAGATTATCAACAAGACAGAGATCATAATTCGTCTTCGCAAGAATGAGGTGATGAAGTTTCAATACCCATTTCTCATCTGCAACTAATTTCTGCGTTCAGAAACAAAGAAACATGCAAATATGTCTATAAATGAAACCTTAAATGTGGTAAAATATGTGTAAGGTAAGGTAGTGTACAAAAACGTTATTTCAACCGAGCTTCCTGATAAAATTGCAGAACGTGAATTTGATGACTCTGCAACTTATTTCGACAATTCATCTCTTAATTACTCTTTAATTACTGGAAAATACTAAAGAAAACTTGTGACATATGTGTGAACCGTCTCAAATGTTCGTTCGCCTCGCCATACGCCTGTCTTACATTTACTAGGGGTGAAAGGTCAAGCACGCAATGTGAAAACCGTAACTGGTGCATGAAATAACTTCTTTCCTGATTGATTGCTAGAGGAAATAGTACAAATCAGTGGATACATGTAGACCGATCAAACTGGAGTAGTAAAAGGAACGTGAGACAAACTAATCTGGTTGAAATAAAAGCCGCACTTGTGGTTGCATCCAAACTCCCATGAATTACTTTCAAAAATGAATCAACTGGCAGACATCCCTGAGCCATCCCTAAGAAAGTAATCTCTCAAAGGCTGAAAACAAGCTTTCTATGATTGAAAAAAAAGCACATCCCAATCAGATGTTCCAAGTACAGGCGTTTCAATATGTTAAATTTCAAACAAATCCCTCATAAAATTAAACATGTACGTTTATAATTTACATTTATGTAAAACGGAACAGTAGGCTAATATATATTAAAAACTAGATCAATTAAAACGTTTTTAACTCATTAAATGTTTTGTTTCCGTCCAATTTCTGAACCCGGAGATTTCCTCCGTGACGCGATTATTTAAGGTAAACAGATTCACGCGACTATTTAAGGTTAAAGAAGGGTCAAAGAGCGCTAGGAGTCGAAATAACGCCTTTGGGCGTTTTAGTGTTAAACGACATCACTTCCATGATTGCGCAGTTTCAGATGCCTAACAATGCATAGGTTTACCACGAGTCGTCTGCGATCAAATTTTAATTTAGTTCTCGTCTTTTTTGAGAACCTGCTGTACTAGTTTATACACATAATTCGGTTGCCCCATTCATTGTAAATGGATTAAGTAACGAGTTTAAGATGTTTAATGTATTCACTTTACCGATAAACGGAATCAAGGGATCCGGTGACGCCCCCAGCCTCCTGTAGTTATCCATTCTGCCAGGGAGGGCGTAGCCCCACAACAGGTGTAGTAAAGGCACTGTTCCTGATCGATAACGACGTCGGAACTAACATTGTTGGACACATGTTCTCGACGAGCTTGTCCCCTTCGCCGAGAATGATCGGAACTGCGTGTCTGGGCCCGGGTCTACAGTCCCGGCAGCGTATAAGCGACTCTGACAGTTCTCTTGCTACGTGCTGTGACACGTCATGTGATCTATTTTGAAGGAATCAGCTTGCGAGGATTTATTTACTTTCTTACAGACAGGGTTCAGCGTTGCCTCTCATCTGACTCACATGAAGTTGCGGAGGCGATAAGGTTCGGCTTCGGCGAAAGTTATGAACATGATATCAGGACGTGTCAGTAGCTTGTGTTAATGTTTTGAGATTTAATTCATCTGTAATGTAGGTGAGCTCAAGTACGTTGCAATGTGTGACAACAGCGCATTGAACTGTCAGAGTCGCCTACACGCTGCAGGTACTGTAATTGAGAGTATCGGACATCGGAACAGCTACATTTGTGTCTACACATAATTATAATGTCTCATTGAGTTTGGAAAGGTACCGTTCCGGTTGTGGTGCAGTGTTGATTCACCTTAAGTGTTTGATGCGTTTGAGCCGCGATTATGTATTTTCTATTGGCCTTAACGCCGACAATTTTAAGCGTCATCCGTAAAGGCGAAAAGTTTCTTATTTTGAATTTCAATCACAGTAAGATATCGATACATACTAAACCTCATATGCACCACAGTGACAAAGAGGTGTAATTGCTTCCAAATTCAATGACGACAGAATGACGACAGAATGGATTTGCATTTAGTGGTGTGTGCGTGTGTGTATGTGTGGGTATGTATGTATGCATGTATGTATGTATGTGTGTATGTATGTTTGCCTGCGTGGGAGTGTTTTTTTTCTGGTATGTTCCAGGAAGTGCAAGCGATGTAATATGCTAAGCACGGCCTCTTGAGATCTATAGACGCAAGCGTAGGCACGTTTTAGCCTAGCTTCTGACAATCCGCCGCCAGTGGAACAGTTTTCTGATGAAGTAGAACCTATTGATTCTACAAAAGACAAAAAGTGACAATTTTCAGTCTCGACATTTTTGTAGATCAGAGGAAAGAAAGTTCTTACTAATCAGATCATGTGTAGACATGATTTTCTGCTGACATATTGTTTGTTTAAACGTTTGTGCAACGTTTGCATCTTCTTCGTTTACCGAGGAACTTCTAAGATCTCTAATTACTGTCTGTGGAATATGAATTAGTATTATGTTGCCACTACACATTTAATTGAAATAACTGTATTTTATGCGTATTTATTTCATCAAAGATATTGTCAGTTCTTATTAGAAAAAGTGAAGGGACACGAAATGAAAAAATTAGAAAACAAATCAGTACTTCATAAGGAAATATGTAAATGTGCCCAAAGAACGTATAGTTTCCTTCATTGGGTATACTAGAAAGATAAAAAAATTACAGATATGGGGATGTCAACCGCATCCAGAAACCTAAACTAAGAAATTATTATTTTCATTTCAATATTTTTATACACCCTCTATAAAATTTTTTGTTGAAATTTAAAAATCTCTCTATCTGTGTTCGACTGAAAAATAATCACTGTTGGAAGAGCAAAAAGGGACGAATGCAAATAAAGTCGAAGGAGATGTATACTCCATTTTGGCAGCGTGCAGAGCGGTCGCTTTCTAACGGAAGCGAGGGGCAAATTTGAGTCCATGAACGGCGAGTTCAAGTGGTAAATTGTCCTCAATAAGTAGTTAACCAGATGCGAATCCGATTTCCTGCAGCTTAACTTGAACCCATCTTTGAGCTAACTCGAAGTCAATCACAATTATATCATGTTTCAATCTCCAAAGAAACTTCACTTAATTACATTCGAAATAAACCAAACGGAACTCAATTCAACTGGGACGGTTTTACATCCATTTAGTTCAATCTAACGGTCTAAATGTATATCAACTGAACTTTATGCCGACTTCTATTCCTGAGACTCTTACGTGAGATTAAGTAATTATTAGCTCTGAAAGACTAGATCTCAATTACCGAATTACACGTGTCTCCGGGCAAAATATTTTCAGTATGTTAATGTTACAGATAATGGGCGAAACTGGCTCTTTCTCGAATTAGCAATTTAATCGAAGAATAAACCTCAAACAATTACTTTGAAGAATGAACAGCTTCGAAGCAAACTTCGGACTTTAGCC
Source organism: Acheta domesticus (assembly GCA_031308135.1). Classification (NCBI taxonomy): domain Eukaryota; kingdom Metazoa; phylum Arthropoda; class Insecta; order Orthoptera; family Gryllidae; genus Acheta; species Acheta domesticus. The sequence goes on from JAHLJT010002630.1 coordinate 62,090,259, forward strand.
GGATGAATTTACTAGACAACTTGAGATGATTACGGTACGTGATTTGCGGATTCGATGGTATAACGGTTAGCGTATTGGGCTGTTGTCCTTAAGTTTGCATATTCAAACTACATAGAAGCCGAGAATTTTTAAGAGCGAAAAAATCCTTCGTACGCCTTTTTTTCGGAAAGAAGTAAAGCCGGCTGACCCATGTTGTAGATGTATTGCATATAACAGATCTTCAAACCTAAGAGAACCCTCTGATCTCAAATCTTCTGTTTTGTCGTCAGAGTAATACATTCTTTCTTAGCAAGTTGGTGAAAGAAGAGTAACAAAATTTACGTGGTCAGACGGAAAAGCGGGCCATAAGGCTTGAGTTACGCCACGTAACATAAAGCATGAACTGAACTAAATCAATCTAGGTGACGTGATTTACTGTAACAAGGAGGAGAGAATATGAGATAAAAAGGAATATATCAGCTGGTGAGAAATTTCTTAGGGCAGAAGGGTGACAAGGCGCAAATTTCTTTTACACGGAACCATTTATCCTAATTTTATCCTATACATCAATTGACGCTATGCCACGGATTTACGATCTTGAACAACAAGATCAACAAGCTCTGATATTCAGCTTTCGTGATTTACATAAGACAACAAAAGACAAATTTTCAACTCACTTTTATGCCAAACTACCTCTTCCCAATACACATTTCGCACAATCGCCTTACTTTAGGTGGCGCCCTGAGCTGGTACAAACGTATTATAACCATCACTCAGTTGACAACGGTAATCAATAAGTCGATAAGATAAGCTACAACAAGTTGAGAACGATAACCTGCAATTAGTCGGCAATAATATCTACGATAGAGAGTTTTTGTACTGTCGAACATGAAGCACTATCGATCTTCTGCGCATGCGCAGATGAACTAAAGTGATGCGAAACTTGCACTGCGCATGAGCAGAAGATCGATAGTACTTAACGTTCGAGTGTGCAAAAACTCTCTAATAAGTCGAAAACGATAACTTAAGATAATTCGACAACGATATTTACGACAAGTGGACAAAGAAAAACTACACTAAGTCGATAATCATAACCTCCAATAAGTCGATAACTCTATTCTGCACAGTCAATAACGATAATCTCGATAACCGAAACCTACAATAAGTCGATAGCCGTAACCCTACAATAAACCAACAACGACAACCTGCCAAAATGACTCACCTTTGCCTCTTCGCAGCCGGCAGTGCTCACCCGCCGCGTCACCTCCTGCCCCACCCTGCTCGCCCAGCGGTGCGGGTCCTGCAGCACGTGCGCCTGCGGGTCCAGCTCGTTGATGAGTTCCTCCGCCACCTGCAGGCAGCACGCAAGGGCATTGTATTCAGCTACGCTCTTCAACCCGATGTCAATTTATATGAGTTTATGGGTCAAGGTTTTGTGTTTTGGAAGTTCATAACAAAAATATATTTTAAACATGTGATAGTTTGCCCGGTTCGTTAATTATTGGGCGCAGAAACTTACTTGAAACATTGTTTACAATCCTCATTTAAAGCTTTGTTTCATTAAAAAATTGTTGTATCATTGTTTACAGAGTGAATCTAATTGTACTGATTCATGTAAATCCCTCAAAGATAGTTTAGTAATTCAAGTGTTTCACCAATGTTCTAGAAAGTGCAGTGAAACGTCAAAAAGCAAGTGTTTTTTTCTAGAATGTTTCCAAGGGAACCGACGTAGAGTTGAGGCAATCGATTTGTCTCATCGACAGAAATCGAACGAGGTTATTGATTACATTAATAGGTGCCGTACGTCACCCTAAGTTTCTGTAGATTAAAAAAATTTTAAAAAATGTGGGAAATAGCTTAATATTTTTGAATGAACCACAAAATTTGATAAGATATCTCCAAGGAGACCAAGACGTGTCGAATGACATCTCATTTGTCATGATTGGTGGACCGAAAGGGATCTCCGATGGACGCAGGTAACTTGATTCCCATAAGGATGTAGTGAAGTTACCAACCTCACTACACAACGAAATAATTGATTTTCATATTTTAAGACTGGAGGATAGAGAGACTGGAAAAGAGAGAGAGACTGGAGAACAGATAGAAACTGGAGGAATGATATACACTGAAGGAAACAGAATGTAGAAGAGTAATTGGAAAAGAGATATTGGAAACAAAATGGAGAAGAGGAATTGGGAAAGCGGAATTGGAAAATTGGGATTGGAAAAGAGAAACTAGAAAAGATAAATTGGTAAAGAGAGGAGGGAGATAGAAAGAAAGAGACTGAAAGGGAATATGAGAGGACGAAAACGGGGGCTTAAAGGGGACAGCTTGGAAGAAAGAGATTGTAAAAGAGAATAAAAGAGTCTGCGAAAGAGAGAGAGAGAGAGAGAGAGAGAGAGTCTGCAAGAGGCAGACGGAAGGTGAGTCTGGAGAAGGAAAACGGGAATTTAAAGGAAAGAACTTAGAAAAAAGAGATTGGAAAAAAGAGACTGGAAGGGTCTAGGGAAGAGAGGGAAAGAGTCTGGAAGAGATAGAGGGAAACTGAGTCTGGAGAAGGAAAACGGGAATTTAAAGGAAAGAACTTAGAAAAAAGAGATTGGAAAAGAGAGTCTGGAAGGGTCTAGGAAGAGAGGGAACGAGTCTGGAAGAGATAGAAGGAAACTGAGTTTTGAGGGGGAAATGGGAGCTTAAAGAAGAGAGAGAGGGGGGTACCTCTCTGGCGAGGCGCGCGACGGAGGGCACGCCGAGGGGAGGCCGGAGTCGGGGTAAGTGAGCTGAGCGTAGCCCTCGCCCGTCCACCCCCACGCGCCGCCCCACGCCGCCTGCGCCGTGCCGGCGCCCGTCCACGTGCCGTAGAGCGGGCCCGCCGCCGCCACCTGCGGCCACGCCTCGGGCAGCTGCGCCGGCGCGGGCCCCCACGGCACGCCGCCCCACGCCGACACCGCCGCCGGCACTGCAACGCAACCACGCATCCACTCACCTGCTATCCACGTAGTCGCCTTTGCTTACAGAATGCTGGCAATGTTTCCTTCTCCGCTAAATGAAGAGTGCCGGTGTCGACCGTCACGTCGACTAGAGGTTTTTCCCCATCCACGTATCTCCCACTAGCGGAGCACCGCCCCATCAGGGACAAGCTCCCGACATATGTGGTAGCGTAGTCCATGTAAGTGTGTGTGTAAGTAGGGCTGAGGATAGGACAAGGAAGAGAAAGGAAAGATCGCACGTGTCCTGAGGCCCTTTTGTTTGGGTTCTGCACGTGGTATTGATCCTGCCGATCAGAGCAGCCGGCTGCTAGAACTCTCCTCCCGAGAGCGGCTGAATAAGACCTGACTTTACAGCTAGTGTCGAAAATCCGCGTCGTCACCGGCACTATGTCACACACACACACACACACACACACACACCAACATCTCAACTCCAAGATTGCTGGAAAGAAAGGAAGGAAAAGAGAACCTACTAATTTTTTTCATGGTAGTAATAACAGTATTGTTATTATTAATTGAAATAATAAAAAACTATGATGGTGAGAACAAGGAAAATAAGAAGCAGGTTAGGAGGAGAAGAAAAAGAAGTCGGAAAAAATGAGGATGGTGAATGATGAGGGCAAAAAGAAGATTGAATAGGAGATGACGAAGAGGAGAAATTACAAAAAAGGATGGAGTGAAAAGAGAGGGGGAGAAGAGGATCAACATCGCGTAGAATCTACGCAATACATCGACTTTGATAATCCATTGATTTTAGCACAGGAAAATAACTATTTTGGCAGACATTGTCTTTAGACACTGAAATCAAAACACATGAAGTCATGAATACTAAAACAGAAACAAATATATCTTTATCAGTTGTAATAACAAAATCCTAGTGAATCTACAGTAATAAAAGAGCAATACCTATGTATCAACCAACAACCTTAAATTTCTTCACCTGCAACCCCCTTCCCTTCACCACTCTTCCCTGTGAATGAAGTGCCCCTCATTCCACTTGAAGCGAAATGATTTTGTACTCTCGGGCTTGCATTCGTCAGTTTGTAACATGCGATGTAAATAGAAGTATAACTACGAGAAATTTTAATAACAGATTTTAAATCCAAATATTTTATAATTCATGCACTTCAATATATATGAATTAGAAAAGTATATTAATTTGACAACGTTACTAAAGATCGAATATGTAATGTAAAAACGAATATCGGACTGTTATTTATGTGTTAATGATAATCTAAATACAAGTTAGGTTAGTTTCCTTTTTGGAAGATGTACGCCACCCCTTAAAGTCAAATAGAAAATATTACTTTGCAACTAAAGTAATGAGCAATAAGTACGATGTGTCAGTTTTTAAAGAACAGTAATACAATATAGGCATCCAATGGATGATATTATACACTAAAAGGACGTGCAGTGCATCAATGTCAAAAAGTACAACATTTAGTTGATTGGAAAGGTAAAATGATGAAGATAATAATCTTTAAATAATTTAGCGGTGTTGAATTGTTTAATTAAGATGTTTAATTAAGAATTTTATGTCAGTTTATGTTATCTTCTTTTAAATTTATAGACGATGTACATCACCGCTGACTTTCAACTAGAAATGTTCAGTTGCGATTAACATAACGGACATTGAGTGGGAGCTCACAAGTGTTAACTATGAATGTAATTAATATGTATTTATACTAGTGATGATGATACATATATAATGAATCAAGTAGTGTAACATAATGCATAAATGTGCAATTTTCAGATGTCTGAAGATGGAAATAATATTTCTCTCCAAAACGATGTGTAGTAGACTAAAGTGATTAAAGGGTGAATGTCAATAAGCAGATGTGTTCGTTATATTATCAAATAGTTTTCTTTAGTCTCCTACCACTTATCTCGTAGCTTCACTCTCCAATACTTGTTGATACAAAGTGTCTCGATTTGGAAAACCTGGATTGGCCAAGTCAATGCTAAAGTTAAATTCTTGTCAACAACTCTGATAAAGAAACAAAAATTCTCCGAAATATTGGGTGAAATTAAGTCCTATCTTAATTTACAAAACTTAATTAATTATGTACCTGTGTTTTTGAATGTGAGATCTAGGAATGAATGTTTTGAACACAATAATTTGCTTTTACTAGAAAACACTTCCATGCATCAGGATTTCTAATTTCCCGTTACTACATTAATGTACCTAGAGTTCACATTTCATGCAATGTTTTCTAAAATATTCGAAAGATATACGTGGGGTAGAGGGCAGTAATTGCGTACAATTTTCAGCAAAATTCAACTTTGTCGCTTTCTAGTGAATATACTTTCACTCAAAATTAGATTTTTATCGTTTAAAAGATTCTAGATTGTAAATTAGCCGCTGAACGTTGAAAAATGAATTTTTCATGGTTTCATCACCGAATGTTTGTAACAGTCTCTCCATTTACTCCAGACTGTGGGGCAAATGCATATTATGCTTGAAACTCCTATACGATCTAGTTATTGCGCTGTTGGGGGAAATGAATACAAAAGACCAGTTCAAGACGAACGAAATCGTATAGGATTTTTTCTGGAGGGGGAGGGACAGTAAAGGCTCTTATTTTCTTTCAATCTTTCTTCTTCAAGATAGAAACGAATTTTATCACTAAAGAGAACTATCTATCATATTCCCACATTTTCTAAAGAAGTACACATTTACCACACTCCTCCCTTAATTCCAGATAAAGGTAAAATTAGAACCGAAAATGATATTGACAAAAGTCAACCCGGTTGATGAAATAAATAAATGAGCATAAAAGTACTTATAGAAGAAATTAAAAGGAAACAACAATAACCTGGTAAAACCTGCGGCGACGTGGTCCCAGTTTCTCGTAGTCCATTTTCCTGCAGAGCGCCATCATTTCCTTTCTCAATTGGCAACGCCTTGCACTTTTCTTCCCCCTTGTCCTTCCCTTTTGCTAGTTTTGTGTCACAAAGTCTGTTTTTGGTTGGACTTGGTTTTTTATCACAAGGTCTTGGTTCACTGTCCGGATCAGGTTTAATGGTGACTTCTAGGAGTTGCGAACAAAATTTTCTACGTCCGTAAGGATTCTGTTTTCTATCCGGATTACTCCTCGCGATGGAGCTAAAGTATTCTTTACCCAGATCGCTATGATACGGTTTTTCATAACTGTCCGGTTCACGCTTTACTATAGATTTAGTGAAATCTATACTACAATGATTAACTTCCTTTTCACCGTTCGGATCTAGCTTAACGATGCCTTCAAAAATCTCCTCACCACATTTTCTACAAATAGTGGACTTTCGACTACTGTCCGGATCTTGCTTTACAATGCTGTAACATAATTTAGAATCGTTTTTCCTAAGTTTAATTTCTTGGTCACTGTCCAGATTACTTTTTAAACATCGCTCAAAAAATTCTTGCCGCTCCATGGGCGCTACCCCGAAAGCTTCCGCCATCCGCCACGCCTTGAGTGTCATGGGGGGCGGATCGAAGTACCTTCTCCACTTCTTCCGTCGAGGCGTGGGGTCGGTCTCCCTGTCGTGATCCCTCCGGTTGGAAGAATTGTGACGTCGACGCTCCGGATACGGATACGATCCAGTTGGCGAGTAGCCGCTGTACCAGTGCCGATCGCGTTTGTAACACCCGATCACGTGATAATTGTCCCGATCGTGGAACAGTTGCGAAGAGTGTCTTTCGAAGTTGCGTGCTGGGAAGTTCCTCATGAGGGCTTTCAAGTCCCGCCAAGATGACGTATTTCTGTAGTAGGGACACGGCTCACAATATCTCCATGCATCACCTTTATATCTGGCATTCATGATTTTTTAAGATGTTGGTTTCAATTCGCTTGTAATAAATAAGTATATAAGGTGAAACTGTGCTGTTTATAAGAAAATGCAGGCATTTGTCACTATTCAGAAACAAACAACTCCTTCTTTTGCAATTTGTTGTTCAACTGTTTCTATAGTGCTAAAAACCAACGAGATATACTATTACTACATTAAGTGGCTAAAAGCCCACTATTTCTTTAGCAAATTGAAAGCTGAGCCGCCTTGTTTTGATTGGAAGTCTAGTCTAGCGCGGTACTCGCGTAAAAGAGATCCTCGCGTAAAAGAGAAAGTTTAATAACTAATAAAATAATTAAAAACCATAAATAACGTTTTTGGAAGAGGGAATTGAGAAACTTTAATTTTATTTTATTTTCTTCAAAAAGAAGAAAGGTCTATGCTACGCATAGAAATATACAATATGCGTAGGTGTTCTTGAGTTACAGAATTCCTATTCCACACTTTTGCTATCCACAATTGAATAAGTAATAAAAGGACTTACAAAGAGAGGTACGAAGCCTTTGAAAACTAAAACTTTTTGCTCACGAAAATGTAAACGTAAGTTAAATCGATAAACGAACAAAAGATTTTATTTGATAGTCCTACTAACAAAATAGCGACTTATATTCACGACTACTCCTACGACAACTAGCAAAAGGAGAGCTCAAAAAGGTGCGAGTAGTGAAGATACATATATTTACAGAAAGAAAACAAGGGGACAACTCAGTGTATTCTTCCCTGAACCGCTTATTAAAATATAATAGACGATATCAAACCAATATTCTAGTTATCATCACCCCAATAAAAATTGTCAGAGATTGGAATGCGTGCATTTATTTTAAGACCCTAAAACACTTCAAAGAAATATCTTACTTTGAATATTTTTGTGGTATAATTATTCTTGTTTTTGCTTTAAATCACATCCAAAAGACCTAAAAACTGTATGTAACGTATCACTGGGAGAGGTGCAAACTGCCCACTATCTTTACTTTCCTGTGTACATAAGTATATACGGAGTAATATACGTAGTATAGGGAAAGTTATTTAATGCTGCTCGAAAAAAAGGAGGATTTTCGGCAGAAAAAATTTTTGCCATGTCCTAATAATGAAAATGTGGATAACTCCAGTTGCTAAATTAAGAAAAAAATCTCATCACTCATGGTGTAGGCAGAATCACTGTTTTGTGTGTCCTTGATAACTAAAAACCAATTGACGGCAAAACGACTTTCTGTCCGTCTGTGAACACCTTTAGCGCCTAAACCATACATAATATTTTTTTCCAAAAGAAGGATAACCCTGTCCACTTAATTCGAGACGAAGATTAGAGATTTTGAAATATATTCTTTAGAAATTAAGAGTACATTACGTGAAGCCCCACTGATATTTTCAAAATTTTCTCAGAAACAGCTCCAAATGTTTTCTTTATATTTATTGTAAGAATAGAGTAAACTACACTTCTTAACGTGGCAAGGGTGCGATTTTCACGGTTAACGCTAATTTTTTTTAAATTGCAAAAGTTTGAATTTGTTTCGGGGAATTCCTACGACTTCAAAATTCGGAATAGAGACTTTTCCTTCAAATAAAACTTGTTCTCCATAGTGAGTTCTTTCATTGAGGTCCTGTATATTTTTTGTAAATTATGGTACTTTTCGCGCATTATTGCGTGTAATATGTGCAATTTAAAAAATTACAAAAGCAATATTTTCTCAAAATGGATCCAAATATTTTCTTTGAACTTTTAGTAGGGATTGTGCTAAATGTACTCTATGAGATGACATAAAAACCATACTGTTTTCTCCTATTTTTCTCAGAAATTACAAATGTTAATTTTTACATGTTACTCACTTCGTTAATATTTACACGACAAGAAATTTGTTCACATTGTTGCATTTAGGAGTAGATGTGCTTTAAATGTCATGATGTTTCTAGATATCTCGTAAGTTTTTGTGGGAAAACGAAATCAAAATTCTGCATTTTCAAAAACATTCAATCGATATTTTCTGAAAACCGCTCCAAAGTTTTTTCAAACTTTTGGTTCATATGTTGCTAATTTCACTCTTTTTCGATGACATAAGATTTATTTTGCTATATAATTTTGTCTTTGCAAAAATTACCCAAATGTATTTTTTTATTTATCTCTCACGCCGTTAATATGCACATTTGAGCGATTTGTAAATACTATTGCATTTGTGAATGAAAGTGCTCCAACTGACTTTCAATCAAGAGTTTCAAAAACTCAAATCTTGTCTGTTGAAAACATTAATTTTTGTATTTACAGTAACGCTTGAACGCCATTTTTTTTAAAACGGCTCGAATGTTTTGAAAGAAAATTGTCATATAGGAAGATGTTTTACTGTCCTTTAACATTCTTAAAGAAAAATTCGGTTATACTATTAAGAAACCTGAAGTTGGGAAAATTTCAACAAAATGTACCTAAGACGGCGATACACGGCAGCTCGCAATACGATGGGGCAAGACCGTAAAGGAACTTAGAAAACCAGAACTTAGAAAACTACGACGAAGTGTGTTCCATTCTGTAGCACCACTAGTTGAGTTCTAGAATCCCCATCGTAACTCATATATTTGTTAAGTTCATTTATTAACCCAAAAAGGTTTTTTGGGAAGAATTGATGGGTATACATGTGTGTAATGTAATACAACCTTTTTGTGGAAGAAAATTAGCTACAAATTTTTTGCTGTCATCCCTGATTGTGCCTTTGGCAAAGGAATCGACTTACTGATACGTGAACATGAAGAGCGATTGTTTGAATAACTTGCAAAATGTCGTAACCCACAAAATTCATGAAATTGAAATTTTGACTTCAATTGATTCAATATCTAATTATTGGTCTACACATTTTGACGAAATGCCAAATTATTAAACTAATATTCTTCTTCTTAATTTCATTAAAACAAAATGTAAATATCAGTGATTTGTATTATTTAGGCAACGATTTTTAAACCACATAATTTAAAATCAATTTAAAGGTATTAAATTATTGTCATTGTAAGATAAACTATGAAACTAATGAAAAAACTAGGCAGAAATACAAAGTTTAACTTCAAAATGTAATATCTAATCCGTTCATTTAACTCTCTAAAATTTAGTTCTTGTTGGCTACGTTTTTTTTTTCAGTTTCATGAGTGCTCTTTTCCCCATTCCCGAAGCAAAACTAGTGGTACTACAGAATAGCACAGACTTTCCCGTATTAGTTTTTCTATTTCCTTGGGTCTGGGCTAGCTATTCGGAATTACAACATAATCGTGCCAGCTACCATCTATCGCCGCTCAAAGAACATTTTTTGGACATTTTCCTAATTTTTCGGTTTTCTAATGCTAGAACGGAAATACACATTTTAAAATATCAAAGAACACTAGAACCACGTCCTAAAAGACAAAATGTGCAGCTGTTTTAAGAAAATGGCGTTTAAGCGCTACTAAAAATGCGAAATTTGAATCTCTTTTTACAGAAAAGTTTTGAGTTCTCAAAACACTTCATTTCAAGTAATTTGAAGCACTTTAACGCAAAATATTGTTTACAAATTGCTGGTAATGTGCATATTAAAAGTGTGGGAATCTTTAAAAAACTTACATTATCGTATTTTTGAAAAACATAAAATACCCAAAAATGAACTTTACGTCATATTAAAGAGTTCAATTTGCACTATCCGTTTGCAAAGTTTGAAGAAAAGATTTGGAGCCATTGGAAACGCGTTTGAGCATTTCTGAAAATGCGGAATTTTGAGCTAGTTTTCACAAAAAACGGTTAAGTTTTTCGAGAAACTTTACTACACATTATTTAAAGCACATGTACCCATTATATAATAATGTCAACAAATCGCTGCTAATGTAAATATTAACGATGTGAGAGACAGAGTTAACCGTAAAGAAATCCAACCTAAGCCATCTTCATAAGTGTATTCAACTCTATTCTTATAAGAAAATTAAAGAAAAAATTTGGAGCCGTTTTGAGAAAATTTTGAAAATGTCTGGGGGGGGTGCGCGGCGTACTGAGTACACCACGCTACATTTCTTAGCTTTTCTTTCCTAGAATTCTAGAATTCTAGAGTTCTTTCTGAACCGATTGTAGGTCAGTAGGTATTTTTCTTTGTGTCAAGTAAGCTGTGTACCAACTCTTTTGCTTTCCCCGTGCCTCGTGCTGTACTCAGTACACCGCGCGTCTAGTTAGGTAAGTAACTTGAAATTTTTAATTTTTACTATTTTACATAAATTTTTTTTAAAGAAATTTGCCCTTTAGAACGAGATTTTTGTGTTCTTTAATATTCTAGAATTAATATTTTCTTCTACCATTAGGAAACCGAAAAATTAAGAAAATGTCAAAAAATGTACTTTCGGCTGCGATAGATGGCAGCTGGCAAGAGAATGTGTCAATTCCTAATAGCTAGCGCAGATCCAAGTAAATAAGAAACTAATACGGGAAAGTCTGTGCCTTACTGTAGCACCACTAGTTCGTTTACAGGGCCCGGCAATGAATTTTTTTCTGCTGAATATTCGCCTTTTTTTTGCGCAGCATAACATAACTTTCCCTATATTACGTATATGGGAAAAACATTTAGTGGAAAATTTATGAAAATAATACCAACATATTGTCAGTAATGTTGTACACGTAATATTATGTTTACATTAAAGGTAAATCAAATATTTCTTGCAATAAATCGGTTTTTCCTTCTTATATTATTTCTTACCACTATTGTGCGCATATTAACTCCATATTACGTCAGTCATTTAAGAAATAACACATCTCCAATAAACGTTTTAACGGGTAAAACACATTTATTTCTCTTTAAACAATTGGAAGAACCCAAAATGCAAAAAATTATGAATATGACTTGTGTTAATGTCTCATAACAGATTTTTCAGTTTATTAAAAGTTTAATTTTTTGGAGATGACATGTTTCTGAAATGTCTGATTCAATTCAAGTTCCTTATGCTGAAATAATAAAATGTCTCAAAACATACGAAAATTTGTATAAGTGAACCAGCAGTAACTTTTGACTTGTTCTTATTTTTGCCAAAAACCGAATTGCCCTATGATAATCTACTAATAATATCTAAAAACAAAAGAAATAAATCTTAGGAAATATTATTGCTCTCGTGTTTTTCAACAAATTTTACACTAATGCAAAAATATAATGGGGGAGACAATTCGATTTCTCTCCATACCCAATTATAATTTTACTAATATTAATCAACTATTTAATTTTTAGCAACAGATTAAAGGAATTAATACACTATGTATGTAAATGAAGCACTCGTTTTCTCACCCAACTACTCAACAGAATAAAAACTGCGTTAAAGATAATCTAAGCAGATGGGTTTATAAATAATAAGTTAAACCCAGATTAAATTTTAGCATTTTTTCATTAAGGCCGTATGATCCTCCAAGCACTTTGTTATAGAACAATGAGCTTATTTTCTGGTACCTACCAACTAAACCCATCAACTTCTTAGGACTGCTCATGGACACCAAAATTAATTGGAGACAGTACTTAGGCAACAAAATATACGATATGAAAATGCTTCAACTAAAAATATTAATAGGAACAATCACATCATCATCGAGCGTTTCCACGTGTGATTAAACCTTTCGGTTATAAACTACTCCCATTTAAACTATTATTATATAAAAAATAAGACTGCAATATTGCTGTAATCATGCCCATTATGGATTAATACTTCAAAAACAAATCGTAAAAAATACAAATATTCAATATCCAATTCCTACGAACCTTCATTTATATATCTTATTTTACATCAAATCACCAATTAACGAATTTAACCTCAAATCTATCTTAAAACATATTATTTTCCTCTCCTATTTCTCCAGTCTTCATGACCAAAATCTTACTTTCTTCAATATGTGTAATCCCGCACAATATTCTGTCATCATAAATAAAATATCCTTACCATATATTCCAAAAAATGTACTAGAAGAAAAAAAAGTTGTCTCAGAATGCTTTCCTCGGCGTATAGATTAGTGTACTCTTAAGTATTTATAGCTAAGCAATGCACACATAGATGGATTTTTTATTTTAAATCAAATAAGATAAACTTAAAAATTTAGAAAACTCCAGGAAATAACGAGTGTGTATTTTTTTACAATCTTGTTCAGATGACTTTTTAACATTATTCTAATAAACAAAGCAGCTGAATATTATTTTTCAGATGGGACATGGATTAAAAACTCAAATGTATTTAATTGGATTTTCAAATAACCCAAAATTGTTTAATCTGGTTTAACTTCTTTCCACGCAACCCAAAGAACATAAATCATTGGGATAAGTGACTTGAAAAAATGAATGTATATTTTACGAAATATTTTTACAAGTTTTTAAATGATTCATTACACTTTTTATACTAGTCTCGCAATCACTTTTTTAAGGAGAGTGAATGCTATGCAGATTACGTTTACGATACACACACAGAACATCATATTGCTTTTACTATGATTATTGAGTTTTGAATGTTGTCCTTTTTTGCTGCAAATATTAAGTTATTGATCACGCGCAGGGTTGCCTTCATAACAGTTAATACCACTTTTGTTACGATTACTACACTTCCGACCACCATCTGGATCACATTCCGATGCAATCAATGCATTCTTCACCATTTTTACTCTGGTACTATCTTAGAACTCTAATCCTAATATGCTACATATAGTGCCCAATGAAATCGTCCCGTTCCTTCGAAACTAACCCTCAAGTCTTGCTCATACGCCGTGGTCTGGTCCTTGGAGAAGGAGCGAACGGGTCATTTTGATGTAGCTTGTATGGCCAGCTGACATCTTTTTCACGTTTTTTCCAGTATTATTTTCAAACGCTTGTAATATTCGTGGCAATTGAGATCATTTTGCCGTTGTTTGCAGTACTCTCACCAGTCAAGATCATTTTGATATTGCTTGCAGTATTCTTGCCGGTCAAGATCAATTTGCCGTTGCTTCCAGTATTCTTGCCAAATGCTTGTAATATATTTGCCATTCGAGATCGTTCTGACGTTGCGTGTAGTACTCTTGCCAGTCGTTATCATTCTGGCGTTGCTTGCAGTATTCTTGCCAGTCGAGTTCATTTTGACGTTGCTTGTAATATTCTTGCCAGTCGAGATCGTCCTGTCGTTGCTTGTAGTACTCTTGCCAGTCGATGTCATCCTGACATTGCTTGTAGTATTCTTGACAGTTGAGATCATTTTGACGTTGCTTGCAGTATTCTTGATAGTTGGGATCTTTTTGAAGATTTATGCATAATCCTTGCGAGTTGAGATCGTAGAGAAGTTTACAGTATTTTTGCCAGTTAAGATCATAATCAGGTTGCTTGTAGTATTCTTGCTCATTGAGTTCATATTGATATTGATTACAGTATTCTTGCCAGTGGAGATGGTTTTGAAGTTGCTTATTGTATTCTAGCCAGTTGAGATCTTTTTGGGGCTGCTTGTAATATTCTTCCCAGTTGAAATCATTTTGGAGTTTGCAGTACTTCTGTCCGTTAAAATAATTTTGACGTCGTTTCGGCCACGATTCACTTCCATATCGTGAGAAGCTGCAGTTTTGGTGTCGATCACGGAAGTAACTGTCAACATTGGATGGGTTGGAGATTAATTGCATTGTGTATGTTTCCATATTACGTGCATGGATATCCTTTTTAAGCGGTTTTGATACTCTCCAATTTGATGAATGTATTGGGTATTCTTCAGCATTATTGGACCCATGTTCCTCCATCATTTTCATTCATAAAAGCACTTAAAATATCTTATCAAACTTCTTGTGAATCTGGCGCTCATGTATTTTTAACTGTTGCTTTGAACAGGCAGTTGTCTTTGTTGATAAACAAACAACTACAGTTTTTCGCAATTTGTTATCCGCAATTTTGATGTTATTTCTATCGTGCTAAAATAATAAAATTACTATACAAATTTTAAAAAAATGCTTTGTAATTCAACAATGACTTCTCTCTCTCAATATTACTCTTTTATTTGTGCAAAAAATTGCGATACCATCAATTCTACAAATAATACTTTTTGAAAAATGTCTGTAATGAGACATATGTAACTTAAGACTACTGAATATTGTGTTATATTTCATTGTGTTATAGATTGTCTTCAAAATAATCTAGTTAACAAATGCTCGCAGATACACTATCATTTTATTAATTTTAAAGTCTTATAAAAGTTCGTGTTCATAACAAATCTAGAATACGGAGGTCATTTCATAAATAATGCACAGTTTGGCAACATCGCCAGCTGCAGGACGAGACGGAGCTGATATTTGCATTACTTGTATACTGCGATTTTTCTAAGAGCGACCCTCAAGGCCACTCAAATCCCATCTTCGCGATGTCACGGCATTTCGCGTCTTTCTCAGTCGTTCCGCTAGATTTCACACGATCGCGACCGTATGAAGCAGTGCTTGCGATCATGCGACTTCTACCGGCAAGAACGAGAAAAGACGCGAAATGCCGTGACATATTCCATCGCGAAGATGGGAATTGAGTGGCCTTGAGGGTCGCTCTTAGAAAAATCGCAGTATAGTTCAAAGTTTCAGGATGATGCACGTGTCTTGGTTTTGACAATAACTTGTTTCGTTACGTGTCTTAGAAATCGAGCCTGCACAAGTCTCGGGTACTAGGAGTGTTGTTCAAAAATCGCATGTT
The DNA here is from genome assembly GCA_031308135.1 of Acheta domesticus. Taxonomy (NCBI): domain Eukaryota; kingdom Metazoa; phylum Arthropoda; class Insecta; order Orthoptera; family Gryllidae; genus Acheta; species Acheta domesticus. Next base: position 62,105,698 of record JAHLJT010002630.1, read on the forward strand.
AAGATCGATACTTTACAGCATAAAAATCCGTTTGAAATCCAGAAATCTTTAATGAATTATGCGGGAGAGCTTACACTGGGCTGTGGTACAGGTTTTCATTGGTCTAGTCGATTTTGTGAAGGTAGTATGAGAAAAAACGAAGCGCTACACCGGGAAGGCCCAGAAAATCGACAGATGAATGAAGTGTGAAATTTGTGTCAGATTTTATTACAAAAATACCGTCGTCTGACATGTGAAAACATTTTTGAAGCCACAGGAATTTCAATACGGTCCACATTTTGAAAACTGTCAAATGACTGATACTGAAAATGCACAAAACCCGAAATCAGTTGCTCGAAAAATCTAGGTCATTCATTCTCCACGACAACGCTCTCTCACACACTGCCAAAGTCTCAATAGAAAAGTTCATGAATGTGGTAGGTAAGTGGTAAATCATGCACCCTACAGTCCTGATATGACTCCACCAGACTTTCGCTTTTCTCAGAATTGGAAAATCTTCTCGTTTTTCATCATTTGATGAACGTTGCGCAGCAGTTACCCGAACCATTATTTATGAAATGACACTCGTATTACAGCAAGCGATAACACACTAGGCCCCATTGATTTTCATTTAATCGAAGAATCACAAAATATGGTTTCCTAGAACTCTCAAATTGCTTTCTAATCGAAATCTCTAAAAGATTTTAACATAAAGATATTAGAACCAAATGTTCAAGACTTATGACATAGTTCAGTTCTTGTCCATCCGAATTGGGTTCCATTATGACACTATTCTTACCGTAAAAAATGATTTACAAATTAGAGATATTTGCATGGGTCCAGCAAGTTTTCGTCATCATTATCATTATCAACAGTGACGCGACCAGGATTTTTATATAAGTGGAGTTAGAACTGATCAGCTGACTTCATGATTTGTTAAAATTTTTTTATATAGGTAAATTAAATTTAAAAAATAAACTTTTATTTGCTGGTTGATGATTATTCATAACATATTCAATTGAAATTTTGAATGATGCTTGTTGTACAGAAATTACTAAAAGCGGAAATTTTGAACATGGTTCATGGTGTGCTAAAAATTCATTAGTCATCCTTCTGTTCGTCACTGATCATCATTGTTATCAGAGGTTTAGAAATGATTTGGCATTCCAAATAAAATAATTAGAGATGATGTTTTGTGAAAAATATTGTTTATTGCTCCTCTGAGAAGTCCATTTGCCACCTTAAACAAGAAGTTAATAATTCACAAGGTCTATCCCAAACAATACATACCATACAATACTTCTTCTCCTCGTCAAGGCCCATTTAAATTGCAGGAAGGAAATTGCCCCATCAGACCCATATTCCTTACATAACACAAACTCGCCCTGCATTAAATAACTTCTTCCACAAACCCATTCAATTCAAACCTTCACATAATGTAACTAGTGGTGCTACAGAATGGCAGAGATTTCCCCGTATTAGCTTTCTATTTCCTTGGGTCTTCGCAAGCTATTCGGAATTGCCACAAACTCTTTCTTGCCAGCTGTCATGTATCACCGCCAAAAGTACATTTTTTGTCATTTTCTTAATTGTGAGGTTTCCCATTGGTAGAACGGAAACATTAATTTTAGAATATTAAAGAACACAAAAACCTAGTCATAAATGGCAATTTTCTTTTAAAAATTATGTGCCGTTTGAGAGAAAATGGCATTTTAGCACTACTAAAAATGCGAAATTTGAAGCTCATTTTCACAGAAAATGTATGAGTTTTCAAAAGACTTTATTTGAAGTTATTTGAAGCACTTATACTCAAAAATATAATAATCTTTACAAATTGCTCGTAATGTGCATATTAAAGATGTGAGATATTTCAAAAAAATTACAATTATGTAATTTTTTGAAAAAACAAAAAAATAACTCAAAATAAACTTTACGCTATACTAAAAAGTGTAACTTGCACTATCCGTTACAGAAGTTTGAAGAAAACATTTGCAGCCATGAATGAGAAAATGGCGTTTGAGCGTTTCTAAAAATGCGAAATTTTGAACTACTTTTCACAGAAAACGGTTGTGTTTTCGAGAAACTTTACTTGACATTATTTAAAGCACATGTATTCGTAAATATAATAATGTGAAAAAATTGCCACTAATGTAAATATTAAATACGTGAGAAACATGTAAAAAAATTTACATTTTTGTAATTTTTTAACAAACCAACTTATAGAGCAATATGGCTTTTATGTCATCCGATAGAGTACATTTACCACTATCCCTACCAAAAGTTAAAAGAAAAAAAATTTGGAGCCGTTTTCGAGAAAATATGTTTTTGTAATTTTGTAAAATTGCACATATTGCACGCAATATTGCACGAAAACTACTAAAATTTTGAAAAACATTTATATGACCTTTATGAAAGAACTCAATATGCAGAACAAATTTTATTTGAAGAAAAAATCTCTATTTTCAATTTTCTAGTTGGAGAAAGACGCCGAAAATAATTCAAATTTTCACAATTTTTGAAAATTCAGAGTTATCCGTGAAAATCGGACCTATGACATGTTTATCTATCCATTATTTTATTCTATTCATACAAGAAATTTAAAGAAAAAATTTGGAGCCGTTTTTGAGAAAATTTTTAAAATCTCCGGGGGGCTTTATATAAAGTACCTCCAAATGTTGAAGAATCTTTTTCAAAATCTCAAAACTTTGACTAGAATCAGATCGACCGGGGAATATCCATTTTGGAAGAAATCGTACGTATGGTTTAGGGGCTAGCAGTGTTCACAGATGGACAGACAGATGGACAGACGGACGTTTTCTTTTCAATTGGTTTTTCGGTATCAAGGACCTAGAAAATAGGATTTCTGGCTACAGCACGTGTTAGGGGAATTATTTTTCTTAATTTAGCAACTGGTTTTATCCATTTTTTTGTTTTCACGGCCCGGCAATTAATTTTTTTCCGCGGAAAAGCCATTTTTTCGCGCAGCATTACATAACTTTCCCTATACTACGTAAATCACTCCGTGTATACTTACGTATACGGGAAAGTAAAAACAGTCTAGATCTAGTAGAAAAGATCCTACAGATTCCATCCGATGCAATAATTTGATATAAAGGATAATTCACCAACCTCCAACTTCAGATTGCATATTACTTCCATCTGATGTACTGGACAAATCGTTATGTTCCATACCCGTTTCTGATGATCTCCAAAATATCAACCAAAATTACTTCACATTTGACAACACATTTTACAGACAAACTTCACGAAATCCAGTAAGTTCATCCCTCTCTCTTTTCCTTTCAGACATGTTTGTGGGCTTTTGGTGACCAGACATCTCCCTGTCAAATCATCCATTTCTGAAAAAATGTTACTTATTGGCATCGTTACGTAGACCACATCCTTGTTCTCTGAACCGGTACAACTACACAATTGACCTGTTCACTGACTTCCTTAACAATAATTCGTACAATACCATTCACAATATAACTACCGAACGAAGACAAATCTATAAATCTCCCAGACTGAAAGTATCTGAAACATACATGCTTTCAATATTTTCAGAAAATGAACACTAAAATTTCATTTACTTTCAACATATTGCTACGAGTATGACAAATCATTATAACAAAATTCCTAAACAACATACTACTCCGCAAAATACACAATTAGAAACTGAAAATGTACACTACACTCACAACAGTAACCCAACAACCTGGTAAGTACACTTTCTTTCCTTTTTTAACCTTTAAAAAACTATCACCAAAATATACACAAAGCCGGAATCAAGGTTTCATTCAATTAACAGAAATCAAACCATAACCCCTCCCTCTATTAAATTATTATTAGACACCAGCGCCATACCGCACTCTTCCGGGGCGGCACACCCAGGCTATGTACCCCGCTTCACCCTACAGGCCGAATCTTAAAGCCGCTAGGCCCTCCTGTAACTCCGTAGATATTTTGTGGCTTCCAAATAGCGAATAAGAAACGCCTCAACGTACATTTCAAATTTCTGTAACTAAATTTTACATGTTTTTAATTTCTTCACGAAATTATTTACATTCATTTGTTTCTTCACAGAATTAATCTAGTATTAAATGATTTATCACTCCGAATCTTTTTTCTTTCATATATTATGAGATTCATTTGATTTAAAAAAATATATGTATATATCAATAATCTCTGAGTTAATCTTATATTAGTAATCTGTTAGTCCTTAACCAGTTGTTTTAATTAGTCTATACGTTATTTTTTTCAGTAAACTGATGTTTACCTAAGTTATCAAAAGCTGCTATATTTACAAATGATGTAGTTGGAAAAGACAAAGCCTCTACTTATTTTATTTTTTCTTATCATCATTTGTTGTTTTTTTCGGTGCGTCAACTGCTATGAAGTTTAGGATAAAGCACGGAAAACTCTCGATTAGGGAAATCAATAGAATGTTCCTCCAGATAGTTGTTAAATTTAACCATTATCTGAAGGAGAATTTCATAAGTATCAAAAATTCGCCACTGTCGATTCTCGCACTCTAGGAACTCTCGAGCATAAGTTGTTACCCTGAACCATCTCAGCCAAATTCCTCTACATTCACCCCCTTCCCCTCAGGTTTTTATTTTCTTCCGTCTGTTCCAGGTCCTCCTCTTTCCCCTCATTCATCTCCTCCTTCGCCTTCTCCTTCGTTCCCCCTCCTCCTCCTTTCTTACTCCTCCTGCTACTCATCCTCTTCCTCCTCCCTCTTCGTCTTTCTCATCCTTCCCCTCTCCTCTTTCCTCTTCTACTACTCTTCCTAATTTTCTTCTTTCCCTTACCTGTCCTCCTCCTCCTTGTCCTTCACATCCTCATCCTCCTCGTTTTTATCATACTCATCATTCTCCGTATTCTCTACTCATCCTTCCTATTTCCTCATTTTCATTCTCCTTCCCTTACCCGTCCTCATCCTCCACCTCCCTATCATCCTCATCCTTCTCCTAGTCGTCCTTTTCCTCCTCATCTTTGACGTACTCTCCCTTCTCCTCCTACCCCTACTCATCATTCCCATTTATTTCTTGTCATCATCCTTCTCTTACTCGACCTCATCCTGACACCTCCTCCTCATTCTTCTCATCCTCCTCGTCCTTGTCATTCTCCTCTTTCTTCCCCTACCCATCCTTCCCACATTCCTCCTTGTCATTCTCCCCCTCCTGTACTTTCTCCTCAGCGTTTAACATCCTCCTCATCCTGACTGATATTCGTAATGATACTGAAGGAGCGTGCGTGCACTTACTGTACTCGTAGCAGGGCTGCCGTTGCGCCACGCGGCGCGCCAGCAGCAACAGCAGGGTGCGCGCCATGTCGTGGTCCAGATGATCGCGGCAGTGGTCGAAAGCGCGCCAGATGATGGGCTCCGGCACCGTCAGCGAGTACAGACCTGCGCACACGACCGCACGCAGTTACACCAGTGAGCACGTCAAAGAGCCTATATCTGAGCCCACAGAAAAAAAAATTGCTTAACATTTTATTATATTGATGTTTTTGACGATTATGATCAATTATAAATTGATATAACCAATAATTCATTTTGGAATCATTCAGAAAAAAACCGTTGTTTTTTGGCTCTGCAAGATGAAAAATCAGTTTCCGTGCATCAATGTACGCTAAGCTCTTGAGACAATTATAAGCATCTCTTGTGTAATAAACTCCTTGGATATTCCAACTATTGGGCCGCATATTGGGCCCATAAGTACTCAAAAGTTGATTAAAAATACTTTCTATGCAAAAATTTTCATTTCAGAAACATGTAAATTATTATTATTTACAAATTAATGTATTTATTCAGAAAGAAAAAATAACTCAGAAATAAACTAGTGGTGCTACCAACATGGTTGATCCGCAATATTATACTACTACATAAACCAGCAAATTCGCTGTTTTCCGGTGCACGAATACATAACTTTCTCTTCCTACGAAGAATAAGTAAGGCACGAAAGTAAAAACAAACGATGTAATAACCTTGAACAAAACATTTGATTAAAACAATCTTTGTTTTAATGCAGCATTTAAAAACAATTTTAAGTGGTCTAGAGGTTTTAAAATCGGTCGAAATTTTATACGTTATGCTTTACATGTATCTACATGTTGTAAATGAATTTAAAATGAAGTCAATCAAAATGATTTTGCCTTGCACACACATATTATTTTGTTTTCTAACATTTTCATTCTTGCAACGTGTTGTGGATCGCAAATGTTTCTAAATGTGCTTTCGAGTTCCCTCTATTAGTACCTCCGTGAAAAGTTTCTCTGTTTGAGTGCAATATAATGACTTATTTTCTTTTGGTTTTATTTGTTTTATAATTTATATATTACTTTTCTATATTTTAATGATTTTATAAATATTTGTTACCTGATAATTAAAAAATAACTGTTCGAAACGCTTTAGGTATGCAAATTGAAAATGTTCAAAAGTTTGCTTAAACTTCTTGGCTAATATTTTGTTTGTACCGATTTTGTCGGCAAAGCGATCCATGCAAACCTCCCTTACTTTTGTGATATGGTATCTCAACGCGCTCGTTCTGAATGGATTTCGAAATAATATTTATTTAAGTATTTATTTATTTGCGAGAGAATACGAACACCGTTGTTCATAGAATTTTTATTGCGGGAAATACACATAAAATGTATAATATTTCCACTTTAACTCTTTTTGGTAATGTGAACACTGCGTCACAAAACTTCGGAACTATGAAGATCTTTTGGAAACTAAAAAATTCATGACATTACGTTACTGGACGTTACATTCAATGAAAAAATAATTGTTTATTTGTCTCTATTGCAACTGATTTTAAGGTCAATTCTCGAAATATGCTCTCATCGTCTCAAAATTAACGAAATAATAACGATCAAACAACTGAAACCTTCCTTAAGTTCTCGATCGTTGAAGTTACATTTAGTGAACGAAAAATGTTTTAATTACCATGATTAATACATTTTCTAATGGCCACTTCTCGAAATGTGATCTCAATGTAACAAACTGAACGAAATAATGAAAGTCTTTTAAAAACTGAAGCTTCTCATCAGGTTATGGTACCATCTGTCATTCAGTGTCTCAGAATATAATTTTACAATTTTCTGGGGTGAATGAGGAGTCGGCATTTATGTTTTGGCAATGAACATGCTTTTGGAAATCTGACAAGGACGTTTGAGATATGACACTTCGTTGTGATGAGTGGGTAACTCAACGTTTACTACTATTTCACAGATGCACGAATTATTTTACTGCGTTATAACGACTACCAGTCAAATAGCAAGATTGAATAAACTTCACACTGATTAGGGGTTTGATGTTAAGAAATATAACATATGTGTAATTTTGTTACACGATATTGTCTATCATATGTTCGTTGACAAAATGTTAACACCGTCGATGCCCTATATGTCTTAGAAATTTGTAACGTTAATTCTGAGACACTGGTTTGAAAGAATAAATATTGAAATACTTTTTCTAAAATACTTATACAAGATATTAATAATAAAATTGGTGGCTAGTTTTGAGGGGTGTGAGTTTCAGAGACCTGCACGATACTTGGTGAGTTCGCCTCACCTGGAGTGAGTATGGCTTTATTAAACTTAAGAAGCAAGGAAATGGACGTAGTTGCGAGCAAAGTCTCCCGAAGACGGGTAGGCTCCATTTATTTAAATTCGCACTCTTTTTTGAAAGTGTTTTCAGGTTGGTTCGTCCTAATGAGTGAGTGGGTGTAATTAAACTGTGATACGCTCTTGGGCGTTGAATAGCAACGCGACCACCCATACCTGATCGCTCCGACCTGACCCGCTCACGCATGCCTACACCCACCCACGCCCACACGCACTCACGCACAGGCGCTTACGCTCACTCTCAACCGCTTTTGCCCACCCTAGTTCCCCAATAGCCGCTTTCGCCCGGCCACGGGCGTCGTTGCCTGCCAGCGACCGTCCTCGTCTACTCTCGCCTGCCTTCATCCACTCACAACCCACCCATGACCGCCTTTACACACCTATGGTCACTCTCGCCTACTATCACTGGCCCACTTCCGCCTATGCTTACCCGCGTACGCTCTCGTACGTCCACACACCTCACGCCTGCGGTCGCTCTCGTCCTCCGTCAGCCGCCTATGCTCCTTCACGCCCGCCAACGCCTACCGCCTAGTCTACCGCCTAGCCAACGCGCCTACCTACCCGCCTAAGCTGGAACTCGCGCACTCTCCCACGCCCTCACACGCATACGCTCGCTCTCGGGCCCCCACTTTCGCCGAAGCTCATCCTCACACGCCCTCACTCGCCTATGCTCGCTCTCGGCCGCCCGCTTTCGCCGAAGCTCATCCCCACACGCCCTCACTCGCCTATGCTCGTTCTCGGCCGCCCGCTTTCGCCGAAGCTCATCCCCACACGCCCTCACTCGCCTATGCTCGCTCTCGGCCGCCCGCTTTCGCCGAAGCTCATCCTCACACGCCCTCACTCGCCTATGCTCGTTCTCGGCCGCCCGCTTTCGCCGAAGCTCATCCTCACACGCCCTCACTCGCCTATGCTCGTTCTCGGCCGCCCGCTTTCGCCGAAGCTCATCCTCACACGCCCTCACTCGCCTATGCTCGTTCTCGGCCGCCCGCTTTCGCCGAAGCTCATCCTCACACGCCCCTCACTCGCCTATGCTCGCTCTCGGCCGCCCGCTTTCGCCGAAGCTCACCCTCACACGCCTACTTGCTCTCTCTCGCTCGCCAGTCACCCGCCTGCGTCTACGCCCGTCCACGCCCGTTCGCGCCTTCTCGCCTGCCCGCCCGCCCGCCGGTACGGCCGCAGTGGTGCACGCTGCGGTCGCAAGTTGCGCGATAAATCACTGGAGCGCGCCACCGCATCCGATGCGCCCACCCCCTCCCACGCGCCGCGGTTCCTGCTGCACGCTACAGTGGGCTAGACTCTCTTGTTCTACTTGAGTGTTCCTGAGCCCCTGAGATGTTGCGAAACCGACGACGGACGGTCTTCATAACTCGCGGCGCTCTGCAGGAAAACACCTGCTCCGTGAAAAATATGAGAACTCTGGGACGCGTTGTCCCAACGAAAGAAAGAGTTTCGTTGTGCTGTTCTTTCTTTTGGCATTCTTCTACATGTATAAAAGTTCTTTATTGGGAATTGGCAATATTTAAACTGTTTAATTTGCCACATTTTGGTCCTGATTTGAACTTTCTTCAGAACTACACATAAAAGGGTGAATTTTAAAACGTTTCTTTTTTGTTTCTGGTGATTTTTGCTTTCAAAATCTCATCGAGACCATCAAATTCGTTCATCACTTTAATCGTCGCGTGTTCACATACGCTCATAGTCTCATATGCCCGATCGTGAGACGTGGAGGAATTTAGTTATTGACTGACAGGGGGTATTTCGTGAACTTTGATTCTGGCAAAGACCACTCTCCAATTATGTGTCCAGGCACTGGGAGTGATCGTATTACGATGCACGCGGCCAGTCACAAAAACCTGTGCATCACATGTGATGCACATGGCAGTCAAAGTGTTAACATCAAGTGCACATTATCTTTAAAAAACAAATTGAATCTAAAATATTGTAACCCTTTTTGCCGAGATAAAATTTCTTACAAAGGAGATTCTCAGATGAAATACCTCTCCTTCCCACAAAAAATTATTTTTATCCTCGAATTCAGTCTGAACCTCTTTCTTCAAAAACACATGGCATTTTGACTTAATATATAATGGAAACACAGTAAAGAGAAACTAAATTAAAGACTAATAAATTAGGAACACTTACAGGAAACCAATCAATATTAAAATACTATCTCAAAAATTAACGAACTATCCTGCAATTTTCCGAACATTAACAAATTGAGAACTCGTTTTCCAAAATCATCAATCTAAAACAACACAACAATTTCTTTGTACCAGTACCATTTTAACATGCTTCCAATTACACTATATTATCTCTCCATTATCATCAGTTTCCTCTCCACACTACATGAAAACAACTTCTGTTATTGAATGATTCCTACAAATATTTCTCTCACATTTATTGCACAACAAATGTTGTTTTTTGGAACTAGAAACACAATAAAGTCGGGTAAAAATCTGAAAAAGTGCGGTAGCGTGGCGCGTTTTCCACGTAGAATGACGAATAGTTGTAGATGTTCCCTTTTTACTGCGAATTTGTCGTGAATGCGCGTGGATCTAGAGCAGTTTTGTCAAGAGTTTTGTCACGATTCGGAGTCCGTGGCACGAGTGCCACGAGGAAATTGCCCTCCACGCAATAGTTCATTATCCTTCCACCAGAAACAACGCCATCCCTATTGTAAAACGGGAGGGGGGTATTACTACTCGTAATAGTTTTAGTATAATGCTATATGCTACTATGCTAACGCAAGTAAAGTGCAAGTATTACTACTCGTAATAGTTTCCTTTCCCGGCGCTAGCAGCGCAGAAAAGCTCGTGGCATGCTACGGAGCCACGACGCGTGCCACAGCCACCAGTAGAAGACATTTACACCACTGATCTAGAGAAAGGCGTTACCGCTCTCTTTCGTGTAAATAGATGACTAAGTAATACCTAATTTTCTGCTTTGCAAAGTGCAAGTATAATGGCGCAGCGCAGTTTAATTTATAAAAGGCGTCATTTTGCATTCCACGCAAAGGCACCAAGGTCAAGTTTTTGTTTGTAATTCTTTAACTTCATTACATATATTAGTAATTACTAAATGTATTTGAGCATGGCGCAATAGGCTAGATTTGTTCAACATCTGTTCCGCAAACCAACGTCCTGTTCTTTCGAGGAATATACTTTCTCCGTAAAACATATGAGGAGCGTTCATGCAAAAACAAACATGTCCATTGAAGATAAATTGAGTTAGCTTTGCAATAATACTACGCATTGACCTCAGCTGCACCTTCTGTCCTCATGTGGAGGTGCAAACGTAAATATATTCCTAATAATTTTACTTGTAAACATACGAATTTCAGGCAAATTCCTATATGTCCACAGCGTTGTTGCAAGCAATAAAGAACATGGTCTGTGTATCCAATAAGATATTAAGATTCATGTCTGCTCAAGCCGCGTGGTCTATTCCGTCTGCAAAGTTTTCACAATAGAATCTTATTTTATTTATTAGAAAATTGGTCACAAACACAAAGAGTAATATGTGCAAGAACGTACAGAACATCAGATATGTGAAGTGAATTATTATACAGAAAACAATGAAAGGGAAAAAGATTCACACAGTCAAAAGGAAACCAGAGCAATATTTTAGATTTGATGAAGTTCCTTCTTTGACCCTTTGGGAACGTGTTTTTTCATTAACAAAATATGGTACAATTTAGCCAACAGCAGTTGTCACTTGAAGGGAGTATAGATTTAGCAAAGGGATGTAATGTAATCTGTCTATTAACTGAACTTTTAAGAGATAAATGGAGAGAATTCTTCAGATACTCATTGCCTGTAATGCTCTTCTCTTGTTATTGATGCACCAATAGCTGGAAATCAAAATATATTGGAAAGCCAAGAACTGAAAGATAATTGTGATTATTTGGAAGATGATAATGGCTGATACATATAGATTTTAATTTCTTTTTAGCTTTTTGTATTTACTTTAGAGGCTAAAAAATAGTTACTTTAGCCACAGAAATTGGCTTAGTAATTTTGTCTATTTCGAAAAATAAAATATTTGCGTACACACTGCAGTAAAATAATTGATCCCAATCAAATTTGATGATTTTAGTAGCTCCATTTTATGCAAAAACAAACATTTTCGCAAGTATGTGTAAGATAGACATTCTCGTGGCATCTTAGAATTCCATAATATTGACCTTATCGTAAAAAAAGTTATAAAATATGTTAGCTTGGCTTTGCGCTACAGTATAATACTTGTGCGCGAAAAATATCAAAACTTGAGGTTGAAACTATGTAAGAAATAAGGTAATCTTAGCTTTCCATCGTTTTTAAAACTCCTCGCGTACATCCCATATCTCGTACGTTTCCCTATAAACGTATTCAACATTATACTTACTAGAATTTCTCTTTTCCAACGTTTCATTTTCCTATATTTCCTCCCCCCCATTCCTCAATTAGTTTCTCTTTCATAATTTCTACTTCTTCACATCCATTGTCACATGTTACTTGAATCTATGCTTCATCTTCAAGTTAATTTTGAAATGTAGCTTCACTAAACGAACGTTTTGTTGAGTTCTCTGTTTGCTTGTAATGTAGGAGTAGAGCCGAGGGTAAGGCTTACTATCTTCTTAGCAATACAAAAATCTAATCTGCAATTTGTTTACCGATGCACATACTTTTTTTCATAACTCGGGAGCAAAATATCTATTTCGGTCTTTCCAAATTGCGGTCTTTTTTCATTATTCACCTACTTATAGTTAAAATGTTGGGAAAAGATTCTGAAGTTGATGAAAACGTGCGCGAATGGTCCTTCTTCCCCATTGTCACATACAATTTTTGCTGTTCTTTGATTAAGTAAATCAAATCAAAGTCTTCAAAGACGACAAAGAACCTAAACATTCGAAACATATACAGATTTTCGCCAGTTTACTTACTCTGAAATTAGTTTTGTCCACAGTAAACCAGTTGTAGAGACCAATGTTGCCAATGTTCTCTGTGTGTTTCAGCTATGATCCTACGTCACGCCACGTATACGGCATTATTATGCCCAGTAAGCGTAAAATTAACATTGTAAATGGCTGCTGTTCGCACCACTGGCCCGATGCAATGGACTCAGACCGTCGTGGTTTCTAGAGCGAACTGATGTTATGTATAGAACATGCTAATCAATGCAACTGCGTCATGAAAATGCATCACCGCACCTGCCTCTGTTGATTTTTTCACAGAGGTGGTGATAGGATAGGACATGGAACAAACGTTGCAGGTTGTTCAGGAGGCAGCAAACGTGTTTTACGATTGTCAGATTTCGGATAAAATGAAGCAAATTAAGATTGTAGGATCGCGAATATTAAAATATTATTTTGCACACTAAACGTAAACTGCACATTTTGGCGACATCATAAAATATTGTACTTTCCTTGTAGGTATCGACGTCTATGATAGTTCATGTTCAACCTGATTGTTTGCCTTTCAAACGTCTCTTATTTGCAACCTCCTACATTCAATTAATTGGATATTCCTTCTAGTGGATGAGTTATTAGAATCGCCTACACAAACAATCTGAAAATAATTTCTTCTGGGACACAACCTGTGAAAGCTTGGTAATTGAATATCTCTTTGTTATTATGTTTCTGAAAATCACGAGTTACCGAATTTATCTATCCTTGCGAGCTTATGGTGGTTCGACGAGTTAATGTAATGGAATTTACAAGCCGCAACATATAGACGTTTCATAAGGGATATATGACTTTAAACAGTTTAGCAAATAGTTCAACTAGTACTTAGAGATGTTTGTCATCCGTTCCTCGATCCATTACTCTATCCGTTTGCTTATTATTTTGAGAAATATTAAGTTGCACAACTAAATGTAGCTACGACAGTGTAATTGGCCGGATATTAATATCAAGAGCGATAAAATCTTGAAAAAAATGTGAAACTTGTTGCTTTCGAAAAACACTTCCTAGCGAAGGAAGAAAAGAGACGTACAGCTCTTGCGACTCTAAAAGTATCTTTTAACGAAGTAACGACGTCTTTTAACAACTTTAAAAGTATATTTTAAAGAAGTGATTTAAATTCTAAGACGTTCATTGGCGTAGTAATAACTCTGTTGACTACTAGATGTAGCGGTGATGTCAGATACCTATAACGCTGACACCAGTTCCGTGAGTGGAGCCAAATAAAATTAATGGCTGAAATTGAAATCCACTTTTGGGATTGGTTTACTAACGCAATAACGACAATCAATAACTAACCTGTGACTTTATTACATTCGTTTTTTTAAAAAAATCACAGATTTGTGGTCAGTTGGGGTACTTCATAAGTTAAAAATCCCGATGGTTTACAAATCCTGCAAGTGAAATTTAAATCCTTAGATATCCTTCAATCATACATTTCTCTACTGATAAAAATTCGCGAAACAACAAATTATTGGTCGTAAAACCTTTTTCTCGTTTATTGGCACCACTTTTAGCATAAAAGTAATTGCCGTGAATTATAAAATTGTTCTACAGTACAGGATTTGCAAACAATCATGGACGGTGAATGTAATGAACGAATGGAGAAACAGAGCGTACATTATTCGTTCAGCACAAAAACAGGAGAAACGGTTAGGAAACAATAAGTTACACTAGGAATGTGAAGCTTTGTCCTTACCAAGCTAATTAATATACTCAAGCTCTAAATACAGATACAAATACACAGTAATTACTTCGCGTGTCAATTTTCTGTTCATTATAGAAATTTCTTACAAACTCATTTTCGTAAAGCTCTTGAATAATTTTTCTTTAATGTTTATACAGTCGTCAAAGCAAATTTTCTTTGTGAAGTTTTTATATATTTGTCGTGACAAGTTATTCGTCGTTACATGTAGCTAGAAAGTAATTGTGGCATGTTACATGACTTTAATATTTTGGATATTTTATGTCATAATTAAATTACACGAGTGCGTAACTAATTATTTTTTTATTTGATGTAAGCGTAACATGTCATTGTGTATTTAAAGTATTATAAACGAAACATCTGTTATTAATGAAAGGAAGCACGCTTCTCTGATAACGACTTCACAGACACTAAAAACAAATGAAACTATGAACTCGATGCAATTGACGTTGATTATTCTAATGATGTCGGAAGATGCAAGGGGGAAGGTCATGTGATATCGGACAGCGGGTGGTATCGGACAAAAGTAGTTTAGAGAACTGGGCACTGGTGGTAGCACGTGCTGCACTGTCAGTGTGTTCCTGGACATGAATTAGCTTTGCATACGCTGTATGAGGTGAGTACATTGATCAGTTTGATTATAGCGACACGCATTACGTTTTTTTCATGCTGACCGATGTACGATTAGTACTTTCTTAGGATAAGTTTAAATACATTCTACTGTGACTAGTATGTTTACTTAGATGTATTTGTTAGGTTTCAGCAGTACAACGTCGTTTGTAAAATTTATATCTGTGTTGAGTTCTTCTGAAGGATGACGGTCGTTCGGGTGGTATCGGACAAAGTAGAATTGGATGGTACTGGACAGTTACTTCTTCGTCTTCTCTTCACTTTTCTATATTTCCTGCGTGTAGGTTGTTAGGAGGTAATATTCGAATACTAATGTGGATTATGTCCGTGTTTCAGGAAACTATAGGTACAATTCGCGGGAAATGGGAAGAAATAATAGGAAAATAGTCATTATGAAGGTTATTTCAAAAGAAAAAACCGTCAATAATGATAGTTGTGAAGCTATGAATTGAACATAATAGTTGAGTTTTTGTTTTTTAATTCAAGAACTGTTCTTTTCCCTTGTAACCAAATACTTTTCCTTTGTAACCAAATACTCATGTTTCTTTGTATTAATCAATTAAATACTTGTCTCAATAGTGAGCGTAGCTTTGATGAATTGCTGTAAAAAAACTTCATTAAAATTATTTTATCATTATTTACCTAGTTGTCCGATACCATCCTTTCACTCATCAGACCTGCAAATTGTCCACGATTTTTACTATTCCCAAATAATCATATTATTTTACTTTCAAATCAAACGGCTTTGATAGAGTGTGTGAGTAAGAGATTGAAGTTTTATATTCTGTATTTTAAGAATAATTTTACCTAACCTTAATTAAGAAATCATATTTAAAGCTAAAGTGGCCGATACCACACGACCTTCCCCTACACTACAAAAAAGCTAAGTTAGAGCTCAGAAATGTAGGCGTTAATGACTTGTAGGTTCGATTCAAACTATAAATTTTCATTTCTGTGAATAATCATTTAATTTTTTTGTCAAGTGTAAATAATAAAAAAATATTTTTGTTGTAACGAACAAATAGAATTTCTTTCAGACATTGCAGAAACAATATAAAGTTGCTTATATGAAATAACTTAAGAAATATGCAATTTTACCTATTTGTTTAGACTCTGAAATGCTAACGCATAAGAAGTGCGTGAACGTATATCGAGTGACAGACTAAATTCTACGAATCCCAAGAAACATTTTATGTTTGAAACACCTTTTGACGTCCCTGACTTGAACTTTTCCACCAGAGGTGAGGCGCGAGGTGAAGAAGAAATCCAACACGAAGAAAGATTGACGGCGCTGCCAAGTCGGTTGAAGGGACGCCAGCACTCAAGAGAAAGGCGTTATCAGAAAGTATTGAGTCTCCATTTCATAAACATCTCTCAGGAAAACCTATTTTATAGAAAATTCTTATTAAATATTACGAATTTGTTTATGAATAAGCTATAAAATATAATTTGGAGAAATATGAATGGTATGTGTTATTTGTAGCAGGTTGAAAAAAATATTACATGATAATTTAATTTCAATCCTTCCTTATTCTGAGTGACTTCACTTTATTCTTTCGTTTCTCTTAACCCTTCTTTAGTCGCGTGAATCTATTTACCTTAAATAGTCGCGTCACGGAGAAAACCTCCGGGTTCAGAAATGGACGCAAACAAAACTTAAAATGAGGCAATTTTTTTAAATTTATATAGTTTTTAATACGCATTAATGTAATGTTCAGTTTTACATAAATATTAATTATAAACATAAATATTTTTATTACGTTTTTTTTTAAATTGAACATCATGAAACTCCTGTACTTGGAACATCTGATTGTGGTGTGATTTCTTCCAATCGTAGAGAGCTTTTTTCAGCCTTTGGGAGATTACTCTCAGCTTGTGATTTTGGGACATGCGATGACTCAGGAATGTCTGCCAGTTGATACATTTTTAACGTCTTTCATGGGAGTTTGGATGAAGCAACAAGTACGGCTTTTATTTCAAATTAGTGGGTCCAGTGTTTCTTTTACGACTCCAGTTTGATCGGCCATTGTGTATTCACTGATTTGTTATTATTTTCTCTGGCAATGAATCAGAAAAGATGACCACCAGCACGGTTTTCACATTGCGGCCTTGACCTTTCAGCCCTGGTTAATGCTAGACAACATTACGGTGAGGCGTACGAACGTTTTGAGACGGTTTACACATTTGGCACAGGTTATCTTTAGTCATTTCCTGTATACGAAGAACAATCCTGAGAAGAATTTTCAAAATACGTTGCAGCGTCATCAAATTCACGTTCTGCAAATGTATCTCGAAGCTCGGTTGAAATATGGCTTTTTTTACAGCCTACCTTACCATGCACGTATTTTACCACATTCAAATTTTCATTCATAGACATAATTACATGTTTATTTGTTGCTAAGGCAGAAATTAGTGGCAATTGAGAAATGAGTATTGAAGCTTCATCACCCCATTCTTGCGAAGACTAATTATGATCTCTGTCTTGTAGATAATCTTCTCCCTCTCTGTCGGATTCATCACAAATTTCAAAATCAGTTCTTTAATCTACCACATCCTTAAGCATTTTTCTGAATTGTTCCTCTTTATTGACCTTATTGTACGATAAAAGTACGCGAAGAAACAAAAAATGCTCCGAGCAGCACACGGGATTCAAACGAGAAATCGAACACACGGCAACGGTCGCGTCTCGGAGATAACCTCCGGGTCAGCGCAAGGGGTTAAGAAATACGTTGTCGCCGGTCGAGGATTTGACTCATACTGCTGCGCATCTCCCAACCGACTTGAAAGATGTTCCCAGAAAGGCACTGAGAACAGAGTGGCCATTTCCAGCTTTGAAACAAAATTACAAGCAAAGAAAAAGAGACCCGGAGGAAACCTCCGTGACGCGACTAAAGAAGGGTTAATGAAAAAGTTATATTTCATCGTTTGACACAGTGCTTGAGATAATGTACAATTGAACATAATATTACGTTTATGATAAGTTT
The DNA here is from genome assembly GCA_031308135.1 of Acheta domesticus. NCBI lineage: Eukaryota > Metazoa > Arthropoda > Insecta > Orthoptera > Gryllidae > Acheta > Acheta domesticus. The sequence goes on from JAHLJT010002630.1 coordinate 62,123,567, forward strand.
TCGACTGTTGGGAATAGGTGTCCAAATTAATTCAAATTTGGCGCCGTTCTTGGAATTCAATCATTTATAACAATTCTTTGGCGCTAATTAACAGCGAAGAATATACTTTTCAAACGTCGCGCCTCCAAAATAGGTTATTTTCACCCAAAAAAACGCGGGCTGAATTTCTAGTGAGAGGGAATTCATTTTTCCTATGAAGCTCTTTGGAATTCTGAATTACTCTGGAATTTTTGAACTGCTTGCAAAGATGCCCGGTAGATTCCGCCCATGCGCCGGGCGACAGCGAAACACATTTCCATCGATTCTAAGAAGCAAACGCGGTTCCTATTAAGACGCGAAGAGATTGCAACAGATGGTATTGTTTGAAAAGGCAGCGCAGTAGCAGCGGTTTCACAACGGGTCGACTCGTCAGTAGAGAAGCTAGTAATACGCGCGTGTCGATTGCACATATACTTGGGTTTTTGTTTCTTGGTGCGTGGGGTCTTGTCTTCACGATGGAATATCTCACGGTATTTCACGTCATTCTCGATCGTGCCGCTAGAAGTCGCATGATAGCCAGCACTATCCGATACTATCGCAATTATGCGACCCTGGTGGGAAGACGGAGAACGACGCGAAATACCCTGAGATATTCCATCCAGAAGACAAGACCCCACGCGCCAAGAAACAAAAACCCAAGTATAGGGTCAATTTCATATGCGTGAAGTTGGTGTTGAGATTATGATCACTGAATGATCCATGAAACAACACGTTGTGCGTGATCCTCAGGTGAATGTTGTACTAACACAAGCGAGTAGCAAGCTGTAAGGGAAACACTTTCCTCTTGCCCAGACAAGGTAATACTGACAACTTCTTAAATACTTAATTATTTACGGCGCGGTGTGGTCTTATTGTTTTTTTTTCAGAACGTTCCCTTGTGTTCAGGAATTAGAATGACGTGTAGTAGTTTCTGTTGCGCGATTTCTTCAAAAGCTATCCCAAAAAACTCAAGCTATATTCGCAGCCACGAGATCTGCTGTTTTTACTTTATCACAATATTTCAATTTGGAAGACTTTCTTTTGTGCATTAATGTGCACATATAATTAATTGTTAGTCAAATATAATAAAAGACTGCAAAGTTTTGATTTTACTTCATTTTATTTATATTTTATTTTTCGGAATCATTCTGTAATTCAGGGACCGCAAAAGTTGTGAACATTTTCATGTTTTGGGGTTTTGAACGATTGAGGTGCAACCATCTCACACAGATTTTAATTGAACACACATGTATTCGTTGTGATTTGTATGTAAATGAACTGCGTAACCATACGCATATAAATTGCGTATCCTGCATGTGTCCGTTTTCTCTTTTTAATCCACCGTTCGAGGTAAATGAGACATCTTTGGCTGCACCACGGTCTCTTAGCGGGAAATGAACTTTTTAACAAGTGCTTCCAAGATACGTCAATAGGATTACAGAAAAACTTTTTAGGGAGTATTAAATACAAGTTTTTGCTGTTTAAAGCATCTGTTGATAAGATAAGTAGCTTATTTAGTTCCTCCGGACAGGACAATTTGATTGGCACTTGCATTCGATTCACCCAAATTCGTCTACAATGTTCTAAAATAATGAAAAACGTTTTTAGGGAGTGTTCAAAGCACATTAACGAATGAAACGCAGTGAACTATTGTACTATCTTTCAGCAAATTATGAATTTTGACGACTTGATTCATTAGATTAACAAACGAAAATTTTGTAATAGAGCATAGAATTTTCATATGGCATTCACATTTCAAAGCATAAACAGCTTTTTCTGTTCAGGTAACTTTCCATACCTAGCATCTGAGGAGCCATGTAAAACATTTTTGAGCAGCTTGGACAGCACAAATAAAAGTTTTAAATAGCATAAAATATCAGCCCTGACGCCAAGCTAAGCTTCTTTTTAATACTACAGTATTTCTCCTATTTTGTATTTCTAAAATTAATTTTTTAAAAACTTTTTGCTTTTTTCAACTTCTGCATGGACCTACCTCACCATGGTTTGCAACAACACATTTTCCCACACTGATGAACAGAACCTCAACACATTACGTATTTACTGAATTATCCCGTAACCTCAATCCTGTGCTAAGACGAATTGGTGAGTCAGTTGGAAAACCCTGGTGGAGTAGTATATTCCAAAACTTTTTCAAACTGAAATGTTTTTCATTTACCTGATCAACATACAATTACTTGCATAGAAATCTGTATTACTCATTTTCAATGCGCGGAGAAAATGAAATATAACTATGTACCCTCAAGCTATATGATTTCCAGATGTCTATGGTTTCATTAGATACTCAAAAACGCATTAAATATACTAAAAACAAATAATCAGTTTCGATACTAAGAGAAAAATGCAAATTTTTGATGGAGTACAATCACTAATTCCTGTGCTGCAAGTGCCAGCTGAAATCTTATACTGCTCCTCACAGTTCACAATACTGACGACGTTATACAAAAGAATGGTTCCCCGGAAGAGGCAGCTCGTCATTCAATATTTACTAGTCACGAATTGCATTATGAAACAACATTTTTTAATATTCTTGACATGTAAAGAAGTTTTGTACTGTGTTCTTGGGGTATTCTCACTTCGTATATTCTATGTTCTTGGAGAATTCTTGAAGACTGTTCCTGTTAAAACATTTAATTCAGTGTTATATGATCGTATTATGTGGTTTTGTTGAGCAACACTTTGCTGCTGTAGACCACTAGTTTAAATTGAGTTCCCGTCTGTTGTGGAGGAAATTGTCAATTTAAAAACGTCTGTCTGTTACAACACTTTCTTGTTCTACCAGGGGGATTGCTAGCCTCTATCCTCTCCCCTTCCAGTGTAAGAGCACCTTCAGGCTGGTATCCGGATCATGCCAGAACGCAGAATCCATCACGGGCTCGTCCCCAATTAAGCCTGGGTACGAACATTCTGCCCTCTCAGACCTATTAGCTTTCCAAGCTAGCTCCGGAGTCGAATTAAGCCGTATTCACATTAGTCGGGACAAGTCCGTCCTCAAATGCCCAAGAGTATCGAGCACCGCCGACGAAGCCAAGTGCCAAATTGTGGGCCGCCCGGACTAAGGCCCAAATGGCTTGGGTCCTCCCACCTGTCTCCTCATTGCCACCACCTTGGAGCTGTGGACGTGAGTATCGCCGGAATCTAAAGCAACATTTATTCATGCTGCCTGTCGGACTTTTATGGGTGGGATTGGGGCGAATTGCATACCCAATCCTACCCATAGGTCGGCGTCGAACCACCTTCTCATAGCCTCCACCTTGAAGCTATAGATGTGAGTACCGCCGAGTAACTTGGGTGCGAGTGGACGTTACCTCCTTCACTAAGAGCCTCAGGCCTTGCGACCGTCTGCCTCTCTCCCCATGAGAAGTGAAGGAACGTGTTGCATACAACCGTTAGTTTTATTTTGCTGCTGGTCTTACATTCTTGCTATGAAATAGTTAAGTAAGTTATGTAATGCTGCGCGAAAAAACAGCAAATTTTCTGCAGAAAACTCTTATTATAGGGCCCTGGTAACGAAAAAGTGGATATATTCTGTAGCTAACTTCAGGAAAGAATCCACTAACACGAGATGTAGGCAGAATCCATGTTTTGTGTATCCTTGACACCGAAAAAATCGAAATAAAATGTCGGTCCGCCTGTGAATGACACTAGCAGCTAAACCGTTCAGCCGATTTCCTCCCAAATTGATATTCCCGAATCAATGTGGCCCATTGAAACCGATATTTTAATTTTGGTAGCCCGAGAGTGAAGCCCCTGAGTCATTTTCAAATTTAAAAAAATTGCTCCATCGTTTATGATTCCCTTTTTTTTTCATAGTGTGAAGGACGTTTAAGAAAATGGTGCAGGTCTCATTTTCGTTTAAAATTCTGATTTTTCTAAAATTGCAAAAGTTCAAAACTTTTTCGGAGTCTTCCTAAACCTAAAATATTAAAGATAGAGTTGGTTTCCGTTAATGAAATATGTTGCTTAAATACGAATTTTGACATTACACCTTGTAAAATGTTTTCGAAAATTTGAGTACTTTTCACGTAATTGTGCGTGAAAATAGGGCGAGAAAGCACGTGCTGTTTTAGCACCATTCGTTTACATCTGCCCCACTGTGCTCCCATGACCTCTTCCCAGCCGCCTCCCCGCGCCGTGTGACGCACGCGAGCCGTCCGCGGCACTCGGCGATAGCCGCCGCTGCGATTCGTCTCTCGCTGGTCCGACATACACGTTGGCACGGCCGATGTTCCCACCTGCTCGACCTCTTCTATCACCACGACGCATTTTACTTTCTCGACTTACTTGGCATGAAGAGACAGCACTGAAATCGTGCTTCGAAAAACAGTTATTTTCGACAGAAAAACTCTGATTGCCCTGATCTTGTAACAAGTGAAACTACAATAGCACATACTCTCTAACATTATTTATAAACTTCCCAATTTTCTAAAATTCAAATAGTTCTACAAAAATACCACCACCATTTTTTAAGCGTTCCTATTTCTATCATTGGAAACAATTAGAGATATTAATTAGAGAAGTTGTTGACAATTTGTTTTATAAATTTCATTACTTTCAAACTCAAATTAAGCAAAACGACAAGTTAAAAAGTTTATGACCTTTCTTAAAGAGCTGGAATCTTAGAACAGATTTTGTTTGAGGCAAACATATCTATCTTCAATTTTTTAATTAGGTAGTTTTAAAATGTTACAATTTTGCAATTTTTGTAAATATAAAGTTACCCGGAAATGATACTACCATCAAATTTTTATCATCCTTTGATACACACGAAGAGAAAACTTTTAAAAAATTGGAGCCTTATTGAAATAAAAGTTTGAAAATAATTTTAAAATTTTTATATTTCACGCAAAATTACGCACTCGATTTATTAATTAAAAAATTAACTCTTATTACCTTACGCAACTCGCATTATTAATTCGAAAAATAACTCTCGCATGCTACACCCCACCCTCTTCCTTATTTTTCCATTTCAATATTAATTCTGTAATATGTATTGTTCTTTAAAACCCTCGTATCCTCCGTCACGTGTTTTGTATGTCACTTTGTAATTGATAACAATATAATACACCCTTGTCAATACAACTATTCTTATTTAACTTTATGATCGAGCAAAGAAGTACACCCGTGAAATTCAATCGCATAAAATATTAAGAAATTAGTAATTTCACATACAGTTGCAGATTCTATAGGCTCTGAACAGAAGGAGTAGAATCGAGAAGCGTCGAACGAGTAAAAAGTAATAGAATGGTCAAGAATATCTCATCCTGTAGATAATGGTGTGAGGAACGTTTCTTTGAGGCCACTGCCCTGATGATTTTAGTTTTTAAGGCTCTAGAACGCTTTGCTTACGAGGTATTTAACGACATAGGTTCAAAAACTCTAACGTACGTCGATGGTTGCATTTTACATTAATATTTAGATGCGTTCTTAAACAAATCCTTCATATTTTGAAAGTTAAAAAGCAATTCGTCACGTCTCCGTGAAATGTTTTCTTTCTTTAAAGACCTATTATATTGATTGCGCGTGAGAGCCGCAAAGGGAAGGTGTACTACAGAAATAATGTAGGAGATGATAAAGAGAGAAATTTCATAGTAAGAACGATCGAATGATGTAGTACAAATATTATGCATTGTGTGATGATAACATTCTCAGTTTAAGAGCGTTATACAGGTTGACCGGGGAGGAAACGTCGAAACTTGGAAAATAAGCTTTTAAGACAATTCTAAGCATATTTTGTTTAATAAACTACGAGGATATTCCGTATGGTTGAGCCGCAATAAGCACTCAAACGTTAATTTGAAAAATTGATTTCTAGGCAAAAATTTGCATTATAGAACCATAGAAACACTCCACAAAAATGTAAATTGTTTATTATTCACAAAAGAAATGAACATATTTGTTCAGAAAGAAAATAAAAAAGCTCCGAATTTACACAATTCGACTGCTTTTTTATTTCTCGCTTAATTTTTCTTTTTGAACAAATATGTTCATTTCTTTTGTAAATAATAAACAATTTACATGTTTTTGGAGTGTTTCTATGCTTCTAAAGTTTTTGCCTAAAAATCAATTTTTCAAACCAACGTTTAAGTGCTAATAGCGGCTCAACCATTCGGAATATCCACGTAGTTTATTAGAAAAAATACGCTTAGAATTGTCTTAAGAGCTTATTTTTGAAGTTTCGACGTTTCCTCCGCGGACACCTGTATATTGTAGCGGTACGCTATTTTTAATATTTTTTAAATTTCACAAATAACTGTCGATGTGAGGCGTCCACCTCCCGCCGCCGCCAGCCGGGTCGGCGCGCCCCCTCCGCTAATGGAAGGGATGACAGCACGCGCCCCTCTAAAAGTTTATGGCCATCGTCCGCGAGTCGACCCTCATCCCGTCACGCACCCGGGCGCCGAAGAAGAGATTAGAGACGTGTGCTGATCCCGCCGTTCCGGGTATCATGCGCACTAAGTACCCAGACCGTCCTTCGCAGTTTTCTCCAGGGGTCCCAACGGACATTCCGCGTACCCTTTACTGACCTACTTCCGAAGTCAGACGGAGAGCGTTTTCCAGACAGAGATAGGGCTACGGAAAATTCCTAGAATCACCGGACCTGATTGGCCGAGGACAAAATTACGGCGTAGTAGCACTTAGCCAATCAGGGGCAAAATTCCGTGGGGTGGGAGCGATTTTGGGGCACTTTTGAATTTTCGGGGTGGCGGAACGAGGAGACCTCCACGCTAGCGGCGTAGGGGAGAGCATCACTTCTTCTTGTTCGATTGAGCTGGGGGGGGCGAGCGCCGCGGAGTGAGTAACAGCTCCGGCGCCGCGTTCGAGGGAGAATTATTATTTTGGGACTTAGTTCGTGGACACTGAGCTCTGCCGTGGGCAGTGACCGGTGACTAGTTTTCTCCGAGATTCGTGATCGTGAAAACTCCAGAGAACTTTCCGTAAGAACTGCTAATTTGTGTGAACGGAATTCGCGATCATTCACGATCCGGGCCAGCTGACCGTCGCCGCCGCCGCCGTCACCGCCGCAGCCGCTGTCGCCGCCGCCGCTCCTTTGGTAGCTATTGTGGAAGGACGTTTCTCGGCCTGGCAGGGCCATCTCAGCCGCCGACCCAGACGGAGAGAAGCCGCGACCCCCGCCGCCGCCGCCGAGGGCCGCCTACACGCCGCCCCATTCAGGCATAAACTTCGGTCAACGACCGCCAAAGAACTATTGTGCATTGCTGTGCCGCGCTTAGGCACTTGTTTCCTCATTATTGTCAGCCAGAAGGCGAATGGCCTAGAGTTTGTTGGGGCCTGTAAAGGAATTTGATTGTAATTCTCGTTCTTTATTTTTTTTAGATTTAAGTTTTATCTCATTTTTTCTTTCGTTTCTAACTGAGCTCATCAGGTAGGGCCTTTCTTAACTCTTTGAATCACTGTAACTTCCCCGGCCTATTATTAGGCGGGAATAAACCTTTTTATTTGCTTTACCAACCACTGAATTGTTTCTGTAGTTAGCAAACGCCTTACGACTCCTTCCATCCGAGTTAGATTCTAAGCAGGTGACAAAGTTGGCCGACTGAGCTAGGCCCGGGCCGCCCTCGTTGACTTCGGCGCACACCCACGCCGCCGGAGCTCGACGCTGTGGTTGACAATCGACGCCACCGTGTGGCTCGATAACGAACCCTGGGTGTGACAATATAGGGGTTTGAACGTAGTATTTTCTCCAATTCAAAAGCATCAAGAATAATGCCTTCATCGTACGTTTCACTATAAGTTGAGTAATTATATTTTGCCTTGAAGAAAGTGTAAATTTAACCGCAAATGATAACTTAAAATCACCAGTCACTTATTACCATTTTGAAGTGGTATTTACTTAATCTCTTATTTGATGCCAAGAAATAGAAATTCTCTCCCAGAGGTAGTATCGGTGTAAATTATGAAGACTAATTTCAGGGAGCATTGAAGGCGATATGTAATCCACAAAGCAGTTGTCATCTTGTGTTATCCCTAAACTAACAACGAAGCTGTCACACTAACAAAAAAAAAACATTGTCCAGTGTAAACAACACAAGTTATTGTACCTAATCAGATCCTATTTTGGCTAGGATGTACGATAATAAATTAAAAACCAAGAAATCGGCGGGAAATCTTTGTAACTCAGGAAACTCCAGCGGTTTTAGGAAGCTTGCCAAACATTCTCATATCATAAATCGTGGCATTTAATAACACGCATACGCGCGCGCAGACACACATACACACACACACACACACTTCCAGTCTTCGAACATACAATTTTAATTCCCATTTTCTTTATTTCAGAAATAAAATGAATTTTACCATACAATCGTGGTTTTTCCCGCAATAAAATTTATTCACACCTTCCATCCAATCTGTAGTGCGTGTTAAAAACCGTCGACTAGAGCCAAAAAAAACAACAGCAACAACAAAAGATGTGAAAACAAAAAGAAAGAGGAAAAAAACACACGAAACAAACTTCCGCAACACGAGTGCGGTGTCGCATTTCGGCGTCGGGAACGACTACGAGGGGTGAGGGCTGGAGGAGGGAGAGAGAGTGAGGGTGGGAGATAAACCGGATTATGCCCTGGGAGTCGCCTCTCACAACAGGAACAACGCTAGCGGCGGATGCTGCAGCAGCAGAAACCCTTACGCCGCCGAGGCAGCTCGCGCTACAAAAGGCGAGCTGCTCTTCTCACGTGCCAAGCGGTGACGAGCCAACCGGGGAGGGTGGAGGGGGGAAGCGGAAAGAGTTGTTTGACGCGCACGTGCAGCGAGTTCACTTCCGGAGCATCGCGCGAGGAACCCGGCTTCCTAGAAGCCACGCGTCAGCTCTTGGATGTGTGGTCATGAAAAGTTTAACATCGTACAGCCCGTTTCATGTGTGATGTTTTTGGTAAGATCAGGAAATACGTTTTCGTTTAGAGTTGAAGCATGAAAATACCTGCACGCTCAATATTTTCCGAACTTAAAGGAAATATAATGAATATTATTGTAATGGTTTCTTGACTTTAATAAACAGATTCAACAGTTTTTATAACAATATATTTATTGATATACAATTCTGACGTTTCGATCCTATTTCGGGTCTTTTAAAAAAAAATCAATTCGCTGCATTTTATTAGCCATATTTTGGATACGATAATGCAAGTTATTTTCAATTCAATTATTTTCATTTTCAATACGTTAACATCATAATTGTATAACAATAAATAACTTGCTATTAAAATACTGAATCTGTTTATTACTATCAAGAAACTATTACAATAAAATAAACAATATAGCAGGCGTTAATATATTCATTGTAATAGAACCTTGGACATTGATCTAACACGTCCAATATGATCACTAAAGGATTCTAACAACATATCCAGAGTCAATATTGTGAACGAACATCATTTAGCGTCATAATTGTACAACAATAAATAATGTGTTAAAAATAGTGCGTCTGCTTATAAAGATCAAGAAACATTTACAATAAAGTAAACAGTATTATGCACATTAATATATTCATTGAAATATAATGAAATATACAGCAGTACCGATGACGTGAAAATCTAAAATTCTATGTAAACGTTTTTAAACAGATGAGAAAATTTATTCATTAACAATTGTTTTTCAAAAACTCCAAATAAAACAAAATAATAGAACACTGCTTCATTATTGTACGTCTTTTCGAAAACGTTTTAAGATACACTTTTCATTTACTTGTTAATAAAAGTACAACATGATATTAATCTAGCAAAGAAAACATTTCCCTTATAAAAAATCACAGACAGAAAACTCAATCTTCCTTTGAAGATAGGTAAAAAAATGAAAACATTATCTGCACCAAGAAATCTATTCTTCGTTTTTGGATACTTCTGTCGCCAACGCCTCTATCGTCTACGCCATCACAACAAAACACCTGAGACATTGTATCACATCAGATCTATTATTGATTAGTGAAAAAGAGTAACAACCTCATTTCCTGGCATTTAGAGTTACAAAAGCAATTCCCTAGATCCCTTCCTTGCCTTCGTTTTTGCCAAGCGTTCGACTTTGTCGGTCTAGTGCGTCCAGGGTCCTGGGTCACGTAGGATGCGACTTTTTTGGTCGTCTATATTCCGTGACAGAAACTGGAGAGCGCGCAGTGTCTCTGCACTCTCCCGTGTCGTTTCGCTTTTTTCTAGAGATAAATGTCTCTTTCGCGCCACCCCGAGGGTCGCCCATGCCCTTGTGCAGTTTCTTATAATGAGAAATATACGGGGCCCACGAACACAGTTAATTGGCTCTTGGCCACGGAACGCTTTGGCTCTCGAGACGTCTCGGCAAAAGATAACTTCAGGAGCAGCAACTTTTAATTCGTGGGCTCCAGCGAAGAACGACATGACTTTGGTTCCTGCTGTCGCAGATATGGACCGAAGAGTGAAAGTACTTCTTATTGTGTTTTTTAATGAAGGTAATTTAAACGTAAATTACATGCGCCTTTGAGCAAGGTGGAAGACGGTGCTGATGGTGTAGGAGGGTGTACTCGAGATGGTGTGGTTTCTAAAGAGACTGAATTGGTGATAGTGGTGATGGTGGTGGCAAGAGGGGTGATGTTTTTGACGATGGTAAAAGTAATAGCAATTGTAATTGTGATTGTGCTGGTGGTAGCAATAATGGCGATGGTAGCAGTGATGGTGGTGGTAGCAGTAGTGCAGACGACAGATGAGATGGTGGTGGTAGTGTGTATGTCTTCTATGCCTGTGCCAGTGATTGTATTATTCCACAGACTATCCTGCATATCTACGCTGGAGAGGTTCTAACAAATAACTAGTGGTGCTACAGAATGACACAAACTTCCCCGTACTAGTTTTCTATTTCCTTGCGTCTTCGCTAGCTATTTGGAATTGCCACATACTCTTTCTTGCCAGCGGCCCTCTATCACCGCAAAAACTACATTTTTTTGTCATTTCCTTAATTTTTCGGTTTCTTATTGGTAGAACGCAAATATTAATTCTAGAATATTTAAGAACACAAAAACCTAGTCATAAATGGGAATTTTCTTTTAAAAATTATGTGCCGTTTCAAAGAAAATTGCGTTTTTGCGCTACTAAAAATGCGAAATTTGAAGCTCATTTTCACAGAGTTTTTTTTCAAAATACTTTCTTTGAAGTTATTTGAAGCACATACACTCTCAAATATAATAATCTTTACAAATTGCTGGTAATGGGCATATTAAAGATGTGAGAAATCTTCCAAAAAATACATTTCGCGACCTTAAAGTAAAAAGGTTCTATCTAACATTTTTTCCAAAAATGACTTTATGTTTTATTTGTAATGGTAGCAATGAGATTTACATAACCTATAAGTTATATTGATCTACGAAGCTTAGTTTCTGAGATACTGATAAGGTAACATGGTTCTATCTGCAAAACGTATGTTCAAGTTCGGGAAAAAAGGTTCTATCTGCCACCGCGCAAACCAATATGTTTACATGTAAGTGGACTTGTTGGCTGCGCAAAGTGTCCAGGTATTGTAAGATCTTTGAGAAGCATATTTAATTGCAATGTTGTGTGAAAGTGAAACTGAAGATGCTGTTTTTGAGCATTCTTGTTCTGAATACGATCCTAATGCGGCAAGCAGTATTGAAGAAGACGAGACACCGAGGCAAAACAGTGCTGTAAGCGAATTTATAGGTTAAGCAACACAAACTATTTGTACTCCACCTCACATGATGATATAATATTATAAAATTGGTTACCTGTAAATCCTGTTAACAACCCGGATTATTACGATTTTACTTCTTTTCGGTTAATACTTAAATGTATTGTTAACCCTTCGTTAGGAGCGCATGTATTTAGTAGACCCAAACTGTTTTAAGAACTCAATATCTCGCTGTGTTGTGGCTCTAAATTTTTGCAATCTGGTGGCATCGTGTAATAAGAAGGATTGGAAAAAAGTGCAAGGGTCGAAGAAACATCAAGCTGGCGTAGAACATTTAAATTACAGAGACAAGGTCATCAAGCTTAACAATTTAACAAAACTACAAATTATGGAAATTCGCAAATTGTGTCATCGCAACTGCACTCTAAATGTCACTCCAGAAGAGCAAGGGAGGTTATTTATTTCGTTTTACAAATTGGAAACTCATTCTAAAAGGGTTATTTCATACTGAGGACATCAGATCCTTTCAAGAAAAAAAGAAATCCAACAGAAAATATTCTAAACCTTCGAAAGAAGAATACATTCGTTTACAAGTTTTATGTTTCAAATAAAGAAATTATTGTCTGTAAGAAGTTCCACCCCAACACACTTTCTATAAGCCAGAAGATGATAAATAATGCACATTTACACAAAGATAAAATAACAGGAACACCAAAATTAGACGATCGAGGTAGCAAAACTAAGGATAAAATACCAAAAGGCGTGAAATACAGAGTGAGGGCACACATTTAATCTTTCCCTAAAACAGCCACTATTGTAGACCTAGTACTACTAAGTAGTGCCTCGCCTCCAACTTAAATATCACGAAAACGTACGACTTCTACAAGGAATGTTGTGTAAACGAAAGATGTCAATTTGTAAAATGATCTATATATCGGAATATTTTTAATGAAGAATTTAATTTGGGTTTCTTTCAGCCAAAAGCGGACAGATGCGAATATAGAATTAATCAGTTGGAAAATAATATTTCTAATGATTTAAAATTAAAATACACTGAAAACGTAGATAACAAGGAACACAGGAGAAAGGAAAGAGAGGAAGATCATAAGATCAAAGATGAACATACGATGCCCTTTCATTTAGAAAATGTGATAGGAATTCCGAGAGCAAACAAGTATTTTCTTCTACAGGAGAAAATTAAATTTATTTAACATGACAGTTCATATTTTCCCAACCAAAGATGTATATTGCGCAATTTGGACAGAAATTGACACAGGCCATTCTGGAAATGACATTGCAAATGCCGTTTCCGAAATTTTGGAAAAAATTATTCAAAACTCACCTAAGGTAAAACATATTATAATGTGGAGCGACAGCTGTGTACCCCAAAACAATAATCAGAATTGTCTCTGATAATGAAGAACTTTCTAAAAAAACACCCACAAATCGATGACAGTTTTGAAATACTCTACTTCTGGTCGCTTGTGTATTCAGGAAATACACAATGTTCATTACCAGATAGAGAAAGCGCTGAGAGCTAGTGAATTCTGGTCACCGATTTCTTTCATGCGGATACATTTGGCAGTAAATAGCAAAAAGCCACTTAATATTATTCAGATGAAAACAATGCATTTTAAGGATTTCCATAAAAGCAGCAAACATCTTCATTTCAATAAATACCATTCACCCAAGTTTCGCAAGTAAAATTCACTCAAAGACTTGCTGAAGTAGAGTATAAAATTAAACATTCTGATTCACAATTTTCCAACGTAAATGTGCGACCATACATTTCTACAAGATGGGTGGCGAAAAGTTCTTCTTCCATCTATCCGCCTGTGCAAACGTACGTGGCGAAAGAGAAGTTTTTAAATAAGGAAAAGGTAGCCTATTTAGCATACATGTTGAAATGGACGCCAACTCTGGACCTACTCCATAGAATTGCTTAAAAAACAAAAATAATACTATGGCTACGCGACATTTTACATTAATATGTTTGTAATATGTCATTTCAAATTTAAGTGTAATTCTGTAATTTACAATAGGTTACTTTTTTCCAATTTTAGTTGGCTAAGTCTAAGCAATGCCATGAAATTAAAATTGAGTACTCTAAATAAGATTTCTACTAAAATGTAAGCACATTTCTTCGAATTCTTTAAAATTTAATAAATGATACGTTACATGTATATTTGCAATTATTTAGGTAATGTACCAGTCAAATTTTCCTACCAACAAAGATAGAACCTTTTTGCTCCAACCTGAAAATGCATATTGAGAGTAAAAAGGTTCTATCTGAAAAAATAGGGTCTTGGTTTCTACCAAAGTTACAATGCTTTTAGAATAATTATCAGTCTACAGTTTTGTGCTTGGATTTCAAGTACACTGACAAAGTTTCAACACATTTCATAAAATAGTTTTTGTTTTAGAGAGGGACAAAACATTGAAATGCTCTCCTGTAAAATTTACTGCGGTGCAGATAGAACATTTTTACTTTAGGGTCGCGATTTATATAATTTTTGAAAAAAAAAGTAACACAAAATACATTTTACGTCATATTAAAGAGTGTAATTATCACTATCTGTTACAAACGTTTCAAGAAAAAAATTTGCAGCCATATATGAGAAAATGGCGTTTGAACGTTTCTGAAAATGCGGAAATTTGAGCCACTTTTCTCAGAAAACGGTTGTGTTTTCGAGAAATTTACTTGACGTTATTTAAAGCAAATGTACTCGAAAATATAAAATACGAAAAAATCGCCGCTAATATAAATATTCACGACATGAGAGACAAGTAAAATAAAATACATTTTTCCAATTTTTGAAAAAACAAAAGAATAGAGCAATATGGCGTTTTGTCATCTCATAAAATACATTTGGCACTATACCTACCCAAGTTTAAAGAAAACATTTGGAGCCGTTTTTGAGAAAATCTCGTTTTTGTAATTTTTTAAAATTGAACATATTGCACGCAATATTGTGTGAAAACTACTATAATTTTCAAAATAATTTACATTACCTTGAACAAAGAACTCACTTGGGAGAACATATTTTATTTGAAGGAAAAATATCTATCTTCAATTTTGTAGTTGGAGAAAGACGCCGAAAAAATTCAAACTTTCACAATTTTCGTAAATTCAGAGTTATTCGTGAAAATCGGACCTACGCCATGTCAATAAGTGTATTTTACTCTATTCATACAAGAAGTTGAAAAAAACGATTTGGAGCCGTTTTCGAGAAAAGTTTGAAAATCACCGGGGGGCTTAATATAAAGTACCCCCAAATTTTGAAGAATCTTTTTCAAAATCTCAAACCTTCGACTAGAATCAGATCGACCGGGGTATATCCATTTTGGAAGAAATCGTACGTATGGTTTAGGCGCTAGCAGTGTTCACAGACGGACAGACAGACAGACGGACGTTTTCCTTTCAATTGGTTTTTCGGTATCAAAGACCCACAAAACAGGGTTTCTGGCTACATCACGTGTTAGGGGATTATTTTTCTTAATTTAGCAACTGGTTTTATCCACTTTTTTCTTTTCACGGCCCAGCAATTGATTTTTTCCGCCGAAAATTGGCCATTTTTTCGCCCAGCATTACATAACGTTCCCTATACTACGTATATCACTCCGTGTATACGTACGTATACGGGAAAGTAAAAAGGAATTATTCTACGAGGTCTGCGTTGACACAAAAGTGTTAATTGTCTGCAGTCAATTCATTTCTCTCCCACCGGAGCGCACCTCATATAAACTTTCCGCCCAATTCGGGCGCTGAAGGGAGTTTGCAGTGGATTACGGGAGCCAAATTACGAATTTCGCGCATTTCACTTTAAAAAAATTGATTTTCCGGCTGGCCGCTCCAATCATTCACTGCGCCTCGCCAGGAGAAGAGAATGCAAGTGCCAATCGCCACCTGGCGGCTACTGAGTCAAGAACACCGCCACCACCGCTGCCGCCGTCCCCAACCGCTCTCCCCCAACCCCTCAGCAGCGGTGAGGGACGCTAGCATCGTACCCATCCCTGGAGGATTCGAAGGCGGGCGTGTTTGACAGCGGTGAAGCATTTTTGGTTGGAACAGCGCGGTGTGAACGGCCTGCTGTCTGTGTGGTGTGGCGTGGCGTGGCGTGTCAAAGGGATGTGCTTGAACTCAACGTCGTGGACAATCACCACTCATCTGCTCTTCATTGTATTGGACCGGCATAGCAGCGTGAGGGCAGGAATTAAGAAACATTTCACTATTTTTTATGTAAATGTTTCTACCCCTCGACTACCTGTGTAGCTATAAGTGTCTATGAGCAGGGAGTTTAAATTGATTTGTAATGCGTTACCTTCGAAGTTGTTAATTATTCTTGGAATATGTAGGCAAAAGAGTATCAGTTTTCATTTGGTGGCTCAGACAATATGCTGCTTGTTCTCGTTGGAAATAATGTTCCTAAGCTCCTTTCCTTTTTGGGAAACTGTTAGATGTTACCCTATTCTTTACAGTCTGTTAGATCCAACTTGTCCAACCTTTTTGTGGGGAAACCTGATGGATTTGCGTCAAGTGCGCTTTCATAAGTCGACTTTGAACCTTCGTGGGCATGTGTGATTTTTGCCCGTCTATCGATTGCGTCTATTGCTGGCAAGAAGCATTTGAGTGACGTAGTGTGTAATTCTCTCATTGCTTTTTTGTATCAATAGCAACTTCGTGTTGACGTCCCACAGGAAATCCTAGAATTCTCACACCGTGACCCCAACTTTAAGACCCGACTTCATCAAGTCGAAGTTACTGTTTCAGGAGTTCAGGATATCCTGTAAGGCTTCAACACGAAGTTGGTATTGATATGAAAAAGCGACGAGAAAATTACACACTGACTCAAATGCTGCTTGTCAGCAACAGACGCAATCGACAGACGGCAAAAAATACATATGCTCACAAAGCTACAAAGTCGACTCATGCGAGTGCACTTGCGACATATTCCATCAGCCCCCCCCCCCAAAAAAAAACAAACAAGGTCGGATACTTTTCTAACAGACCTCGTATTCCCACTTTCCCCACCTCACCGTCCTGTTCCCTCCAGTCCTGTTGTGACCATCCTGCCTTGTTGGGACCACCCCGTTCCACGCCAATCACATCCCACCTCACCCTGGCTCTTCCTTGCATGCTCACTAAAGCCAGTGTTTCCAGGTTAGGAGTTTTACCCCCAAATTTATTTTTTTGGTTTTTAGTGGAGGTTTTGGAGACAATTTATTTGGTTTTATTGTTGGCGGTTTTCATCGAGTTTTTTAAAATGTTAAGTTCAAAAAATAATCTATTGTTTATCACAAAACCCAAAAATAGTTTCCTCACGATTATTGTAGGCTACAGAGGAGATTTATCGCAGGCATTCAAGATAACTGAGCGTAGTAGAAACACTTTTAGGCGTGTAAGATTAAATGAATCCCCTCGTTTAAAATTGGACGGTTATTTGCCAGAACCAAAGACTGGGAGACGTAGGCAACACATTTGATGGAAAGAAATGAAATCCCCGCAATAAACAAGTATTGAAAACAACGGTTTCGGGTGAAGAAAAGTTTTACAAGAGTTATTATCTCATCTGATCTCGATGGCGGAGATGATTAAGACCCTATACCAACTCAGCGCTTCGGTTCGAAGGGTCGCGGGTTTGAGTTCCGCCTTCAGTCTATGGTTGTTTGTCCATGTCCTGGAGGGTCTCACATTCTGCTGAGCCCAGATCCGAGGTGCCCGCAAGTGCGTTGATTTTCTAGAGTACGGTCGAATGTGCGTTCCATCGCGACTGTGAAGGATAACCAGCTGTCTGTTGGATATTAGTTCTAAAAAAGTCATTATCTCTTTTTCAGTAATTCCAATGAGCGAGACAAAGATACTTCTTAAGTTTCTTAAACTGGTACACGGTGTGAAACTCTTTCAAAAACTTTTGTGGCTATTGCTATAAATATAAGTATCATATACAATTAACAATATATGTCGTATTTCTTTAATTTCCATATGTGCTCTACATATTTTAAACATGAAGTAATTAGTTTTGGTGTTGTACTTTTGTATCTTTTCAGTGGTTTTTGCAGCACTTTCTCTAGTGGGAAATGATTAATATCACCTGGCAACACACTGTAAGTCTGGTTTTCACACTGACGTTACGGACGATTGTAAACATTTTAAGCATTTTAAATATCGATTGAACCTAAAAAACTTCCAATAACACAAAATTAAAGTGGATTACCTCCGCGCACTGAAATGAACTTGAAAAATAATCCACGATAAAATATTATTTATGCCTTGACCTACCTCCGGAAAAACAGTTAAAACAGAGAGAGAAACTCTTTTTGAGGAGATGAGATAATAGAATTAGTATAACCATGTCCGAGAAAATACTTGATCCTTCATCGAAGTCTTATATATGTTCTCAGGAATAGCCCAAAAAAACTACTGACATTTAAATTGGAAAACTAATAGAGTAGTGTATCAATATACTGTGGTCAATTAGCATATTATCTTAAAAACATAGTTATCGTAGTTAGTAAAAACATAGTTATCGTAAAAACATAGAATATACATAGAGACGGTAAAAAAATATTTAAATTTTCAATTTCAATTTCCAACTAGTTTTCATTTTTCCAACAGATCAAAGGTAAATATTTTTAGCCACAGGAGTAAACATAAAATAGTGTTAACAAGCAAATAATTAGTAAAGAAAAAAGGAGATAGATAAATGTATGAAATAGTACAAGACATTACAAACTTTACATATCACAAAAATAAAGGTAAAAAATTGTTGTAACATGTCTTAGTTTTTACAGACACGGTGACTTCTTTGCGCCTGTCAAAGAGTAATGGGCAAAATTTGTAGTTTTTTACGTTTTTTTTCATTTTTTGAAGCTCGTGAAAGTCGTTTTTGAGTGACTGACTTGGTCGGTTAAATAAATAAGATTTTGCTATTTAGGACAATACACAAGATAAAATCAAATGTTGAAAGTATTATTCTGCATTAACGTAAGAAAATAATCCATTTCATATCTAACGAATAAAATGTAGCTAAATAAAAATCTTCTTTCTTTGTCGATTTTCGTGTTCGTCTTCGTCGATCCCTCGGGGAAAAATTCAAGTCGTTTCTAGACAGACTACGTAAGGATAAAACCCATCAGCGCCTAAAGTTTAATTCAACAAGGTGATAACTAGAGAGAGATAATAATTGGACTTGCAATATAAAACGACGAAATGGTAAGCAAATAAAGCAAAATTACATTGTTAGATGACGAAAGAAAAGAAGGAGCAATTACTTGCGTTCTTTTGAAATGTTGCTACAAGATGCTCATCGCACCTCGTAAGATAATGTTCCAACGGAACACGACGAAATGAAATGATAAAATATTGGGAAAATGCCTATAAATTATTAATAAACGGATAAAATCTACTTTAAAAAATGTTTCATCGTCCATTAATGTTGTGAACTGTATGGTGATTAAAATGTATCCAACAATTCAACAACAAATTTCTTGTATTTTTCTTCACTCTAGCAAAGCGTCTCCTACATTGGTTTGCCTCCAAAAATGTTATTGCTTGTTTGCTGTATTGTTCATACTATATATTATATTAATATATATTTTTTATTTAAATTTTGTTAAATCTTGAAAGGCAGTAATGTCGACCAAGAAAGAATGCTTTTTTTTAAAACGAATATTTATTCAACCAAATACATAACAATAATAATAATAATAATAATAATAATTGGAATAGGATAATTAAATCACTTAAATACATCTATATAAAGAGATTAAAAACTTCAAGTTGGCGTTAGAATAGGAGAAACATGCAAGTTATTCCTTTCGACCAAATTTTGTTGGGCCAGAAGCCCGAGACAAATTATGAAAAAAACTAGTGATCAAATTCTCTAAAATGACTTATTTGACTGGGCAGAACAATCTGAGACTGTTTCAAATTATCTCCCAATAAATCCAAATTTTTTCATTATTTTCCTCGAATTGGGGACAGTGTATTTATAAACATTTTCCAGTGATTATCACTATAGATCTCTGAATTTACGAAACTGAAAAAATTTCAATTTCTTTGTGAAGATATCCTGTAACTTTAGTACGTAATTGTTGTTTTTTGTCTGATTATTTTCTTTGATATTAGTTCTTCAATATTTTATATATAGATTTGAAAAATATTTGTTTGGTTTTTTTCGTGTAATTTTGAATGGAAATGCAGTCAGGGCAATTAAAACACTACTGTGTACGTCGAAATCCTACGTGACTTATAGCTTCATGTCCTTTGGAAATGCAACTTCTATAACCAAAGTATTGGAATCACGACCTTTGAGGAACCCCCGGTTTGACGACACAAACGTCTGCAAATCAGCGTATGATTCGATGCCGTCCGAACTCCCATGACAGATCACGGGACTGTCGCGGAAGTCTACTACTTCACAAATGCTCGCTCGCATCCCGCTATCTCCAAAAAAAAAAGAACAGAACATTCTTTGCCGTCTCAGATTCACAGCACGAGATAAGCTGCAAAAGCCCAAGCGCGTGCGAATATGTTTCGTGAGGAGAGCTCCGGGCCGGTGAGATAACGGAATAATTTTATTCCATCTCCTGCCTTCCCTAGACGTAGCAGTCGTACGTCTACTTTTTCACCTCCTTCCCCTCCCCCTCCCCTCCCCCCCCTCACCAACTTCCGCCGCTGGAAGAACGCGACACTCTTTCCGTGAGTTTTTCAGCCGTTCCTCTTTCAAACTTTCTCATTAACATCCGCCCGCGCCCCTTACACTCCAGTTGACTCGGCGGCGCTGCTACCTGCGCGGGCGAAAACAGGCACCAGAAATCCGCGTCCCGAGTTTGCTCAGCTGTGAGAGACAGAAAGAGCGGCATCTCTTTTCGAAAGCGCGGTGGAGCAAGGAGAATGTTGTGTATACACCGAAACTCCGACGACATTAAGGGATTTGCTCCGCTAAGTATCTTTAAATACGGACGACGAAATATGTTATTGCATAAAAGAACTTCGTAAGCTGTCTTGGAAAAGAATATCAAGTGGGTGCTGAAACACGTAAGTAGGATAGAAAAAATTAGGGATGAACCTTCTGCAATACCTCTGGGTTGTTTCTTGCTAAAAGTATTTTATTT
>JAHLJT010002630.1:62145347-62286583 GCA_031308135.1 Acheta domesticus
ACGAAGAACAATCCTGAGAAGAATTTTCAAATTACGTGGCAGCGTCATCAAATTCCACGTTCTTGCAAAATGTATCTCGCAAGCTCGGTTGAAATATGGCTTTTGTTACACCTACCTTACCATGCACGTATTTTACCACATTCAAATTTTCATTCATAGACAAATTACCATGTTGATTTGTTGCTAAGGCAGAAAATTAGTGGCAATTGAGAAATGAGTATTGAAGCTCATCACCCCATCTTGAGAAGATTAATTATGATCTCTGTCTTGTATAAATCTTCTTCCTGAGTCTGTCGGGATTCATCACCAAATTTCAAAAATCAGTTCTTTAATCTACAACATCCTTAAGCATTTTCTGAATTGTTTCCTCTTTATTGAATATTGTACGATAAAAGTACGCGAAGAAAACAAAAAATGCTTCCGAGCAGCACACGGGATTCAAAACGAGAACACGAACACACGGAAACGGGTCGCGTCTCGGAAATAACCTCCGGGTCAGCGCAAGGGGTTAATGAAATACGTTGTCGCCGGTCGAGGATTTGGACTCATACTGCTGCGCATCTCCCAACCGACTTGAAAGATGTTCCCAGAAAGGCACTGAGAACAGAGAGGCCATTCCCAGCTTTGAAACAAAATTACAAGCAAAGAAAAAGAGACCCGGAGGAAACCCTCCGTGACGGGACTAAAGAAGGGTTAATGAAAAAGTTATATTTCATCGTTTGACACAGTGCTTGAGATAATGTACAATTGAACATAATATTACGTTTTTGATAAGTTTTCGACTGTTGGGAATAGGGTGTCCAAATTAATTCAAATTTGGCGCCGTTCTTGGAATTCAATCATTTTATAACAATTCTTTGGCGCTAATTAACAGCGAAGAATATACTTTTCAAACCGTCGCGCCTCCAAAATAGGTTATTTCACCCAAAAAAACGCGGGCTGAATTTCTAGTGAGAGGGAATTCATTTTTCCTATGAAGCTCTTTGGAATTCTGAATTACTCTGGAATTTTTGAACTGCTTGCAAAGATGCCCGGTAGATTGCGCCCATGCGCTGGGCGAGAGCGAACACATTGTCCATCGATTCTAAGAAGCAAATGAGTTCCTTTTAAGACGCGAAGAGATTGCACCAGATGGGTATTGTTTGAAAAGGCAGCGCAGTAGCAGCGGTTTCACAGCGGGTCGACTCGTCAGTAGAGAAGCTAGTAATACGCGCGTGTCGATTGCACATATACTTGGGTTTTATTTCTTGGTGCGTGGGGTCTTGTCTTCACGATGGAATATCTCACGGTATTTCGTGCCGCTAGAAGTCGCATGATAGCCAGCACTATCCGATACTATAGCAATTATGCGACTCCTGGTGGGAAAGACGGAGGAACGACGCGAAATACCCTGAGATATTCCATCCAGAAGACAAGACCCCACGCGCCAAGAAACAAAAACCCAAGTATAGGGTCAATTTCATATGCGTGAAGTTGGTGTTGAGATTATGATCACTGAATGATCCATGAAACAACACGTTGTGCGTGATCCTCAGGTGAATGTTGTACTAACACAAGAGAGTAGCAAGCTGTAAGGGAAACACTTTCCTCTTGCCCAGACAAGGTAATACTGACAACTTCTTAAATACTTAATTATTTACGGCGCGGTGTGGTCTTATTGGTTTTTTTTTCAGAACGTTCCCTTGTGTTCAGGAATTAGAATGACGTGTCGTAGTTTCTGTTGCGCGATATCTTCAAAAGCTATCCCAAAAAACTCAAGCTATATTCGCAGCCACAAGATCTGCTGTTTTTACTTTATCACAATATTTCAATTTGGAAGACTTTCTTTTGTACATTAATGTGCACATATAATTAATTGTTAGTCAAATATAATAAAAGATTGCAAGGTTTTGATTTTACTTCATTTTATTTATATTTTATTTTTCGGAATCTTTCAATCATTCTGTAATTCAGGGACCGCAAAAGTTGTGAACATTTTCATGTTTTGGGGTTTTGAACGATTGAGGTGCAACCATCTCACACAGATTTTAATTGAACACACATGTATTCGTTGTGATTTGTATGTAAATGAGCTGCGTAACCATACGTATATAAATTGCGTATCTTGCATGTGTCCGTTTTCTCTTTTTAATCCACCGTTCGAGGTAAATGAGGCATCTTTGGCTGCACCACGGTCTCTTAGCGGGAAATGAACTTTTTTAACAAGTGCTTCCAAGATACGTCAATAGGATTACAGAAAAACTTTTTAGGGAGTATTAAATACAAGTTTTTGCTGTTTAAAGCATCTGTTGATAAGATAAGTAGCTTATTTAGTTCCTCCGGACAGGACAATTTGATTGGCACTTGCATTCGATTCACCCAAATTCGTCTACAATGTTCTAAAATAATGAAAAACGTTTTTAGGGAGTGTTCAAAGCACATTAACGAATGAAACGCAGTGAACTATTGTACTATCTTTCAGCAAATTATGAATTTTGATGACTTGATTCATTAGATTAACAAACGAAAATTTTGTAATAGAGCATAGAATTTTCATATGGCATTCACATTTCAAAGCATAAAAAGCTCTTTCTGTTCAGGTAACTTTCCATACCTAGCATCTGAGGAGCCATGTAAAACATTTTTGAGCAGCTTGGACAGCACAAATAAAGTTTTAAATAACACAAAATTTCAGCCCTGACGCCAAGCTAAGCTTCTTTTTAATACTACAGTATTTCTCCTATTTTGTATTTCTAAAATTAATTTTTTAAAAACTTTTTGCTTTTTTCAACTTCTGCATGGACCTACCTCACCATGGTTTGCAACAACACATTTTCCCACACTGATGAACAGAACCTCAACACATTACGTATTTACTGAATTATCCCGTAACCTCAATCCTGTGCTAAGACGAATTGGTGAGTCAGTTGGAAAACCCTGGTGGAGTAGTATATTCCAAAACTTTTTCAAACTGAAATGTTTTTCATTTACCTGATCAACATACAATTACTTGCATAGAAATCTGTATTACTCATTTTCAATGCGCGGAGAAAATGAAATATAACTATGTAGCCTCGAGCTATATGATTTCCAGATGTCTATGGTTTCATTAGATACTCAAAAACGCATTAAATATACTAAAAACAAATAATCAGTTTAGATACTAAGTGAAAAATGCAAATTTTTGATGGGGTACAATCACTAATTCTCGTGCTGCAAGTGCCAACTGAAATCTTATACTGCTCCTCACAGTTCACGATACTGACGACGTTATACAAAAGAATTGTTCCCCGGAAGAGGCAGCTCGTCATTCAATATTACTAGTCACGAATTGCATTATGAAACAACATTTTTTAATATTCTTGACATGTAAAGAAGTTTGTACTGTGTTCTTGGGGTATTCTCACTTCGTATATTCTATGTTCTTGGAGAATTCTTGAAGACTGTTCCTGTTAAAAATTTAATTCAGTGTTATATGATCGTATTATGTGGTTTTGTTGAGCAACATTTTGCTGCTGTAGACCACTAGTTTAAATTGAGTTCAAGTCTGTTGTGGAGGAAATTGTAAACACTTGTGGAGGAAACACTTTCTTGTTCTACCAGGGGGATTGCTATCCTCTATCCTCTCCCCTTCCAGTGTAAGAGCACCTTCAGGCTGGTATCCGGATCATGCCGGAACGCAGAATCCATCACGGGCTCGTCCCCAATTAAGCCTGGGTAGGAACATTCTGCCCTCTCAGACCTATTAGCTTTCCAAGCTAGCTCCGGAGTCGAATTAAGCCGTATTCACATTAGTCGGGACAAGTCAGTCCTCAAATGCCCAAGAGTATCGAGCACCGCCGACGAAGCCAAGTGCCAAATTGCGGGCAGCCCGGACTAAGGCCCAAATGGCTTGGGTCCTCCCACCTGTCTCCTCATTGCCACCACCTTGGAGCTGTGGACGTGAGTATCGCCGGAATCTAAAGCAACATTTATTCATGCTGCCTGTCGGACTTTTATGGGTGGGATTGGGGCGAATCGCATACCCAATCCTACCCATAGGTTGGCGTCGAACCACCTTCTCATAGCCTCCACCTTGAAGCTATAGACGTGAGGACCGCCGAGTAACTTGGGTGCGAGTGGACGTTACCTCCTTCACTAAGAGCCTCAGGCCTTGCGACCGTCTGCCTCTCTCCCCATGAGAAGTGAAGGAACGTGTTGCATACAACCGTTAGTTTTATTTTGCTGCTGGTCTTACTTTCTTGCTATGAAATAGTTAAGTAAGTTATGTAATGCTGCGCGAAAAAACGGCAAATTTTCTGCAGAAAACTCTTATTATAGGGCCCTGGTAACGAAAAAGTGGATATATTCTGTAGCTAACTTCAGGAAAGAATCCACTAACACGAGATGTAGGCAGAATCCATGTTTTGTGTATCCTTGACACCGAAAAATCGAAATAAAATGTCGGTCCGCCTGTGAATAACACTAGCAGCTAAACCGTTCAGCCGATTTCCTCCCAAATTGATATTCCCGAATCAATGGGGCCCATTGAAACCGTTATTTTAATTTGGGTAGGTACATAACGTGAAGCCCCAGAGTAATTTTCAAAATTTAAAAAAATTGCTCCATCGTTTTTGATTCACTTTTTGTTTCATAGTGTGAAGGACGTTTAAGAAAATGGTGCAGGTCTCATTTTCGTTTACAACTCTGATTTTTCTAGTGCAAAATTTTTTCGGAGTCTTCCTAAACCTAAAATATTAAAGATAGAAATGGTTTCCGTTAATTAAATATGTTCCTTCAAGATATGTTTTGACATTACATTTTGTACAAGTTTTTGAAAATTTGAGTACTTTTCACGTAATTGTGCGTGAAAATACGGGCGAGAAAGCACGTGCTGTTTGAGCACCATCGTTACATCTGCCCCACTGTGCTCCCTCGAGCCATGACCTCTTCCCTGGCCGCCTCCCCGCGCCGTGTGACGCACGCGAGCCGTCCGCGGCACTCCGCGATAGCCGCCGCTGCGATTCGTCTCTCGCTGGTCCGACATACACGTTGGAACGGCCGATGTTCCCACCTGCTCGACCTCTTCTATCACCAAGACGCATTTTACTTTCTCGACGTACTTGTCATGAAGAGACAGCACTGAAATCGTGCTCCGAAAAACAGTTATTTTTCGACTCTGATTGTCCTGCTCTTGTAACGAGCGAAACTCCAATAGCACATACTCTCTCACGTTATTTATAAACTTCCCAATTTTCTAAAATTCAAATAGTTCTACAAAAATACCACCACCGTTTTTTAAGCGTTCTTTTTTCTATCCTTGGAAACAATTAAAAGAAAAATATAGGGAAGTTGTTGAGAATTTGCTTTATAATTGCATTACTTACAAACTCAAATTATGCAAAACGAAAAGTTAAAAAGTTCATAACCTTTTTTAAAAAGCTGACGTTTTAGAACAGATTTTGTTTGAGGCAAACATATCTATCTTCAATTTTAGTTAGGTAGTTTTAAAATGTTACAATTTTGTAATTTTCGAAAATATAAAGTTACCCGGAAATGAGACTATCACGAAAATTTTATCATCCTTTGATACACACGAAGAGAAAAACTTTTAAAAAATTGGAGCTTCATTCAAATAAAAGTTTGAAAATAATTTTAAAATTGTTTATATTTCACGCAAAGTTACGCACTCGCTTATTAATTAAAAATTAACTCTTATTACCTTACGCAACTCGCATTATTAATTAGAAATATTACCCTACACCCCTCTTCCTTATTTTTCCATTTCCATATTAATCCTGTAATATGTTTAGTTCTTTAAGACCCTCTTATCCTCCGTCACGTGTTTTGTATGTCACTTTGTAATTGATAACAATATAATACACCCATGTCAATACACCTATTCTTATTTAACTTTATTATCGAGCAAAGAGGTACACTCGTGAAATTCAATCGCATAGAATATCAAGAAATTAGTAATTTCACTTACAGTTGCAGATTCTATAGGTTGAACAGAAGGAGTAGAATCGAGAAGCGTCGAACCAGCAAAAATGTAATAGAATGGTCAAGAATATCTCATCCTGTAGATTATGGAACGTTTCTTAGAGACCGCTGGCCTCAAGATTTAGTTTTTAAGGCTCTAGAACGCTTAGCTTAGGAGTTATTTAATGAAATAGGTTCAAAAACTCTAACGTACGTCGCGGGTTGCATTTTACATTAATATTTAGATGCGTTCTTAAATGAATCCTTCATATTTTGAAACTTAAAAAGCAATTCGTCCCGTCTCCTTGAAATTTTCTTTCTTAGAGACCTATTATATTGATTGCGCGTGAGAGCCGCAAAGGGAAGATGTACTACTGAAATAATGTAGGAGAAGGTAAAGAGAGAAATTTCATAGTAAGAACAATCAAATATGTAGTACAAATTTTGTGCATGTGTGATAATAACATTCTCCGTTTAAGAGCGTACAGGTGTCTGGGGAGGAAACGTCGAAACTTGGAAAATAAGCTCTTAAGACAATTCGCATATTTTGTTTAATAAACTACGAGGATATTCCGAATGGTTGAGCCGTAATAAGCACTCAAACGTTGATTTGAAAAATTTATTTCTGGGCAAAAATTTGCATTATAGAAGCATAGAAAAACTCCACAAAAATGTCAATTGTTTACTACTTACAAAAGAAATGAACATATTTGTTCAGAAAGAAAAATTAAGCGAGAAGTAAGAAAGACCCCCAATTTACACAATTCGGCTGCTTTTTTTATTTCTCGCTTAATTTTTCTTTTTGAACAAATATGTTCATTTCTTTTGTAAATAATAAACAATTTACATGTTTGTGGAGTGTTTCTATGTTTCTATAATGCAAATTTTTGCCTAAAAATCAATTTTTCAAACCAACTTTTGAGTGATAATAGCGGCTCAACCATTCGGAATATCCACGTAGTTTATTAGAGAAAATACGGTTAGAATTGTCTTAAGAGCTTATTTTTGAAGTTTCGACGTTTCCTCCCGAACATCCTGTATATAGGGTTTGAACGTAAATGTTTTCTCCAACTCATCGTACGTTTCACCATAAGTTGAATAATTATACTTTCCTTGAAGAAAATGAAAATTTAACCATACATGTTAACTTTAAGAGACCAGTCACTTATTACCATTTTGAAGTGGTATTTACTTAATCTCTATTTGATGCTAAGAAATAGAAATTCTCTCCCAGAGGTAGTATTCGTGGAAATTATGAAGACTAATTTCAGGGAGCATTGACAGCGAAATGTGATCCACAAAGCAGTTGTCATCTTGTGTTATTCCTAAACTAACACGAACCTGTCACAATAACAAAAAAAAAACCATTGGTCCAGTGTAAAAAACACACGTTATCCATATCTAACACCAGATCCCTATTTTGGCTATAGGATGTACGATAAATATATTAAAAACAAGAAGTCGGCGGGAAATCTTTGTAATCAAGGACACTCAGCGGTTTTAGGAAGCTTGCCAAAACCTTCTCCATATCATAAATCGTGGCGTTTAATCACAAGCATACGCGCGCGCAGACACACACACAGACACACACCTCCACTCTTTCGAACAAACAATTTTTAATTTTCCCATGTCTTATTTCAGGAAATAAAATGAATTTTTACCATAACAAATCGTGGTTTTTCCCACAACAAAATCTATTCACACCTTGCATCCAATCTGTAGTGGCGTGTATAAAACCGTCGACTAGAGCCAAAAAAACAACAAGCAAGACAACAAAAGATGTTGAACACAAAAAGAAAGAAAAACAAACAACAAACAAACTTCCGCAACACAGTGGGTGTCGCATTTCGCGTCGGGAACGGACTACGGAGGGGTGAGGGCTGGGAGGAGGGAGAGAGAGTGGGGTGGGAGGATAAACCGGCATTATGCCCTGGGAGCGGCTCCTCACAACCAGGAAACAAACGCTAGCGGCGGATGCTGCAGCAGGAAAAACCCTTACGCCGCCGAGGCAGCTCGCGCGCTACAAAGGCGACTGCTCTTCTCACGTGCCAAGCGGGTGACGAGCAACGGGGGAGGGGCGGAGGGGGAAGCGGAAAAGAGTTGTTTGACGGCGGCACGTGCAGCGAGTTCACTTCCGGAGCATTCGCGCGAGGAACCCGGCTCCTAAGAAGCCACGCGTCAGCTCTGAAGGTGTGGTCCTGAAAAAGTTTAACATCGTACCAAGCCCGTTCAGTGTGATGTTTTGGTAGATCAGGAAATACGTTTTCGTTTAGAGTTAAGCATGAAATTACCTGCACGCTCAATATTTTCCAGAACTTAAAGGGAAATATTAATGGAATATTATTGTAATGGTTTCTTGACTTTAATAAACAGATTCAACATTTTTTATAACAATTATTTCTTGAATATACAATTCTGACGTGTCGATCCTTATTTCGGGTCTTTTTTTTTTAAAAAAAATCAATTCGCTGCAATTTTATTAGCCATATTGGATACGATAATTGCAAGTTATTTCAATTCAATTATTTTTATTTTGCAATACGGGTTAAACATCATATTGTATATAACAATAAATAACTTGCTATTAAAATACTGAATCTGTTTATTACTATCAAGAAACTATGACAATAAAAGAAACAATTATAGCAGCGTTAATATATTTTCACATTGTAATAGACCTTGGGACATTGATCTAACACGTCCCCAAATATGATCACTAAAGGACTTCTAAACCAACATATCCAGAGTCAATATTGTGAACGAACATTCATTTAGGCGTCATAATTGTACAACAATAAATAAATGTGTTAAAAATAGTGCGTCTGCTTTATAAAGATCAAGAAACATTTACAATTAAAGTAAACAGTATTTATGCACATTAAATATTCATGGAAATATAATGAACCTATACAGCAATACCGATGGAAGTGAAAATTCTAAAATTCTATGTAAACGTCTTTTAACAGATGAGAAAATTTATTCATTACAATTGTTTTTCAAAAACTCCAAATAAAACAAAAGAATAGAACACTGCTTCATTATTGTACGTCTTCGAAAACGTGTTTAGATACACTTTTCATTACTTGTTAATTAAAAGTTACATAACATGATATTAATCTAGAAAGAAAACATTTTCCCTTATAAAAAATCACAGGACAGAAAACTCAATCTTCCTTTGACGATAGGTAAAAAAATGAAAAACATTTATCTCACCAAGAAATCTAATTCTTGTTTTGGATACTTCTGTCTTTTGCCAAACGCCTTTCTATCGTGCTACGCCATCACAACAAAACACCTGAGAACATTGTGTCACATCAGATCTATTATTGATTAGTGAAAAAAGGAGTAAACAACCTCATTTCCTGGCACTTTAGAAGTTACAAAAAACAATTCCCTAGATCCCTTCCCTTGCCTTCGTTTTTTGGCCAAGCGTTCGACTTTGTCGGTCTAGTGCGTCCGGGGCTGGGTCACGTAGGATGGACCTTTTTTGGTACGGTCTATATTCCGTGACAGAAACTGGAGGTGCACGCAGTGTCTCTGCACTCTTCCCGTGTCGTTTCGCTTTTTTCTAGAGATAAATGTCTCTTTCGCCGGGCACACCGAGGGGCGGCCATGCCTGGTGCAGTTCTTATAATTGGAGAAAATATACGGGGCCCACGAACACAGTTAATTGCTCTTGGCCACGGAACGCTTTGGCTCTCGAGACGTCCTCGGCAAAAGATAACTTTCAGGAGCAGCAACTTTTAATTCGTGGGCTCCAGCGAAGAAACGACATGACTTTGGTTCCGTGCTGTCACAGATATGGACCGAAGAGTGAAAGTACTTCTTATTGTGTTTTTTTAATGAAGGTAATTTAAACGTAAATTACATGCGCCTTTGAGCAAGGTGGAAGACGGTGCTGATGGTGTAGGAGGGTGTACTCGAGATGGTGTGGTTTCTAAAGAGACTGAATTGGTGATAGTGGTGATGGTGGTGGCAAGAGGGGTGATGTTTTTGACGATGGTAAAGTAATAGCAATTGTAATTGTGATTGTGCTGGTGGTAGCAATGATGGCGATGGTAGCAGTGATGGTGGTGGTAGCAGTAGTGCAGACGACAGATGAGATGGTGGTGGTAGTGTGTATGTCTTCTATGCCTGTGCCAGTGATTGTATTATTCCACAGACTATCCTGCATATCTACGCTGGAGAGGTTCTCACAAATAACTAGTGGTGCTACAGAATGACACAAACTTTCCCGTACTAGTTTTCTATTTCCTTGCGTCTTCGCTAGCTATTTGGAATTGCCACGTACTCTTTCTTGCCAGCTGCCATCTATCACCGCTCAAACTACATTTTTTTTGTCATTTTCTTAATTTTTCGGTTTCCTATTGGTAGAACGGAAATATTAATTCTAGAATATTAAAGAACACAAAAACCTAGTCATAAATGGCAATTTTCTTTTAAAAATTATGCGCCGTTTCAAAGAAAATTGCGTTTTTGCGCTACTAAAAATGCGAAATTTGAAGCTCATTTTCACAGAATTTTTTTTCAAAATACTTTCTTTGAAGCTATTTGAAGCGCATACACTCACAAATATAATAATCTTTACAAATTGCTGGTAATGTGCATGTTAAAGATGTGAGAAATCTTTCAAAAAAATTACATTTATATAATTTTTGAAAAAACAAAAAGGTAACTCAAAATAAATTTTACGTCATATTAAAGAGTGTAATTAGCACTATCCGTTACAAAAGTTACAAGAAAAATATTTGCAGCCATATATGAGAAAATGGCGTTTGAACGTTTCTGAAAATGTGGAAATTTGAGCCACTTTTCTCAGAAAAACGGTTGTGTTTTCGAGACATTTACTTGACGTTATTTAAAGCAAATGAACTCGTAAATATAATAATATGAAAAAATCGCCGCTAATGTAAATATTCACGACGTGAGAGACAAGTAAAATAAAATACATTTTTCAAATTTTTGAAAAAACAAAGGAATAGAGCAATATGGCGTTTTGTCATCTCATAAAATACATTTGGCACTATACCTACCAAAGTTTAAAGAAAACATTTGGAGTAGTTTTTGAGAATATATCGTTTTTGTAATTTTTTAAAATTGAACATATTGCACGCAATATTGGGCGAAAACTACTATAATTTTCAAAATAATGTATATTACCTTGAACAAAGAACTCTCTTTGGAGAACACATTTTATTTGAAGGAAAAATCTCTATCTTCAATTTTGTAGTTGGAGAAAGACGCCGAAAAAATTCAAACTTTCACAATTTTCTAAAATTCAGAGTTATTCGTGAAAATCGGACCTACGCCATGTTAATAAATGTATTTTACTCTATTCATACAAGAAATTTAAAGAAAAAATTTGGAGCCGTTTTCGAGAAAAGTTTGAAGAATCTTTTTCAAAATCTCAAAGCTTCGACTCGAATCAGATCGACCGGGGAATATCCATTTTGGAAGAAATCGTACGTATGGTTTAGGCGCTAGCAGTGTTCACAGACGGACAGACAGACGGACGTTTTCCTTTCAATTGGTTTTTTGGTATCAAGGACCCACAAAACAGGGTTTCTGGCTACAGCACGTGTTAGGGGATTTTTTTCTTAATTTAGCAAACTGGTTTTATCAACTTTTTCCATTTCACGGCCCGGCAATTAATTTTTTTTCCGCCGAAAATTGGTTGTTTTTTTCGCCCAGCATTACATAACTTTCCCTATACGTATCACTCCGTGTATACGTACGTATACGGGAAAGTAAAAAGGAATTATTCTATGAGGTCTGTGTTGACACAAAGGTGTTAATTGTCTGCAGACAATTAATTTCTCGCCCACCGGGGCGCACCTCATATAAGCTAGTAACTTTCCGCCCAATTCGGGCGCTCCATGGAGTTTGCAGTGGATTGCGGGAGCCAAATTATGAATTTCGCACGTTTCACTTTAAAAAAATTGATTTTCCTGCTGGCCGCCCCAATCATTCACGAAGTATCTCTGCGCCTCGCCAGGAGAAGAGAACGCAAGTGCTATTCGCCTATCGCCACCTGGCGGCTACAGAGTCAAGAACAACCGCCACCGCCACCACCGCTGCCGCGCGCCGTCCCCAACCGCTCTCCCCCAACCCCTCAGCAGCGGAGAGGGACGCTAGCGTCGTACCCATCCCTGGAGGATTCGAAGGCGAGCGTGTTGGACAGCGGTGAAGCATTTTTTGGTTGGAACAGCGCGGTGTGAACGGCTTGCTGTCTGTATGGTGTGGGCGTGGCGTGGCGTGGCGTGTTAAAAAGGATGTGCTTGAACTCAACGTCATGGACAATCACCACTCATCTGCTCTTCATTGTATTGGACCGGTATAGCAGCGTGAGGGCAGGAATTAAGAAACATTTCACTATTTTCTATGTAAACGTTTCTACCCCTCAACTACCTGTGTAGCTATAAGTGTCTATAAGCAGGGAGTTTAAATTGATTAGTAATGCGTTACCTTCGAAGTTGTTAATTATTCTTGGAATATGTAGGACAAGATTATCAGTTTTCATTTGGTGGCTCAGAAAATGTATGCTGCTTGTTCTCGTTGGAAATAATGTTCCTAAGCTCCTTTCCTTTTTTGGGAAACTGTTAGATGTTCACCCTTTTCTTGGACAGTTTCTTGAGTTAGATAAAACCTTATTTTTTGTGGGGAAACTTGATGGATTTGCGTCAAGTGCGCTTTTATACGTCGACTTTGAACCTTCGTGGGCATGTGTGATTTTTTGCCCGTCTTTCGATTGCATCTGTGGCTGGCAAGAAGCATTTGAGTGACGTAGTGTGTAATTCTCTCATCGCTTTTTCGTATCAATAGCAACTTCGAGTTGAAGTCCCACAGGACATCCTAGAATTCTCACACCGTGACCTCAACTTCAAGACCCGACTTCATCAAGTCGAGGTTACTGTTTCAGGAGTTCAGGATATCCTGTAAGGCTTCAACACGAAGTTGGTATTGATATGAAAAAAGCGACGAGAGAATTACACACTGACTCAAATGCTGCTTGTCAGCAACAGACGCAATCGACAGACGGCAAAAAATACACAAGCTCACAAAGCTTCAAAGTCGACTCATGTGAGCGCACTTGAGACATATCCATCAGCCCCCCCCCAAAAAAAACAAACAAGGTCGGATACTTTCTAACAGACCTCGTATTCCCACTTTGCCACCTCACCGTCTGTTCCCTCCAGTCCTGTTGTGACCATCCTGCCTTGTTGGGACCACCCCGTTCCACGCCAATCACATCCCACCTCACCCTGGCTCTTCCTTGCCATGCTCACTAAAGCCAATGTTTCCAGGTTAGGAGTTTTACCCCCAAATTTATTTTTTTGGTTTTTAGTGGAGGTTTTGGAGACAAAGTTATTTGGTTTTATTGGTGGCGGTTTTCATCGAGTTTTTTATATGTTAATTTAAAAAAATATCTATTGTTTATCACAAAACCCAAAAATAGTTCCTCACGATTATTGTAGGCTACAGAGGAGATTTATCGCAGGCATTCAAAGATAACTGAGCGTAGTAGAAACACTTTTAGGCGTGTAAGATTAAATGAATCCCCTCGTTTAAAATTGGACGGTTATTTGCCAGAACCAAAGACTGGGAGACGTAGGCAACACATTTGATGGAAAGAAATGAATCCCAAGCAATAAACAAGTATTGAAAACAACGGTTTCGGGTGAAGAAAAGTTTTACAAAGGAGTTATTATCTCATCTGATCTCGATGGCGGAGATGATTAAGACCCTATACCAACTCAGCGCTTCGGTTCGAAGGGTCGCGGGTTTGAGTTCCGCCTTCAGCATGGTTGTTTGTCCCATGTCCTGGAGGGTCTCACATTCTGCTGAGCCCAGATCCGAGGTGCCCGAAAGTGCGTTGATTTCTAGAGTTACGGTTCGATATGTGCGTTCCATCGCGACGTGAGAGGATAAACCAGCTGTCTGTTGGATATTAGTTCTAAAAAAGTAATTATCTCTTTTTTCAGTAATTACAATGAGCGAGACAAAGATACTTCTTAAGTTTCTTAACTGGTACCACGGTGTGAAACTCTTTCAAAAACTTTTGTGGCTATTGCTATAAAATATAAGTATCATATACAATTAACAATATATGTCGTATTTCTTTCATTTCCATATGTCTCTATATATTTTAAACTGAAGTAATTAGTTTGGTGTTGTACTTTTGTATCTTTTTAGTGGTTTTTGCAGCACTTTCTAGTGGGAATGATTTAATATCACCTGGCAACACACTGTAAGTCTGGTTTCCACTGACGTTACGGCCGATTGTAAACATTTTAAGCATTTTAAATATCGGATTTGAACCTAAAAACTTCCAATAACAGAAATTAAAGTGGATTACCTCCGCGCACTGAAATGAACTTGAAAATAATCCACGATAACAATATTTATTTATGCCTTGACCTACCTCCGGAAAAAACAGTTAAAACTGAGAGAGAAACTCTTTTTTGATGGAGATGAGATAATAGAATTAGTATAAACCATGTCCGAGAAAATACTTAATTCCTTCATCGAAGTCGTTATATATGTTCTCAGGAATAGCCCAGAAAAAACTACTGACATTTAAATTGGAAAACTAATAGAGTAGTGTATCAATATACTGTGTCAATTAGCATATTATCTTAAAAACCATAGTTATCGTAGTTAGTAAAAACATAGTTATCGTAAAAACATAGAAATCATAGAGACGGTAAAAAAATATTTAAATTTTCAATTTCAATTTCCAACATAGTTTTCATTTTTCCAACAGATCAAAGGTAAATATTTTTAAGCCACAGGAGTAAACATAAAAAAGTGTTAACAAGCAAATAATTAGTAAAGAAAAAAGGAGATATATAAATGTATGAAATATTACAAGACATTAAAACATTACATATCACAAAAATAAAGGTAAAAAATTGTTGTAACATGTCTTAGTTTTACAGACACGGTGACTTCTTTGCGCCTGTCAAAGAGTAATGGGCAAAATTTGTAGTTTTTTACCTCGTGAAGTCGTTTTTGAGTGACTGACTTGGTCGGTTAAATAAATAAGATTTTGCTATTTAGGACAATACAAAGGATAAAATCAAATGTTGAAAGTATTATTGCTGCATAACGTAAGAAAATATCCCATTTCATATCTACGAAGAAAATGTAGCTAAATAAAATCTTCTTCTTTGTCGATTTTCGTGTTCGTCTTCGTCTATCCCTCGGGGGAAAATTCAAGTTAAGTTTCTAGACAGACTACGTAAGATAAAACCCATCAGCACCTAAAAGTTTAATTCAACAAGGTAGATAACTAGAGAGAAGATAATGAATTGGACTTGAAATATAAAACGACGAAATGTTAAGCAAATAAAGCAAAATTACATTGTTAGATGACGAAAGAAAAGAAGGAGCAATTACTTGCGTTCTTTTGAAATGTTGCTACAAGATGCTCATCGCACCTCGTAAGATAATGTTCCAACGGAACACGACGAAATGAAATGAATAAAATATTGGGAAAATGCCTATAAATTATTAATAAACGGATAAAATCTACTTTAAAAAATGTTTCATCGTCCATTAATGTTGTGAACTGTATGGTGATTAAAAATGTATCCAACAATTCAACAACAAATTTCTTGTATTTTTCTTCACTCTAGCAAAGCGTCTCCTACATTGGTTTGCCTCCAAAATTGTTATTGCTTGTTTGCTGTATTGTTCATACTATATATTATTATTATATAATTTTTATATTTAATGTTAAATCTTGAAAGGCAGTAATGTCGAACAAGAAAGAATGATTTTTTTTAAAACGAATATTTATTCAACCAAATACATAACAATAATAATAATAATAATAATAATTGGAATAGGATAATTAAATCACTTAAATACATCTATATAAAGAGATTAAAAACTTCAAGTTGGCGTTAGAATAGGAGAAACAATGCAAGTTATCCTTTCGACCAAATTTGTTGGGCCAGAAGCCCGAGACAAATTATGAAAAAAACTAGTGATCAAATTCTCTAAAATGACTTATTTGACTGGGCAGAACAATCTGAGACTGTTTAAAATTATCTCCCAATAAATCCAATTTTTTCATTATTTTCCTCGAATTGGGGACAGTGTATTTATAAACATTTCCAGTGATTATCACTAAGATCTCTGAATTTACGAAACTGAAAAAAATTTCAATTTCTTTGTGAAGATATCCTGTAACTTTAGTACGTAATTGTTGTTTTTTTGTCTGATTATTTTCTTTGATATTAGTTCTTCAATATTTTATATATAGATTTGAAAAATATTTGTTTGTTTTTTTCGTGTAATTTTGAATGGAAATGCAGTCAAGGGCATTAAAACACTACTGTGTACGTCGAAATCCTACGTGACTATAGCTTCATGTCCTTTGGAAATGCAACTTCTATAACCAAAGTATTGGAATCACGACCTTTGAGGAACCCCACGGTTTGACGACACAAACGTCTGCAAATCAGCGTATGATTCGATGCCGTCCGAACTCCCATGACAGATCACGGGACTGGTCGCGGAAGTCTACTACTTCACAAATGCTCGCTCGCATCCCGCTATCTCCAAAAAAAAAGAACAGAACATTCTTTGCCGTCTCAGATTCACAGCACGAGATAAGCTGCAAAAGCCCAAGCGCGTGCGAATATGTTTCGTGAGGAGAGCTCCGGGCCGGTGAGATAACGGAATAAATTATTCCATCTCCTGCCTTCCCTAGACGTAGCAGTCGTACGTCTACTTCACCTCCTCCCCCTCCCCCTCCCCTCCCCCCCCTCACCAACTTCCGCCGCTGGAAGAACGCGACACTCTTTCCGTGAGTTTCAGCCGTTCCTCTTTCAAACTTTCTCATTAACATCCGCCCGCGCCCTTACACTCCAGTTGACTCGGCGGCGCTGCTACCTGCGCGGGCGAAACAAGGCCCAGAATCCGTCCCGAGTTTGCTCAGCTGTGAGAGACAGAAAGAGCGGCATCTCTTTTCGAAAGCGCGGTGGAGCAAGGAGAATGTTGTGTATACACCAAACTCCGACGACATTAAGGGATTTGCTCCGCTAAGTATCTTTAAATACGGACGACGAAATATGTATTGCATAAAAAGAACTTCTTAAGCTGTCTTGGAAAAGAATCAAGTGGGTGCTGAAACACGTAAGTCGGATAGAAAAAATTAGGGGATGAACCTTCTGCAATACCTCTGGGTTGTTTCTTGCTAAAAGTATTTTATTTGTAATTATAGTCTTGAAACAAGATTCCAGGTTCTAGAAGACGTGAAATCCGTATAATTATTGACAGTGGAAATTGTAGCAGAAGATCCTTCAAATGCCGATAGATGTAAATCGGAAGGAAATCAGGCAAAAAGAAACGAATTTTATGATTATGATAAGGTTGTTGTTTTTGTTTTTCTCATTAGTGGGTGTTTAGGATCAAGATCAACTGAATAATGCAAGACAATAATTATTTAAACCAAATAAGGATTAGGGAAAATATAATTATAACACTTCTCACGATTTTATTTATAGTTTTGATACATAACGTTAACTTTATTCATTGTGCCGCAACAATGCCAAATTAAAATGCCAATAAAATTCAGTATATATTTAAACCGGAACAAAGTCAAATCAGAAAACAAGAAGAAAACATTTTTTTTTTGAAAAATCCCTCGACTGCACACCACCTGTCAGGGTGTTAAAAATGCATTGCTGAGCTATGAACAAAAAAGCATCAAAATTTACCCTACAACCCACCATATTAATTTCTACTAACTTTATTTAACGTATAAAATGCGGTTTGTCCATTATAGTGAATGTTATACACACTTCTCTTAACGAAATTTGATAAAATGTTTAGACAAATGATTGACAAAAATGTGGCCTGACCATTTACTATCTATACTACTACAAAACCCGCCACATACTATTTTCAAATACTTTATATAGGCAACACATAACATTATCGCTTCTAAGACGAATGTAAGTAAACTTCACGCAAGAGTATTAGTCAAATCAGACAGATAAGGGGTAAGAAATTAACCCAGATACATCCTCAAAAAAAAACAACCTTCCATTACGCTTTGTG
Source organism: Acheta domesticus (assembly GCA_031308135.1). NCBI lineage: Eukaryota > Metazoa > Arthropoda > Insecta > Orthoptera > Gryllidae > Acheta > Acheta domesticus. Next base: position 62,163,360 of record JAHLJT010002630.1, read on the forward strand.
CAGTTGATTAAAGAGAGTTAACAAGCACTTACATGTGAGCTGCGTTGTAATGGAGCCATGAAGTGTGTAAGAAGGAGACTCAACTCCGTTGCAGAAATGTATGAAAAGCGTCGACAGCTGATCGGACACACTTATCTTCAGCGACGCCACGCGGTCAAGGGAAGAAAATTTTAAGGCATGATTCCAGCACCATATTAATTGATTGATTGAACATTCTGGGCACGTTCGCTGCTAAGCTCATTAGTCCCGTGAGTGTAGTGCATGTTTTATCGCCGGAAGTGGCGGTGATCTTCCGCTGGAGGGCGAGACCTAAACGTCGGCTTGCGGGTTTTTTCGAACCAGGTATCTCTCACCAGGCACCGCTCCGGCCGGGACACGCTTAAGCTTCCAACTCGTCTCTCAGCACGTGTGGAAGTGCAGTGCAGTATGTGTGTGTGTGTACATAAGGGTGAGGATAGGACAAGGAAGAGGAAAGGTGGATCGCACGTTTTAATGCCCATTTGTTACGGTACTGCCTGGTGTTGGGAGAAACCAAGGAAAACTAGCGACGAGAGCAGCCGGTCGCTAGGACTCTTCTCCAGACAGTGGCTGAATTCGACTAGTCAGCTATGTCAGCTAGCTAACTAGCTATGTCAGTGTTGTCAAGGTCGATGCCATGAGCGGCAGTCGTGTCACGAGTGCCACGTCGAAATCCCTTTTCCATGCAGTTCATTACCCCACCATCAGAGACAAAGTCATCCCTATTGTAAAACGGCGGAGTTACTAATAGTTCCCTTTCCATACTCGAGTTGCGCAGAGAAGCTCCTGGCATACTACGGTGCCATGACGCGTGGCACTTCCACCAGTAGAAGATCTTGACACCACTGAGTTATGTAATGAATGGCAAAAAACACTGCCACCGTCGGGAGTGGAACCCTAGCAACTCCCGGTCACAGGCACAGCAGCGGCATCAACTGACGCTCTACCCAAGGCGGTCCCAACAACATAGTTGAGTGTCCTTATTCAATTCAGTGATGCCTTATTTACAGTGGCGAGACTCAGGCCGTGAGACCTGCTCTTCCTTCTCACCACGCAAATTCCGCAATGCTCTTTTCACCGTCTGGCGGAGAAAGGAGGAATCACTCGGGCGATGAAATAGACGTTTTGAAGTTTGCTCAGAGGCTTCATTTAGTCTGGAGGATCTTTTTCATGCAGCGAATCTACAACATGGGGCAGACGGCTTTACTTCCCCTCCGAAGGAAGGAGTATGAAATATTTGTTCGCCCTTAAAAATCCACGGTTTCGAACTTCGAACTTGGGGTAAAGAGTTCAATACAGGTACACTACCGAATCCGCAAACAATTGCAGACTTGATGAAGTGTGTGTGTGTGTGTTACTGACCTTGCAGGAAGCGCTCCTCGCACAGCACCGACTCCACGTCTCGCATGTCGTGCACGCTCTTGGGCTGCTGCACCTTGGCCAGCGCGGCGCGCACGGCGCCCTCCACCGCGTCCCGCGCCGCCCGACTGCACCAGCGCGTCGGGCCCGATCGCCGCCATCACCTGCGCGCACCCGCACAACGCACCGCTCAACGGCAGTCCTCGGCGCCTCGCCACGTCGCAGATGCGTGAATGTAACGGGACAGCTACATTACCGGCAGCCTCACAGATGCGTGAGTGCCGGTAATATAGCGGGACAGCTGCATTACCGGCAGCGTCACAAATGCGTGAATGCCGGTAATAAAGCGGGACAGCTACATTAAACGCAGCGTCACAGATGCGTGAATGCCGGTAATATAGCGGGACAGCTGCATTACAGGCAGCATCACAGATGCGTGAATGCCGGTAACATAGCGGGACAGCTACATTACCGGCAGCGAATAAGCGACTCCGAGAATTTCTCGCCACGTGTTGTGGTTAATACATTGATTGGTACTAGTGATTCCGGGTGCGTCAGCGACTAAGGTCATTATTTGTCTTAGGTATGTATTGTGTACATAGGTTGATTGTTTTTGGAATTTCCTCTAGATCCCGGATATCTAACAAAAAAAGATGAAGATGAATATTTCTACATGTCGAACGCTGCATGCTTTGTTTTTCAATTGCTTTGCAATATTAAAATTAGAAAAAGAAGTGTTCTGAAGGTACATGATCTGCTCACGCCTACGAAATAACAATTTTAAGTTCAATGTCTGGGCACATTCCAATATATCAATTATCTAACTATCCATCATGTGAATCCAGCATGTCAATTCTCCCAGGATTTCACGTGCTCAAACTCATTATTTCTTTAAAAGTCAGTCATCTGTGCACGGTCAAATACATTTACATTCTGAATGATAATTTTCGTACGTCCTCGAAACTTTTGACGCTCAAGATCCATGATTCTCGCATGCACACAAAACCTCGACACTCTTAGTCCAAGGAGTGGGCACACCAGTGAAACATTTACACTCTGAAGACCCATCATCTGCGTACATTCATGACACCTCTTCCCTATGTTCGTGATCTTCATGAACCCCCGACATTACTCACACCACGTCTATCAAACGACAATAAAATATCCATGATGTGCGTACGTCCTCCCCCGAAATATTCCCTCTCTGAAATTCTATGATTTATAGAAATATTCACTGTATAAAACTTGACATTTCCTCTTTCAGACCTCAGTGCATCTGTATCCTCAAAATGTGTCATCCCTAACATCAACCCTTGCATCATCTAAATAATAAAGCTAAGAAAATTTCTGTTCTAAATCTTCGTTGAACTTCTCGACAATACGTTTAGACACGCCGCTACAATCAGATTTCACCTTTCACAACTTCTTTTCATTATTAGTCATGAATTAAATTAATTAAAAAGAATAGTTTTTTATAAAATTAAGACTATTTTTATACACTAAATCTATTTGTGTTAAAATGGTGTGGATGTATTTGTATCAGAATGAGTTGAATTTACTATATCCACCATCCCCTAAGCAAGGTACGACCAGTCCGTTCTGAGAGTTAATGCGGCTCCTGGAAAACCTGCTCTTGAAACTTCTCCCAAAACTCAGGGCGTGTGAAGACGGGCCAGCATATGGACCAACGGTATTTACGATTGCACTCAAGTGCAGTTGTGAAAGGCGACACTTTCCTCGTTCTTCGCTCGCCCCTTCGCTCCTCGCCCTTCCGGCTTCTCTCTCTTTCTCTCTCTCTCTCTCTCGCTCTCTGTCCCTCGCCCACTCGCCAAGTCGTTCTCTTACCATTTCTCCTGTCACTCTCTCGAACTCTCGCCTATTCATCCACTCATCCATGCGTCAACTCCCACTTCTCACTTCCTCACTCGCCAAGTCCTCAACTCACCCATTCACTACGTCACCCGCTCGTCCCCTCACTGAATTGTCCACTTAGCAACTCGCCTCCTTGTTTTCCTCGCACACTCGTCCTCTCGCCCGCTGGCCCGCTAGCCTACTCAACAACTCGTTTGCTAGCCCGCTTGCGCCCTCCCACTTTTTCACTTGCCCATTTGACTGGATGCCAGTTCGCCCCTAACACACACTCTTCCGTATTCTCACTCGCTCTCATTCCTGGTTGTCTACATTCCCACTCACCCACATTTCTAGTAATCTATATTCCCACTCGTTTACATTCCCAGTAGTTTACATTCTCACTCGTCTACATTCCCAGAAGTCTACATTTCCCACTCATCCACATTCCCACTCGTCCACATTCCCAACTCGTCCACATTTCCCACTCGGTCCACATTCCCACTCGTCCACATTCTTACTCGACCACATTCCCACTCGGGTCACATTCCAAGTAGTCTACATTCCCACTCGGCCACATTCCCAATAGTCTACATTCCCATTCGTCCACATTCCAAGTAGTCTACATTCCCACTCATCCACATTCCCCCACTCGTCCACATTCCCACTCGTCCACATTCCTACTCGACCACATTCCCCACTCGGTCACATTCCCACTCGGCCACATTCCAAGTAGTCTACATTCCCACTCGGTCACATTCAAGTAATCTACATTTCCACTTGCTCACTTTCTGACTCTCCCACCTCTCATTCGCCAACACTCCAACTTGCCCATTCCCCGACCCACTCACACTATCACTCCTCCACTCACTCCTCGCACCTGGACGCCTTCACACCCACTTCCTGCTCGTCTCTCGCCCCCTCCTCTTTTCATCCCTCACCTTCACCCCTCGTTCCTTTTTCTTCGTCTCATTTCATTGCCCTCTCGCTTCATCGCCTTGTTGACCCTTATCTTCTCGCCCACTATCCCATCGCCCTGCTTGAGAGTTTTTAAACTTCTGATGCACGCAATATTTCAAAAAGCTGACAATATCGATTCGCGTTGTACATTATACGCGTTTGTCGTGTACTCTGTCGCCTCGTTTCCCGGAAATGCACGTTGAATGTAACACGCGACGAGAAACGCGAGAACTGAGTAGAACACTTCCCACGGGCAAAGCGCTGGACAAAGTGAATAGTACTCCACCCCGTTGAGACAGATATTTGCTCGCAATCTGACCAGATAATTCAAATGTTGTAATATTTAACTAAATGCATTAGAATCACGACGTTTTGTGCTTCTGCGTGGCGGTGACGATTGATTCTCGCACATAAAAAGAACAGCCAATGACGTTTGAGTACGTTCCAAAGTCTCTTGGGGTCATGCGAGAGTATGTGAGAGATGTGAGCGTTACTACAGTACTTTATGGGACAACAAAAACTATGATTTGACTGCCTTCTAAACAGCGATAACTTTGAATGAACTAAAAATATTTCACTTTCAGTGAACTAATAATAAACTGATATAGCATCTAAGTGTTTTGTGATCTTACGGGGATCAGGCAGTTAGAGTTTTCTGATGTACTTCTCTGGAATTAAATATATAAAGAAAGAAATATTAGCCGTATACCAATTCTCATTTAAATCCTATGAATTATAATATATACTGTAATATATTACACAAATAACATATATATTCGTATTGAACATTCTAGTTGAGTCAATGCGGTTGGCAAAACACATCAGAGTGACAATAGTAATAATAATAATAATAATAATAATAAATCCGCATCATGGATCGAAAAACCAGAAAACTGCTAACAATGCATCATGTCGCCCACCCTCGAGCGGATGTACATTGACTTTATGTGTCACGTAAGGAAGGAGGAAGAGGCCTCAGACAAATTGAAGCCTCCTGGCACAATGCAATAGTTGGAATGGGAAAATATGTAGTCAGTCATCAAGATGACCCTCTAATGAGGCAGGTCATGAAATCTGACCGAAGAATGGGAAACAGAGGCATAGTTAGTGTAGCAAAAAGCATTGCAAAGAAAACTATGCAAGACACGTCAAATAACACAGACACTGAACTTCTGTACAACTAAACATGAAATGTGAGACACAAAAAATGTTAAAGAAGTCGTGGAGGGACAAACCCCTCCATGGGCAATATCTAAAAAGAATGGACAAAGTGCAGATCAATAAAGATCAATCATTTATGTGGCTTAAAAGGGGAAGAACGAAGCCAGAATCGGAAACAGTTCTAGTAGCTGCTCAAGATCAGGCGTTGAGAACACGACATTATGATAAAGCGGTTCTCAAAATTTCCCAAGATGACAAATGCCGAATTTGCCAGGAGCAAGTAGAAACCATTGATCATATTGTCTCAGCTTGTCCAATTCTAGCAAAGACCGAATACTTGAAAAGACATGACAGGGTGTGTAGCTACCTCCACTGGCAGATCTGTACCGCCCTCGAAGTTCCAAACACATGCCCCAAGTGGTACGAACACTTACCAAAACCGGTGACGTCTGTTGGATTCTGTACGATATTGTACGACCAACAGATTCAAACTGATCGCACGATAGCGGCAAACAAATCGGATATAGTCATCCGGGATTTAGAGAAAAAATCGTGTGTACTTGTGGATGTTGCTGTGCCTTGCGATCAAAATGTCGTTACCAAGGAGGCAGAGAAACGTCTTAAATACAAGAGTTTGGAAATCGAGATCAGCCGAATGTGGGGCGTAAAAGCACAGGTCGTCCCGATAGTTATCGGAGCTCTGGGATTTGTTCCGCAAAATTTGATGTAAGAACTTGTCTAAACTCCCTGGTAATTCAAAAGACTGGGACGTGCAAGAAATTGCTTTATTTGGAACAGCCCACATTGTGCGAAAAGTATTGCAGAGGCACTGATAGTCACCGGATCTGCTCCTTAGGTAGCTGGCTGCAACCTGGAGTAGATTTTATATTCAGCCGACTCATAACATCTTTAGTTGTATTGTAATGGGAAAATTATAATAATAATAATAATAATAATAATAATAATAATTCAAGCATGGGCTCAACGAATAAGAAGGTACAAACGTAGAATAGATTTCCGTGTACAGAACCGGCTTGTTTGAAACAGACGCGAAGAGATTCTATCGCAATCTGACTCAAAAACCGAATGGCAAAGCTGTTACTCCTTCAAAAGATGACGTCGAAGCATTTTGGGCAGGAATCTGGGAAGAGAGCAGATCCTACAACAAAGACGCATCTTGGCTTCAATCTGAAGTCGATGCTGCCGATGAACTTGTAGAAACAGTGGAAGATGTTCACCAATTCTCGGAAGAGGATCTCTTCCAAGCAATTAAGAACATGGGAAACTGGAAGTCCCCCGGGATTGCTAAGATCCAGATTTATTGGATTAAGAAATTAACAGCAATACATTCTCATCTAGCAAAGGCTGTTAATAAAATTTTTGAAAACCCAAAGGAAATCCCGGAATGGCTCACACGCGGCATCACGTATTTGCTACCCAAAGCGGGAGACAGCTCTTTGGCGAAGAACTACAGGCCAATTACTTGTCTGCCAGTACTGTACAAAGTTATAACTTCAGCTATAGCTGACAAAATGTATAGACATCTAGATAAGAATCATCTAATGCCAGCTGAACAAAAAGGATGTCGTAAAGGCTCTTATGGCTGTAAGGAAATCTTGCTACTGAATAAAGTCATCTTGAATGATGTAAAGAAACGCAAACGTAATTTGAGCATGGCTTGGATTGACTACCAAAAGGCCTTTGATAGTGTACCACACGATTGGATTTTGAAGACCCTGGAGATCTATCGATTTCATCCTAGACTTGTTGAGTTTTGCAAGGCTAGTATGAAGTCGTGGAGTACCAGGTTACTAATCCACAGCGGAAAGGAAGCAGTAGAAACAAGAAGTATTCAGATTAACAGGGGTATTTTTCAAGGAGATTCACTATCCCCTCTGCTGTTTTGCATTAGTTTGATCCCACTATCGAGACAGTTGTCGCAAGCTGACTTTGGTTTTAAGCTCCATGGTGATGAAAGGCCAGTATCACATTTGTTTTACATGGATGATCTGAAAGTGTTTGCCAAGAATGAAGCGATTCTCTCCCAAATGCTGTCTGTCGTGAATGACTTTAGCAATGACATCTGCATGAAGTTTGGTCTTGACAAGTGTGCAAAAATCAATTTAAAAAGAGGGAAACTCACAACGTCTGAGAACATTGAAATTGATACGCACACTGTGATTCAAGATCTTGAGCCAGGTAAAACTTACAAATATCTGGGCATTGAAGAATGTGAAACCATCTCGAATGACAGAATGAAAGAGAGAATTCGTAGGGAGTATTATAGAAGAGTGAGACTGGTCCTGCAGTCCGCTCTGAATTCCAGGAATAAAATATCTGCAATAGGTAGTTTGGCGGTACCTGTAGCCGAATACAGTTTTGGACTAGTGGACTGGACTGAGCAAGAAATTCGCACCATGGATCGAAAAACCAGAAAACTGCTGACAATGCATCATGTTTCCCACCCTCGAGCTGATATACATAGACTTTATGTGGCACGTAAGGAAGGAGGAAGAGGCCTCAGACAAATTGAGGCCTCCTGGCACAACGCAATAGTCGGGTTGGGTAAGTATGTAGTCAGCCATCAAGACGACCCTCTAATGAGGCAGGTCATGAAATCTGACCGAAGAATGGGAAACAGAGGCATTGTTAGTGTAGCAAGAAACATTGCGAAGAAAACTAGGCAAGACACGTCGAATAACACAGACACTGAACTTCTGATGCTGCTAAACATGAAGTGTGAGACACAAAAAATGTTAAAGAAATCGTGGAGAGACAAACCACTCCACGGTCAATACCTAAAAAGAATGGACAAGGTGCAGATCAATAAAGATCAATCATTTATGTGGCTTAAAAGGGGAAGGATGAAGCCAGAATCGGAAGCACTTGTAATAGCTGCCCAAGATCAGGCCTTGAGAACACGACATTATGATAAAGCGGTTCTCAAAATTTCCCAAGATGACAAATGCCGCATTTGCCAGGAGCAAGTAGAAACCATTGATCATATTGTCTCAGCTTGTCCAATCCTAGCAAAGACCAAATACCTTAAAAGACATGACAGGGTGTGTAGCTACCTCCACTGGCAGATCTGTACCGCCCTCGAAGTTCCAAACACATGCCCCAAGTGGTACGAACACTCACCGAAACCGGTGACGTCTGTTGGATTCTGTACGATATTGTACGACCAACAAATTCAAACTGATCGCACGATAGCGGCAAACAAACCGGATATAGTTATCCGGGATTTGGCCAAAAAATCGTGTTTACTTATCGATGTTGCTGTACCTTGCGATCAAAACGTCGTTACCAAGGAGGCAGAGAAACATCTTAAATACAAGAGTTTGGAAATCGAGATCAGCCGAATGTGGGGCGTAAAAGCACAGGTCGTCCCGATAGTTATCGGAGCTCTGGGATTTGTTCCGCAAAATTTGTGTAAGAACTTGTCTAAACTCCCAGGTAATTCAAAAGACTGGGAAGTGCAAGAAATTGCTTTATTTGGAACAGCCCACATTGTGCGAAAAGTATTGTAGAGGCACTGATAGTCACCGAATCTGCTCCTTAGGTAGCTGGTTGCAACCTGGAGTAGATTTTATATTCAGCCGACTCATAAGATCTTTAGTCGTGATGCAATGGAATAATAATAATAATAACAACAACAATACATACTTTCTTTATCGTTTTAGCCTCCGAAATATAAATTTCCGAAGAATAAGCTTTTTTTGTATTTCACTCAAGCACGTATTTCACTAAAACTTTTTTGGTATTTCCAAGACTGGAGACACTGTTGTAAAATAATAAACTTTTTCTTAAAATGACTCTCATGTACATAATATCAAAAAACTTATATACAGGATGCAGTTTCATTAAGAGGCTGACAAAAAGTTGCAAACTTTTAGAAGGTGTAAATGTTTGAGGACGATAACATTTTGCCAATGAATATATGAATCGTAAATAACGATTTTACTGAGAAACATCTGAAACATCTTCCATGGCTCAAGAAGAGTGCCTGTCCGCGCGTAACATGCCATTCCACACAAAATCGCTCGCGGAGAATGAGTCGCATCCGCGAATCAAACCGTCTCCACGGCCTGCACTGATTTGCCGCGAGACAAACCTGCTGCGTCCTGTTCTGCGTATCTTACTCTCACACGTATAAAAATGTCAGCGAAATATACGCGAGTACATGCGAGAGTGTATATAGTGTGGTCTGCATGTTCAATTGTGTCCTCCGTTGTGGGTCTCTGCGTAAGTCGTGTGTGTGTGGCGTGTCTGAGCGGTGTGCGGCAGTGTAATAAATTGAACACTCTCACCCTTGAGTCACTGTAAGTATATTGTTTCCATATCGTCAATGTTTTTATATGTACAGAACATAAACTGTATACACAGTATACACTAAATATACCTATTTTATATAGTATATAGTGTGTACATTCTACATATTGCAACAGCTGTACAGTGCATATCGTTGTGGTAACTGCAATAGGTCGCATGTCAAATTTTTTTTTTGTTTATTACACCATTGTGATTAATCAAAATAACTACATCAGTTGCAATAGGTCTTAAGACGAGGAAGTAATGGAAAACCGAATTGCAACCTTCTACGTTTGTGAAAGCAACTGTCAAGACATGGAGAGGTAGGAACGTTTTTCGTTGTTCCTGGAAACTACGGTAGATTTTACGTTCGACGTACTGTGGTTACCACGACGATATATTGTATATATTGTGTTGTGTATACATTGTATATATTGTGTTGTGTATACATTGTGTATATTGTGTGTGCATATGTTGTATATATTGTGTTGTGTATACATTGCATATATTGTGATGTGTGTACATTGTATATATTGTGTTGTGTATACATTGTGTATATTGTGTTGTGTGTACATCGAGTATATTGCGTTGTGTATACACTGTATATATTGTGTTGTGTATATATTTGCAAATATTTCTCGGCGCCCGGTGCGATGGCGCTCTCCGCGCGCGCGGTGGTGAGTCTGTCGCCCGGTGGCGAGAGGGACGGGCTCACCGCCGCCTCGGCGGCCGCGCGCGCCGCCGCCTGCGGCGACATGCCGTGCTTGCGCACGGCGGCGGCGAGCGCGTCCTCGGCGACGGCGAGCGCGGCCTCGCGCGGGGCCATGGCCGCCGCCAGCACCGCCCGCGCCACGTCCTGCGCCGCCGACTCCGCCTGCGCGGCCTCCGGCCCCCCCACCGTGGCCGCCAGCGCCGCCTCCACCGCCGCCTCCATGGCCGCGCGCGCCGCCGCCAGCGCCTCCGCCTTCTCCAGCGCCGTCAGACGCTCGTCGCGCTCGATCAGCACCTCCCACAGCTTCGGACCTGCGCAGGGGGCGAGGGCAGCTCGTTAAAGCGATATAATAGGAAGGAAGGAATCGAAGATAAGTGGAGGGAATCGAAGTGATGCGGAGGAAACCGCAGTGAAGCGGAGGGAACCGAAGTGAAGCCGAGAGAATCGAAGTGAAGCAGAGGGAATCAAAGTGAAGTGGAAGTGCTTAAAGTGAAGTGGAAGGACTCGAAGTGAAGGGAAAGGACTCAAAGTGAAGTGGAAGGACTCGAAGTGAAGCGAAGGTAATCAATGTGCACCCGAGGGAATCGAAGTAAAGCGTAGGGGATTGACATAAAGCAGAGGGATCGAAATGCACAGGAGGTAATCGAAGTGAAGCAGAGGAAATTGCAGTGAAACAAAGGGATGTAAGGCAAAGGAAACTGAAGCGAAGGATATGGAGTTGAAATGAACCGAAGGGCACCGAAGTGAAGCAGAGATAATTGAAATGAAGCAGAGGGAATCGAAGTGGATGGATGTCGAGGATGTCGAGGGATGTCGAGGGAATCGAAAGAAAGCGGAGGGAAAAGAACCGAAGAGAAACAGAGTAATCGAATCGAAGAGACGCGGAGTAATAGAATCAAAGTGAGTGGAGGAAGTCGAAAGGAAGTGAAGTGGAGGAAATCTAATCCAAATGAAGCAGAAGGAATTGAACTGAAGTGAAGGGGAGAAAATCGAAGCTAACAGAAACTTCTCACTCACGCGCGCGCACTAAGAGGACGGCTCTTATTAGTCCCAATGAAACGAATAAAATCAATGAAGCGACCAAAATGAACGAAGATATTTACCAAATAAGTGTCGTAAGAAATCTCATTACAGTACGAGATTGGAAATTTTTAAAACAAATACGTTTGGCTGAGGTTAATAACGAATTGAGTTTTGTAAAAAGACAACATGGATATCGTCCATCGTTTGATACACTTGTTTACATTTTCATTACCTACTTACTTCGGACCTGCAGAAAAATTCAGTGTAAGGTTCTTACGAGTAGTAAGTGAAGTGAATAGAAGGTAATAATATGAAAACAATTATGTAATATTGTGTATTAATACAAAGTTATGAAGCACATAACGACCCTAGCAAGGAACAAGCGAGTAACGTAACTTTCAAAAGAATATATTAGTACCTGTTACATCGAATTTCATGGAGTGAGTTTTGTACGTCCAATGTCTAAGTTAGGCCAAGTTATAGTTTCTACCTTATCTCTTACTGTATTAATTCTATGACAGTCACTCTCATTTATATTTCAGCATTTCGTTTCTGTTTTGAGTCTGAAAGTACGGTTTTCCCTCGCCCGTAGTTTCAATAGATTAAAATATTCAGTACACCGGTGACCAATGGGTAACTACGCCTCAATGCTTGGTTTATACACTTCTCCGTGATTGGTCGAACATATGGACGATAGTCAGTGTGCGTCATCTTGGCTATCAATGTGCAATCAGAGGCAGACATCTTATAGGCGAATAAGATAGAAGTAGTAAAAAAATAAACAATGTTATCGATATTCATTCGTTTTATTAGCAATAACTATCCCTTCTCCTTACCACCAAGTCAACGAAGATTCAAGGTCAACGAAGATTTTTCCATTGAACTTCGCCGCCGTCAGATGCTCCTCGCATTCAACCAACATCATCTACAACGTAGGACCTGCCCACGCATCTAGAACACCGCTCTCATTTGTACCTATCTAAGCGAAATCCAGACATTTGTTCATCTTTGTCTATAGCTTTTCTTGTGATGTCAGTGGACAACTACACCTTCTCCCAACTTCAACTCAACCCTCTGTAAACATATACAATTTAATTAACTTAAACTGATGTGAATTGAAATAAATTGATGGTCTTCAAAATCAAGTGAGGTGTTTTGAAATGAAATGCGGCCATAAAAAGTGAAGTGGTGCAATACAGAAATGAAATTTGTACCCTTAAATGCAATAACATTACAGATCCAAACGTCATGCCCAGTTTATTCCTCTCTAAAAGGAAGCAGCTTCAGAAAAAAAACTGCACCTTGCTCTATGAAAAATAAAAATGCACAGTAGCACCAGGTGCAACTTCGTACGAGGAGGGAGGTGAAGCTTGCACGCAAGCGTCTCTGTGTGTATTAGCACCAATTGGGAGGGAGGCAACACAGTTTCGGTCCTTGCGAGTAGGCCACCCGGGTGCTCTCACAAAATGCGTTGGCATCCACTAATCGAAATGATATTTTGTGCTTCCTCTTAGCGATAACAGATTAAGAAGACAAATTTCACCTTAACTGCCAACAACCGTTTGTAGCCATCTCCTTTGTAGCATTTAAATTGCTCACGATCAAACAAAGATCCAAACTCAAAACCCATATTATCCCTTTCCGAACGAAAACAGCTTAAAAAACAGTTTGTGTGTGTGTGTGTGTGTGTGAGAGAGAGAGAGAGAGAGAGAGAGAGAGAGGGAGAGAGGCCATAGTGGGTGGATTTCTCCAGTGCGAAAGCAAAATACGCTGGTCACCACTAAGAGAAACCTTTTCTTTTGTCTATCGTAACTTTACCAAAACGAAAGCTTAACTGAAACGGTACTGTTACCATAAATAACATATTTATTCTTATCCTGCTGTTTGAATCCAGAGGAAAGTTGATATAATCCAGATTCCAAGAGATTCAAAACCTACAGGAAAACGCGATCCAGGCAGACCGAAGAAAAGATGGATCGAGAGTTGGATTTCCACATCTCCTGAATCATCCTGATGGTTAAGTATGGAGGAAAACGGGCGTTAACCTTAATTAAAGAAGAAGAAGGAAAGTTAAACCATTCAAACACTGTTAGGCCACAAATCCAAACCCTACACTATTTTAACTTTTCTCTGACAACTTTACCATTTTAAGTATATTTAAAATAATAAATATCAACATTATCTTCGCTACATAAACTGAGTCTCGATATGTTATTCCATTAATTATTATATAAATACAAATAATCTGTTCAATCATAGGTTCTATGTCATAATCATTTTGATTTTCTTATAATTAATGATAATTTTCTTAACATTTTATTAATACTTGTAATTACTTATAATAAATACTGTAATAAATACTTGTAATTTATGTATGCAATAAATTACAGATTTTTTTTACATGAGATTAGTTTCAGAAACAAAACTGAGCTACTGTACCTGGAGAAACAACACATATGTAAGTGGTATCAATAGCATCGTCGTCATCATCATCTTCACTGTCTAGACCCAACGGCCTGTTCCGGTTCGATGGTCCACCGTTTTCTTGGTCTCCCAGGATCTCGTTTTCCAAGAGGTCAATTTTTCCAGGCCTTTTGGGGAAGGCGCTGCCTCGTCATTCTGTATAGATGTCAGTCTGTATAGATTTCTTTTATACTTTTGGATTTGATCGAGGACTGATACAGCTTTTAACTCTTTTAGAATATCTTGATTTGTTTCGTGATCAGCTTTCGTACAACCTTTTATTGCCCTAAGAAACTTCAACTCTGATGCCCGTATTCTGCTCATTTCTCTTCTGCTCTAGCAACCCAGCATTTGCTATCGTATAGCAGAGTTGGTATTGTCATTCTTATAGAATTTTATCTGTGTTTCTTTTCGGGTTTTCTTACCAAGTGTTCTTATAGTTCCACATCTTAACTGGAACCGCGAGAGTTTCTTCTCTACGTCTCTGTCTTAGTTGTATGATATATCGTTTCCTAGATAATTAAAATTACTTACTTGGTTCAGAACCTCGTTTTCTACCAATATCTTAGATCTCACTGGATTCTTCCCGAAAAATGCCGTAATTTGGGTTTTTGATGTGGATATTTCACAGTTATAATATCTGGCTATTTTGCTGAGCTTGTAGATATTGAGCTCTTCTGCTTCAGAAATCAAAACTTGATCGTCTGCATATAAGATGGAATTTTTCGATGTTCGATGGGAATGTGTTCGATGTTCGATGGGAATAAGCCGGACTCAAATTTTCAAAAGGACACGGCCAATAGCATTTTAGTGTGTGTATAACTGTGGGACGAGGCAAGTAGTGGAGGTGGGGATTAGAGGTTGAGGGGGCTCTTGGCAGATTGGCAGCGGGTCTTCTCACTTAGGGTAGCCATTAGGCAACACATCGATTGCTAACAAAACAAACATTGCGAACTGCTGATAGAATGTCCCTCTGATGTATTTTCTTTTTGTAAGCTCCAGATTTGAAAGTGAACCGTGGCAATGAGTTACCAATAGTGTTATTCTCGTTATAGAAATCCCGTGAAAATGCGTATCGTACGAAAGCTTTAAGTTCACACCCTGACCCAAACACCAGTTCCAAGCTCTCTAAAGAAAATCATCTTCGGAAAAAAACAAGCTACTCTGCTGCTGTAACTGTTTCTGCGCATAGAAATGAGATGGCGGGACTGCACCTGCTGCTACGAGGCCCAATGGGCAAAGGCGACATGTACCGCAGCACGCGTATCTGTGTGGGTAGTTGAATGCAAGAGGAAGAAGGTCAGGGTGGTGGTGGAGGGGGTGGGACTGTTCACGACCGACTCTCCTCATTTGGGACTGCGGCGAGCGGAACTCTCGATTGCCGGCAACACATGTTTGTCCACTGATAGAACCTCTCCTACTTGCTTGTTTCTTTTTACTTTCTAGTTACGGAGTAAAGAGAAAATTATGTAATGCTGCGTGAAAACACGGAAAATTTTTGGAAGAAAATTTCTTATTATAGGTGCCTGGTTAACGAAAAAGTGGATAAATCCAGTTGCTAAATTTTGAATAAAAAAATCCACTAACTCATGATTTAGACAGAAACTATGTTCTGTGAACCCCTGATATCGAAAAATTGATTGATGACAAAACGTATGTCTATGTGTCCGCCTGTGAACAACGCAAATGGCTAAACTATTCAGACGATTTTCTCCAAAACTGATATTTACCAATTAATATGGCCGATGTCTTGGCCCCTTGAATTTGAAACCGATATTTTAATTCTTAGGGATAATTTACATAAAGTCTCTGGGACATTTTCCAAATTTTCAAAAAATTAGCTCCATCGTTTTTAATTAAATTTTATTTTTGGATCTAGTGTGAAAAACATTTAAGAGAATGGTACAAGTCTCATTTTCGTTGAAAACTGATTTTTCGAAAATTGCAAAATTATAAATTTATTCGGCGTTTTCCCACAACTAAAATTATACAGATAGAGATTCTTGACTTAATGAAATCTGTTACTTAAAGATAGATTTTTACGAAAGTTTGCTTGAAAGAACGGTCGAGGAAGTACATGCAGTTCAAGCACTAGTTGGAACTCGAGAAAATGTCCAGAAGTAAAGCCGCTCCGTGGCATAAAATAACCGACGGTGTTATTTGGGTTGCACGAAAGCTGAGGAAATTTTGTACAGTTTAAAATCCAGAAGACCAGAGATTGGAACTGTGGATCCAGGTCATCCCTTGCAAATCGAAAGCAGCTTTAGAAAACAAACTACTCCACCGCGGCACCTGACCCTGCACGTAAAAAAGAAACTGTGAAACTGCTACAGCACCTGGTGCAACAAGACCCAGAGGACGGAGATAGCCGTGTCGCAACCTACGTGGGTGGGTGTATAGCGGGAGGTCAGGATGGGGGCTGAATTGAATTGAATTGAATTGAATTGCCTTATTTTACGTGGCGAGACTCAGGCCATGAGGCCTGCTCTTCCGTCTGACCACGCAAATTTTATTGCACTCCTTTCACCAACTAGCGGAAAGAAGGTATTACTGAGGCGATGAAACCGGCGATTTTGAATTTAGCTCAGAGGCATCATTTAGGCTTGAGGATCTTTTACATGCAAGTAAATCTACTCACATGGGACAGCCGGCTTTACTTCCCCTTTTTCACCCCTAAAAATCCACGGCTTCGATCGGGTTTGAATCCGCGAACTTGGGTATAGCAGTCCGTTACGCTAACCGCTACACCACCGCCGTCGCAAAATGGGGGCTTGGGTGGTCTTGAGCGAGGGTTCTCAGTTGAGACCCCAGCGGGCAGGGCACTCGATTGCCTACATATCATGTACTGACAATTACTGATTGAACTTCTCTTTCTTGTTTGCTTGTTTCTTCAGAAGTCAAACTGCTCCATTTGATAAAGTACCCAACACTGGTATTATGGTTACACAAAACCCGAGGAAATTTGTATCGTTTAAAAGCTAATAGCTTAGGATATCTCTTGCTAATCGAAAGCAGCTTTAGAACACAAACTACCTCGCCGTTGCTCCTGACCCTGAACGAAACTGCGCGGCAGCACCTGGTGCAACAAGCCCCAGGGGGCGGGCCACTGTGTGTGCGTGTGTGTGGGGGGGGCTGTGGGATATCGCGAGCGAGGCTCCTCAGTTGGGAGCGAGGTGGGCGGGGCTCTTGCGCGAATTGCGAGCCGTCGCCGGCACCTGGGTTCGCGCCCTGAAGGATTACGCCGCCCCGCGCCTCCCGCAAAACGCGCTCGTGGCCAGCGACGCCACCGCTCGGCGCACGCTCTTTCTAAATTCCACTGTCACGGAAATTGCCACTCTTTCCTTCTAAATTCCATTATTAGACGAATTTTTTTATTAACGAATAAACGTGTAATCGGAATAATTGGACATATGTGAACACTCTACCATTAGTTCACTAACCTTTTAAAAGTCAATATAGCTTCATTGAGTGGTTTTCGAATCAATAATCACAGATTCCTGTTTATTTTTTTACATATTTGTGTGATAATAGTTGATTGCAAAATCATTCTGTGTGGAAAAATAGGTTAAAATATTGGGTAAGTGAAAATATTTTCCCTCAAGAAACCAATTTCAAACACTTCTGTAAACCCGTGCTCTGAAGTGATGATACTCTCAAAAAATATCAAAGGAGACTTAAGGAGTCAATTTTTTCCATCAGGACATAATCGCAACTTCGACGACATTAAAATAATTTTCAGGGTTGAAAACTCATAGGTTCAGAAAAATGCAAAATGATACCTGTTGTATTTATGAATTTTATTATTATTATTATTATTATTATTATTATTATTATTATTATTATTATTAGGACCCGGATGTTTATGACCAAAAAATGTTAGAAATATTCAAGCATTTATGACTAAAAAATATGAAACAATAGACCGTAAATATGATTTAAAACTTTTTTGGTTGTATTTTCGTAACCTTCAAAATCTTTCCGCTATTTAAATAACCATTATATTGATAATATACGTTTAAAACCTAGCCCAATAACAATTATTACTTTCTCCTTTTACACCCCGTGAAGACAATTGTAGTTGCTAAGTTATTAAATAATTTTGATAGAAGCGGTTTCTACGTTTTTTTCTCAATCTATATGAGTTACCTTACTAATTCACTTACATTGATAGGAAAGACAGACAATTATACATAGCAAAAAAATTGTAAGAAATTAGATAACAATTAGAAGATATGAAAAATCGCTTTGAGACGACTGCAAGCAACTATGCGAAAATGGAATCAAAAAGAAAATATACGACAAACATACGCAAATTCATGAAAAAATAAGACCATGATATGAAATATTAATGTAAAATGACCAAAGGGTAAATAAGCCAAGATATTACTTTATATGACACATGCAAATTGCATAATTTTAGTCATTGCAGATAAAATTACGCTTATCTTATATTTTCCATGAAAATAACGCAAAGAAAAAAATATGCAATTTACTAATCTAAATAAAGCTTTAGATACATTTCTGTATTCGACCGAATATCAAAACCAATTGATCAAGTTCTGTGAAAATTGTTACATCCTTAATGATATATAATATTGTGTAATTAATTTATGTATTATACAGGATGTCCCTCCAACTATGGACCACTCTCATAACTTTTAAATGATTCAGGATATCGAAATGCAGTTTTTGCAGAATAATGCAGAATCATGTGGCAAGTAACTTGCCGTAGAGAAATTGTCTATAATATTTTTAGTTTTGGATAAATTTAATCATCTTTGATTTTTTAAATGGAACTATATATTTTTCTCACCAGCATTGGATAGATCATGAAAAGAGGATTAAAATGATGTATCATATGCTAGTATTTTGATAGTAATTTGCGTATAAAATTAGACTTTCTGATACGTGATTTTGAATGAAACGGACAATATTTCAGGATTCAGGATTCAGGAAATTGTAATGAAGCATAAATTTCACGCACTCCTCATTAGCGAAACATGGCTAAAAAAATCTTTAAATTCTCAAACCGTCAAAGTCCTTGGATACCGTCTTTGGAGATCTGAAAGAAAATCCACCGTGGCTGCACACGGCGGTGGTGTCGGTATCTATTTACGTGATGACATTAAATGCAAAGTGATTTCTCTTCAGCAAATCATAAAGATCATTTCACCGAATATTTAATTGCTGAAGTTATTCTTGCAGGGAAAAAGTGTCTCTTGGCGGTAGTGTATTCTCCTCCTAAATCAGGCAACATTGATGAACTAGACGACTTACTCGCTTCCTGTGTCACTAAATACGAGGACATTATTTTAATGGGTGACTTCAATTGTAATTTATTGAAAAAATCTACCTCATCCGATAACTTTGCGCGTTTTTTTCGTAAATTGAACCTAACGATTCTTCCCCTAAAGGCTACGCACATCACAAGAGATACTGAAACATGGATAGATCATATCATAGTGTCAAATCCAGCTAGAGCGCGTTCTCATGGACAATTTTCCATTCCCGGAATATCAAAACACGATCTCATCTACATATCATATAATCTTAAGTGTCCCAAATACGCACCAAAAATAATAAAATATAGAGATTACAAGAACTTTGATACAAATTCCTTCGTTTCCGATGGATTTTCTGTCCCTTGGAATCTTGTACAAAATGAAGCATCACTCAATGATAAAGTAGCAGTATTCACGGAAATGTTTAATGGACTTATAAATAGACATTTACCACAAAAGACGTCACGCGTGACACGTCCCGCAGCCCCGCGGATATCCGGTGAAATTCGGCAACTTATGCATGACAGGGACACTGCGTATAAAGTTTTTCGGAAAACAAGGAACAACAACGATCATGCTACGTATAAAAAACTTAGAAATCGTGTCACCCAAATGTTGAGAAATGCCAAAATTAAATATTATCATTCTATTTTTCAAAATAACTGTGATTCTAAATTGCTCTGGAAAAATTTGCGCACTATAGGTATTGGAAATATTCGAAATTCAACAGAAATAAATCTGTCACTTGATTCGCTGAATCAAGCTTTTGTTAAGCTTGCGCAGCCAATTAATCCGTTCCTAAAATCTCAAACTTTATCCACGCTGCGAAGCAGAGAGATTAGTATTAAAGACACTTTCTACTTTGCGTCAGTAACACCAACCGATGTCACCAAAATCATTTTGAGTTTAAAATCAAACGCATCCGGCTCCGACGGAATCAAAGCAAAGTTGCTGAAGCTCGGAGCGGAAATAGCACTCCCCGCAATAGTCGACATTATTAATTTCTCGCTAATGAGCGGCGAATTTCCCTCGACCTGGAAGACAGCACTGGTCCATCCTCTCCCTAAAAGCGCAAATCCAATGACACCTGTTGATTACCGTCCCATCAGTATCTTGCCGACATTATCAAAAGTTCTCGAAAAGATCGTCAGGAAACAGATCGAACATCACCTTCAAAATTTCAGTATTTTGAATGAAAACCAGTCAGGCTTAAGACCCGGTAAAAGCACAGGGACTGCGCTCCTTAGTGTGACTGAAGATGCCCGAGATGCAATAGATAACGGTAAAATCACAATTCTCGTCCTTCTCGACTTTAGTAAGGCATTCAGCAAAGTTAAAAAACATTGGATGTGCCACACCTACACTCGAATGGTTCTCCAGTTATCTGAACGGCAACAAAAAGTCGTGTGCGGTGACAGTGCGTCTTGTACCTTGCCATTAGCACGCGGCGTCGCACAGGGCTCAGTGTTAGGACCCCTCGCTTTCCTAATTTATGTTAATGATATAGGCAAATCAATAAAAATTGTTGTCATCATATGTATGCTGATGATCTCCAAATGTATATTAGCGGTCCCTCTTCTCGCGTTCCCGAACTTGCTAAAAAAATCAACGAAGACCTGCAGTCACTCTCCTCTTGGTCATCATCAATGGGGCTACTGTTAAACCCCAAAAAATCTCAGTGTCTCGTAATCGGCTCCAGAAACTCCCTAAAAAAGTTATCACTTTCCGCTCTCCCTGACATTTGCATAAATGGAACTCCTCTACCGTGGTGTAATGATATGAGAAATTTAGGTGTGCAAATGGATAATACTCTAACCTGGAATGTTCAAATTGATAAAATATGTCAAAAAGTATTAGGGTCCCTGCATGTTTTAAAACGCATGCGTACTCTTTTACCTACAAAAACTCGTCAGACACTTGTAGAATCACTCCTTATGCCTCACTTTGATTACTGCGATTTCCTTTTGACTGACATAAATTTAAAGCAGCAACGCAAGTTACAAGTAGCTCAAAATGCATGTATTCGCTTTATTTTCGACCTTGAAAAATACGACCATATTTCAACTTTTTACCCATACTCTAAAATTCTTACCATTGATAAAAGGCGTTTACTTCACTGCCTTCTCCTCCTCTACAAGATTTTAAACAGCACTCATCATGGCACCCTATCACTACGTTTTCAATTTATGAAGCTACATCGTGCCCGAGAGTCACGCCTTATTTGTATTCCGCATCACAATACAACTACTTTTAGCAAATCATTCACTGTTACTGCCATCCGTGCCTGGAACAATCTTCCCTCTACTATAAAAAATATCAGTACTTTTCAAAAGTTTAAAAAAGATGTCACAAACTGGATTCATGAAAATATTACTTAACGGCATTGACAGTATTATTGCGTACCAGTACAGTATTACTGTGTTACCAGGACATTGCCAGCTGTACGTCTACTGCGTCAGCTAAAACTAAGGATTAGGGACGCCGTACTGCCTTGACACGGTGACGATTCTCATTCTTATACCAATTTTATCGTACAACATTCTATCCCATTTTTCAAATAAACACTTCTCATCTAACCTTTCTCATACTTCTCTCTTTCAATTTCCTTTTCTGTCTCTCTTTTTTTCTCTCTCCCTTTCTTACTATCTTTCTCTCTTTTCGGATCACTAAAATCCCTGCTATGTTTGCTTCCTTTCTCTTTTTCTCTAAATTATCATTCTAGGTCAATAACTCTTCCTTTTCCTCTCTTTTTAATCACATTATCTAAGTATTCAACCTTAAAAGTGAACAAATCTCTGTGACACACATAAATACTTTTTTTTTGTTTTGTTTTGTTTTTGTTTTTTCTTTGTACATTTATCCTCTTATAGAATAGTTTAACTACTCCATAATCTAGCTAGTTGTTTTTATAACCAATTTGTACTCTCCCGCAATCATTTTAAATAGCATATGAGGAACTACCCTTCAATTCATACCTCACGTTTACTACAGTACCCATCCACATGTGTGCATACCTATGTTATGAGTACATGTTTGTGCATTTGTGCATTTGCTTAATTGTACAACGTGATAAGCGTGCGTCCATGTGCTCACATGTGTATATACTCAAAATATAATTTCTATGCTTTAATTCTTGTCTAAATGTGTTTACTAATTTGTATTTTTTCTGTTTCAGTTCATTTCCTACAACTATTACTATACGATATAATAGATAAGATAGTTACGATACGATATAATAGTTAAGATATAATATTAAATTCAAAATATTTTCATTCCTACTTTGTATTTTGTGTGCACTGTAATTGTTTACTTGTATTGTGACCTAGGTAGAGTATTTTGTCTTGGCCTTCAGCCACCATCCTGATTGAGGTTTACCTGGGTTTACTCAATCGCTTAAGGCGCGTGCCGGGATGGTCCCTTTGTTTGCAGTCCCAGGAATAAATGTAGTATACATCGTTGGTATACATGTGAAAGATGTTGGGTCAGGTTTTCAAGTCTTGAGAATATTCTAATTGGTAACACTTCATTCATTTTTAAAATTTGTCGTTTTTTAGTTTGGGGAAAAGTTTAAGTTTCTAAACTTTTCCTAGATTTAATCTGATCGTATCCACGTTTATGATTTTTTCCTTCTTTTATTATTTACCTAATTTTAATAACCGAATAGATTCGTTTTTTCTTTCTTTCAAGACTTGAACTCTTTACTGGATGTTTTTCGCTTGTAGGCTGATGAGTATTCCTCCCTTTCTGTTTTTTAGGGGTAATTCAAAAATACGTACGCAATTTCAGCTTCTTCAAACGCTCTCTCAATTAGTAATACTTAATAACATGCCACTGTGTTAAACAAGCTCCTTCTAATTTTTTTCTGTAACTAACTTACGAGTCAAAAAACAGTTTTTCAAAATTTAAGTTAAATCTCGAAGTGCTTCAATCTGATATAAATTTGTGACTAATTTTTAATATCTCCCTAACGTAAAATTAATAAACTTAAACACAGAAATGTTGTGAGTGCGTTTCTTGTTCTATCAACGTCTTCCTCCCTCGCTCTCACTCCTGCTTCCCATGTGAGAAAACCTTCATCTAAATTGCGTACGTATTTCTCATTGAATGGTCTCCTTTTATCATAAAATAAACTGTAATAAAAACTTTTGAAAGTGGTCAGGCGGAAGAGCAGGCTAATTAGCCTGAACCTCGCCACCAATAAAGACATTTATTTATTTATTTATTATTTATTTATTTATTTA
Source organism: Acheta domesticus (assembly GCA_031308135.1). NCBI lineage: Eukaryota > Metazoa > Arthropoda > Insecta > Orthoptera > Gryllidae > Acheta > Acheta domesticus. Next base: position 62,186,738 of record JAHLJT010002630.1, read on the forward strand.
GAAACTGTTCATCCAAAGGAAAAGGAGCGGACGGCGATACTTCTAGGCCACGTCGCACCAGCTGCAGTGGTTCACAGTTCGCTAACCTTGAGCGACGAAGAAACGACCACGCCGAACAAGCTACGCGGATCCATCCTGGTGTTCGTGAGTTTAAACGCTCTTCTAACAACTATTTTGTCGCGGTTTACCCTCACAGGGAACTGAAAGCTATTCCATCGGTATTATAGCGCCGAGAAAATTATTTGTTAAAGAAAAATCAAATTTCAAATATGAACTAAATTCCTTAATTATATTGTCGTATTAGAACGCAGATAAAGCGTGGTTAGAAATCAAACATTCTATAGAATGACATGGCCATTTTGAACAGGATTAATGAAATACAAATTTCATGTGATTTTTGAAGTATTTTGGAAGGATACATTCTAGATTTTGGAAAGTCTTCGTTTTTCATTTTAATAATCCCAGTGGAAAAAGGGGATATGAAAAGAAAGTGTAATTAATTTCAAAAGGAATTAACTAAATCATTAATAACGTGACTGTATAGATCTGTAAATTGGAAACAGTCACAAATAATAATGTCCCTTTCTGTATTCTTTTTGTGTCAATAGTGTACATAAGTGTTATTGTGTGTAGGAAATTTTATTTCAGGAAGCATATTATTTGTTTTGTTTCATTGTTACTCTCTATTATTGTGGTATGTGTGTGATAGAATTTTATTAGTGAAAAGGTCATGCGCTGAACTGATGAAACATCATATATTGTTAATTTTGCTAAATTCAGTGTAATTTCTGTTTATATACAATATACTCTAATAGTGAAACTCATTTTGCACCCAATTTTTCTTATTTTTGTTATCGTAAAAAGAACCCAACACTTTTATTATGGTAGGAGCTGGCTACCTACTGTAGGAAAGAAACGATGACATCCATCGATGCCACCTACTTATCGAGTAAAGACTGTTCTCTAGTATCACCTGATCTGATAGGAAATAGGTAGGTTGGTGATACTACGGAGTACAATTAATTCTGGAACTCATATATTTTTATGTTCAGCGTATGATACTATTTAAAAATGAATTGTCTTGTACTAGTTAACACGTCTGGAATGGACTACTATTAATTTAAAGTGAAAAATATTGTGCTTGGTGTTGACTGCGTACATCATCAATGCCAGAATCACACCCCGCTGTATTACCTCAATTAGCCTTCTACCGTCCCGCCCCTCAAGTGCCATTTGGCGTTCGGAAATGGCCCGGCGCGGTCCCGGGGGCGGAAAGAAAAACGGGCTTTGGGGGTTGGCAGCAATTGCGGATTGCAGCGACGGCATGCAACGTTAAGAACAACGACTGTCGCGACGAGACGGGCGCAAGCGACCGTAGCAGAGGCAACTGCGCCGTCCATCTTCCCCGAGGTATCGCGGTGCGTTCCCGCAACGGAGAGAGAGATTTCCGGCGCGGGTCGCGCTCGTCCAATGAAAATTCCGCAGATTCCGTGCGGAACCGATTTGAAGCGGTCTTAGCAGAGCGTTAGTCAGGGGTGACACTACAGCAAATAAATCTCACCCCTCGCGGGATGGCCAACATAAATTTCGGTGCCAATTGTTCTCACGCCAATCGCGACCCGTGTTGATCTAACCCGCTCAAGCAATACGTTTCAATCCGGTGACAATTTGCTTCCGATGAATTGAACATAGACTTGCTCGATTGCCTTTACAAGTATGTTGGATTCACTTGTTGGTACACCGGTAAACCTGTTGCCTTTTTATGAAACTTCCGCTATAAAAATATAGTGAGGACAGTTTAACCTTGTTACTTGTAAAATATCGATTTGTTTATTATTGTTTTAGTGTTGTTTTCATTAGACATATGAAGAGAACTTCTGATTTTTTCATATCTTAATCCTCAGTAAAAGATGTACGCTTAGACCTAAAAATTTACATGAAAAATCAACTCACCGTCGTGATTGGAACCTACGCTCTCCCGCTTTGATATGTATCGCTTGCGGATACATAACTACACATTTCTGCAGCCGATTATTTCAAAGGTAATCGTTGGATATTGTCCCTCTTTACTTACCGGGCGAATACAAAATTGGATTGAGATCTTTTATTGAGATTTCGGTCTTGGCTTACCAGTTTTTAAAGCAGCGTGGTCCAGACATATATGGAGGTTACTCTCATTTGACCCTGGAGAAAATTACTATCTGCTTTTGGTTGGTGTCTGACAGTGACTGGGAGAGGCAGATTGAAGAAGATAAACGAGTCTTGCCTATGGTCCCAAGACGGGTAACGCGTTCTATTTTAATTTCCAACGGATTCAAGATGTTTTCTACCATCTAAAACTTCTGATGTCACGATGGTAAGTACGATTGTGTTTCAAATTATTTCAACTACAACACACTTTCAGATCCAAGTTAATATGCTGACGCTCGCACATTTCCGAATTGATAGCGAAACTATAGCCTTTTTCTTTCGCAGTTTACGTAAACAAAATATATATCGAAAATTAATATTTCTCAATACATCTGACAGAACTAAAGAAAAGAGAATTTAAAATGGATAATTTATTTTTAGTGGTAGTTTAAATGGAGCCTTATCAATATTTTAATACTTTCTTATAAAAGGCTTGAAATTGATGCTTCAATTTTTTCAGCAAGAACAAGGTACTCTTAAAAATGGCTTCAGGTCTCATTTTCTTAAAGTGTTTAGGTCTTTGGAAATTCGAAAAAAAATGTTATAATAATGCGAGAAAGTATGTGATATTGTAACATCACTAGCCGTGTCTTCTAAAAGATGACAAGGAATGGTATAATGTGTTTCGACGAGTAGAAGATATCAAGAGACTATCTGCGGAAGATTGGACAAGATATTTATATCTTCATTTGTAACACGTACGAGTATCTTGGAATGGTATAATGCATTTCGACGACGAATTCGCATCAAGATACTATGCACAGAAGATTGTAAACGATATTTATTCTTCCTCCTGCAACACTTTCTTCTATCTTTGAATGGTATAACGCGTTTCCATGAGGTTTCAACAGCGGATACACGGAAGACAGTGCTCGATATTTATTCCTCATTTTGCGTTTCAGCGAGCAATCGACATCAAGAGACTATCTGCGGAAGATTCTACATAATATTTATTCTTTCTTTTGCAACACTTATATTGGAACGATATAATGTATTTCGACGAGCAATCTGCGCCAAGAGACTATCTGCAGAAGATTGTTCACGATATTTATTCCTCCTTTTGCAACATGTTCTGCTATTTTGCAATAGTATAATGCGTTTCGACATACAATCCGCATCAAGAAGCTATCCACGGAAGATTGTACACGATATTTATTTTTCCTTTTACAACACAGACAGGCATATTGGAACAATATAATGTGTTTCAGTGAACAATCTGCGCCAAGAGATTATCAACGGAAAATTGTATGGGATATTTATTCTACCTTGAAATAGTATAACGCGTTTCCACGAAGAATCCGCGTCGAGAGACTATACACGGAAGATAGTGCTCGATATTTATTCTCCTTTCACAGCTCGCATGGGCATCTCATACATCAGCGGTGGCCTAACTGCGTGTGTAAACCGACCCCGCGGCCCCAGAGCGCGGCATTAGGGAGTTAGAGGCGAACGGGCGCCAGTTGCGGCGCGGCGCCGGCTGCAGTCCTTGAGGGAGCGGGGCGCATGCAAATCGTGAATTGTAGTCGCTGGGATTAGTTCGACAGACGCGCGCGCGACCCGACTCGGCGCAGACCTTGTGCACCACAGCAGCACGCCGCTTTCACGCCAATGGCCCGCGGAACACACATTTTGACTCAAGCGAGGCCGGGGATAGTACAACCGGGAGGAAACAAACAAGAGAGACAGAGACAGACAGAGAGAGAGGAGGGTAGAGAAAAGAGAATGACAAGGCGAAAGGGAAAAGAAAGAAGTATAAAACGAAATAAAAGTTTCAAGGAATGAAGTAAACAGATAAAATGGAAGGGAAAGTAGAATAGAATGAAAATCCAGGCTCATGTAATATATTCTACACACTGCCTATATGCCAAAGACCCGGAAAACAGTTGATTCAATGCGATACGAGATCGCAGAGGCGAAGGAAAACAAATGAGAGAATAAAAGGGAGTGGGTGATAACTTGAAAAAGAAGAACGTGTCGAAGAAAAAAGAAGCAATGAGGGGAAAAGAAGGGGAAAGAGAAAAAAGTCTGAACCACGCGAAGATGTTAGAGGTGAGCGAAAACAAACCAGAGGTAGATAAAAGGACAAATAGATGGCATAGGCCGACAATATGCTATAGGGACAGATAGGTTAAATAATGTGTGGATGAGTGCATTTGAGAGAGAGAGAGAGACAGAGAGAGGGAGAGGAAAATGTGAATAAGATGAAAGAAGAAAAAGAAGTATAAAATGAACGAGTAGGGAATGAGGGGAGAAGGAAAAAGAAAATCAAGGAAGTGAAAAATCGAGAATAGATCAGTGCACTAATTAATCCCACTTTCAAGCTACTTCGACGAAAATCGTGAACAACGTTTACGAAAAGCGGGAGACTTTTTTCACATTGTTAATACATTCATACGTCTAAGATACAAAACACGACGAAACTTTTAAAATATTTAATGCTCTCTTGTATTATGTCCCTCACGAAAAAAATTCATATCCTTAAGTTAAGTAAAAAAAATAAAGAATATGCCCAATAGGGCCACAATGAGACCAACATCATTATCTTAAAAATTCTCACAAAGAACATAATTGCCTTTAAAAAGAATATTTTCAATTCCATATTGAGAAAGGGATATTTTCCTTAAGTATGGAAACACTAAAACTCACCCAATACAAAATCCAAATAAGAATGACTCAAAATTATAAAATTGTAGACCTATAAGCGTGATACTAGTTATGTAAAAACCTTAGAGAAATTAATACTCGTCAGACGCTAGTTAATGCCCGTGACACATACATAATTTTATTTATCTAATTTTATTCATTCAAATTTACTAATTTAGGAATTCACTAGATATTAACTTGACTCGGTTTGTCTTTTCATATTTACCTCCAATAATTCCTTCTCATAATTCATTCCATGAGAGTTCGCATCATTCAACTGTTTTCATATCTCCCTCGTGACCACGATCTTTTCGATTCAGGAAATGCAGTGTACTTCGTGCTCCGAAACGAAGGCAACAATCAATTTATAACGCATTAGTAAAAATTAAAAGTTAATCCTTAGTTACTCGCGCTGGTAAACTTTGTACGCCACAGGAACTGTTGTCGCCGTAGGTGTCAGATAACAGCGCGAGTTCTGACATTTGACCTAACCTCGCAGAAGGCAATCAGCTACATCCTTCTCGATTCTCGGTTGCGTAAGATTTAATGTATTGGCTTTATGATTGTATTTCCGTTGGAAAGCGTTCGTTGGCGTACTTTCTACGCCGAGCAGGTACTAATATGAGTTATCATTTTCTTTTAATTATCACATGCTTTTGTATTTATAAACGTAATTAATTTAATTTATTTTGTCTTACATTAGGAACAACAAAGATATATATTATTTATCGGAAAATAATTATTAGATATTACAAAAGAGTTATTACATGAGAAATTGTCAGAAGACGAGTTTTGCGATGCTGCAAATGTTTCTGGGAAAGACGTAGTGGCCGAGACTGAACGTGACACGTATTGTGATCTTAATTTTGCTAGTGGTTATTCAAGCAGTTATTTAGAGTATAATGATGTTTTCATTATCAAAGACAAGATTACGAAGTAGAATAAAATACAGGTTCTCAGCAAATTTTCAAAAAGTGGAAGTCGTGGTGATGATCAAGAATATTTACCAACAAAATTAAGAAATCACTGTCACATTTGCGGAACAGCAAAAAACCGCACTACAGTAATTATTACTGAACTTGCTACTAACTGGCGCAACAAATTTGCATGCAACGATCATATTCTTCAAATGCAAAAAGTCATCAAATGCAAAAATTGTTCTGAAGACTAATATGCTACATTTATATTCATTATTATTTAAGAAAATTGGCAATACGAATGTATTTCACATAAAACTAAATAACTATTATATCCAAATATTATTCAGGCGTCAGAGAGTTCATTTATGTAACAAAATAAGCTTGGCGTACAAAGTACTCCGCACGGGTACTTGTGTGACAAAATATACCACGATTAACTAAGTGTTAACCCCCATTTGGTAGGTTGATGGCCCTTGAAATGCACTACTGGAGAAGGTGCTGCCAGGTGTCTAGGTTGGATCATGTTAGAAATGAAACAGTAAGACACATGATGAACGTAGAGAGCAGCATCTTAGATTCAATTGGAACAAAACGATTGAATTGGTATGGGCACCTCCAGCGTATGGAAAGCAATAGGTGGCCTAAGAAGATCTGGGCATGGAGACTTCCAGAGAAGAAAAGGCGTGGAAGACCACCAAGAAGTTGGAGAAAGGACATCCAAGAAGAAATGGAGGCAAGAGGCCTCAAAGATGGAGACTGTGAAGATTGGAAGAGGTGGAAAACTGGGAAGCGAGAAGCGGCGACAGCCGTAAAGAAAACTCGCAGCATATATATTGCTGTGTTCAGCATTTTCAAGCTGGCGCGCGCGCGCAGCTATACGCGGCGCGCCACGGAACACGCTGGTGCGGAACGCTGGCCAGCGAGCGGGAAAGCCTCGAGGCGAGGCTACCCCGGGCCGCGCCGCCCCTATTTAGGTGGGAGCAGGTGACGGCCACGGCAGTCACAGAGTCACAGCAGAGAGGCAGCGCAGCAGAGAGTGAGCGAGTAGCCGAGAGAGGGAGCCTGCAGTCAGTGAGAGAAACACACGCAGAGAGGCCGCACCAGTAGTCGTGCGGAATACGTCGCGACTGCCAGCCTGGAGGCGCCGTGCTAAGTGACGCACGGCGAGATTGCGTGCTGGAATTGCACGCGGCGGAGTCGCACAGTCAGGCGTGTGGAGAAGGAGCAGTGCCAAGCGACGCACTAGAAAGATCCGGGCTTGGACGTTAATGCCAGCCCGAACAGAGTAACTCCTGTATATTTTATTGTGTAGTGTAAATAAAATGATTGAAGGAATAAATAACAAGTTAGTAAGATGACGTGCGTTCTTCCATTGGTAAACATAATATATATATATATATATATATATATATATATATATATATAAAACCCCCATTGTGGGATGCGAAGAACTCACCCTGCGTGGCGAGCACGCCGGCGATGCCCGGCGGCGCGGGCGGCATGGGCGGCGGCGCCAGCCAGTCGAAGGACGGCGTGGGCGAGGGCGGCTTGGGCTCCCAGGGCGCGCGCGGCGTGGGCCAGAAGCGCGCGCGCGTGTCCAGCACGGCGCACGCCGTGATCACGATGGGCACGATGGGCGTCTCGTACAGCGTCTTCACCTGCTCCACCTTGCGCAGCACCTCCGCGCCCTCCACCGCCTGCCTGCGCCGTGCCGCGCACGCTTTCATTAGCTTTGGGCCTAGTGCCTATTACAAGGCCACGGTCGGATACACTTATTGGGGTAAAAAGTAAGGAAAACTCATTTTTGCTATCAAACAGTAAAATTAAAGGATTTAACATGTACTAGGAAAACCCGGCAGATGTTGTTCTGCCCTTCATCTCTCTTTCCCCTCCCATCACCCTTTCTCCAGGTCTTTCACTCCTTTCCTCACCCTGTTCGTGACTGTCTGTGTGTGTCTCTGTCTTTGCCGCTCTCTGTCACTCTCATTCACATTTACTTTCAGATTCTTCAAGTCTCTGAGCAGGTGAGTTAATATAGGGAAGCGCCAGACCAGCAGAAACGTAATAGAATGTTCATGAAGAGCTCGTTCTGTATATTACAGTGTAAGAAACGTTTCTGTGAGGCCTTCAGTCACAACATTTTAGTTTTTAAGACTATAGAACGCCTCGTTTAGGAATTATTTAACGATATATATTCGAAATGCTTCCAAGTTTGTTGCGGGTTGCATTTGACGACTTTTGATTTGGCTCTCACAGCAGATATTTGAAAATACAAAATCGTGAAATGTATGCTGGATACGTACGCCCCCTTTGCCACTGGGCGGCAAGTACGAGCAGATGGACACTTTAACACGGATTGCAGTTTAGAGACGCGTGCTTCCTTTTCTCTGTGTGCAGCGAGTAAGAGTAGGTAAACATTTCAATGCAGATGACCACTTCAACGCGTAATTCAGTGTAGACCCATGTCTCCTTTCGTCTGTGTCAGAGGTCTTCAACCCTAGGGTTGCGTGGAATGTTCCGCTCGCGGAATGCGATCACTCGCGAGTGATCACTATTTACTCTGCCAAAATACATAGAAGGAAATCATTTACACAAGGAATTCATGTAGGAGCGAAGTAGTGGACTGATTTATTAAAATATTCTATTTATATATTATTTAAGTAAAAATTACAATATTAATATAAATTTGATATAAAATGTTTATTTTATTAATTAACCATTTAACACATTGTTTCTATTGTTAATTATTCATAAAATGTATTATCGAAAATAAAATAAAACCGGATTTGTTACCTAACTATTCATTCTTTATTAATGTTTCTATATTAATATTAAATAAAAATACAATAATTGCGAATTTCAATAGAAAAATACTTAAATAAACTATTTTGTTATATTTTCGTCTTGGAAACTGAGCTCGAAGGGTTCCTAAAAGTGTAAAAGCTTGAAGACCCCTGAGGTACGTACAGCAAATAGAATCAGATGATCAGCTAAACGCAAAATGTCATCTTGTGACGAACACACGCCATCATAAACGTACCGCAATGCGGGTGCCGTCGTGCCGTCTTGAGATGGCATGTGTATTTTATTTCTTTTTGGGGTTATCTAAAGAATCTCTGCACCATCACCTGCCTGCGCAAATTTCAAAGCGTTTTTTGCTATATCTAAAGAAAATATTTAAAAAAATATAGCTGCGTGTGAGGAAATCATTTTTACTGTTACTAAAACTTTTATTTTTTATGTAAAATTACGAGAAAATATTTTGAAGAAATTTTACATTATCTCATGTAAATTTAAGTTTGAAAAACAGATTTTTATGGAAAACATCTCTATCTTCAATTATGTGGTGGTAGGAGCATTCGTTAAAAATGTTAAGGTTTACCATTATTATGTGGCGTCGTGTCAACGATTTCAAGTGGGCGGCGTGCTGTAAATATTTTTATCTTTAACGTTGTTGGCTGTGTCATTTACCTTAGAATGTCACAATTGAAACGTGTGCAATGACGGATTCAATAAATTACCATTTTTATGGTGCACTTGCAAACTCAAGTAAACAACTGCAGCCATGTTGCACACACAGTCATTAAGTTGTGAAGTCACCGTTGTTAGTTAAGATGTGCCATGGTCATTTAAATAACCGTTTTTTGGTCATTCACACTGTCAAGTAAATAACAGATGATGGGGTTCAGTTGAAATCCTAAATGAAAGGTTGTCATTGTAAAATTAAGAAACAAATGGCATGCGAGAGACGGTTGACAATACCAAAAGAGCAACATGTGGTATTTGGTGATATTCGTACATTTCGCATGAAAGAGAATTTCAAACTTAATAGGGGAAACTGCAAAAGAAGTCGTGCTTCTAAGTTCAGAAAATCGATAATTTTGACTTCTGTAAAATAACGGGTACTCTGTAATAACGGCACTACGGTAATAACAGTTATCTAATAAAGTTTGCACTAAATCATCGAATATACTACACATCAAAGAGAAATGTCATTTGTCGCACAGCTTATGTCTGTGTTGAGACATTCTCCTTTTGTTACTGAAATCAGTTTGCTATTATATCGAGAATTTAACGTACAGAGATTGCACGCATACAATGTCTATATATGCTTGCATGTATATAGAGATTTTAGCACGGATATTAAATTTTAAAATCACTATGAAATTGATAAAAAAACAAAATACGTATTTGACACCTAGCTAGGGTTCCTCGTTAGATATTCTCTCAAAATTACAGTGACAAATCCTGAGTCAAACCAGTCGCGATAAAATGCAATGTAAAGTGACCTGACGACAATTTTTGCCGAGTGTTTGCTATCAAGCTGAACGCACATTATCATTCACGAAACAATATTAATGAACGTCATTACACGCAAAAAAGTAAGTAGAAAAAATATTGTCCTGTGTGAGCTCGATTTAAAAAAAGTGTGACACTGAAAAACGTGCTCTGGAATATTGCGATTCCAGCAAATGTGTGCGCGCCAATCAATCCTTCATGTTTGAAGTCACTCGTTATTTTGACACTGCGGTGCATTGTACTCTGATCCCCTGACGTTATTGTCACGTCAGAGTTTCATCGGGTTTTTACCGTCGTGCCGTTCAATTTGGCGGGAAGCATACAAATGCCAATGTGCACAGTATGACATGAATTTTCAATATATGTGATATTTTATGTGCCTTGAAATATTTTTCGCTGTGAATGCAGAGATTGCGTCGTGTGATGTTCCCGCAGTTTCTAAATATATTATACATAGAGTTATAATAATATGAAAATAATATAATGAATCATTTCAGTGATTCTCGAGTTTTTGTGGCACATACAAATCTAATTACTACCACTTATATATAAATTATTATTATTATTATTATTATTATCATATTATTATTTCTCAATATCACGATAAAAGATTTTCTAAGCCGGCTGAATGTAAAATGTACTCCAGGTTGCAACCAGCTACCTAAGGAGCAGATCTAGGGACTGTCGGTGCCTCTACAATACTTTGCACAAAATGTGGGCTGTTCCAAATAAAGCGGTTTCTTTCACTTCCCAGTCTTTTGTATTACCTGGGAGTTTAGACAAGTTCTCACACAAATTTTGCGGAACAAATCCCAGAGCTCCGATAACTATCGGTACGACCTGTGCTTTTACACCCCACATTCGGCTGATCTCGATTTCCAAACTCTTGAATTTAATATGTTTCATAACTCCTTGGTAACGACGTTTTGATTGCAAGGTATCGAGTAGTAAACACGATCTTTTTTCCAAATTCCGGATTACTATATCCCGTTTGGTTCCCACTATCGTGCGATCAGTTTGAATTTGTTGGTCGTACAATATTATATAAAGTCCAACCTATGTCACAGGTTTTAGTGAGTTTTCGTACCACATGGGGCTTGTGTTTCAAACTTCGAGGACGGTACAGATCTGCCAGTGGAGGTAAGTACACACCCTGTCATGTATTTTCAAGTATTCGCTCTTTGCTAGAATTGGACAAGCTGAGACTATATAATCAATGGTTTCTACTTGTTACTGGCAAATGCGGCATTTGTCATCTTGGAAAATTTTGAGAACCGCTTTATCATACTGACGCGTTCTCAACGCCTGATCTTTAGCAGCTATTAGAACTGCTTCCGATTCTGGCTTCAATCATTCCCCTTTAAGCCTCATAAATTATTGATCTTTATTGATCTGCACTTTATTCATTCTTTTTAGATATTGTCCATGGAGTGGTTTGTCTCTCTCGACGAGTTATTTAACATTTTTTGTGACTCACATTTCATGTTTAGTAGTACCAGAAATTCAGTGCCTGTGTTATTCGGTGTGTCTTCCATAGTTTTCTTTGCAATGTTTCTTCCTACACTAACAATGTCTCTGTTTCTTATTCTTTGGTCAGATTTCATGACCTGCCTCATTAGAGGGGATCTTGATGACTGACTACTCCAACTATTGCATTGTGCCAGGAGGCCTCAATTTGTATGAGGCGTCTTCCTCGTTCTTTGCGTAACAGATGAAGTCTATATACATGAGCTCGAAGGTGGGCGACATGATGCATTGTTAGCAATTTTCTGTTTTTTCGATCCATGGTTCGAATTTTTCGCTCAGTCTAGTCCTCTAGTATGGAAGTGTACTCGACTACAGGAACTGCCAAACTATCAATTGCAGATATTTTATTCCTGGAGTACAGAGAGGACTGCAGGACAAGTCTCACTCTTCTGTAATACTCCTTGCAATTCTCTCTTTCATTGTGATGTTCGACAAGTGATTCGTCTGTAGTTCTTCCTCAAAAAGCTCCCGCTTTCGGTAGCAAATACGTGATGCCACGTGTAAGCCATTCCGGGAGTTCCGTTGGGTTTTCTAAAAATTTATTAACAGCCTTTGCTAGATGATAATGTGTTGCTATTAATTCCTTAATTCCATAAATCTGGATCTTATCAATACCGGGTGATTTCCAGTTTGCCATGTTCTGAATTTCTTGAAATAGTCTTTCAAGAATCCGTGAACATCTTCCACTCTCTCCACAAGTTCATTGACAGCATCAACTTCAGATTGAAGCGAAGATGCATCTTTGTTGTAGGATCTGCTCTCTCTCGAGATTTCTGTCCAAAATGCTTTGATGTCATCTTTTGAAAGAGTGACAGCGTTGACATTCACTTTTTGAGTCTGATTGACATAGAATCTCTTCACGTATATTTCAAACAACCGATTCTGCTCACGGAAATGTACTCTACGTTGATAACGTGTAATTCGTTGAGCCCATGCTTTAATTTTCTCTTTCAGCTTCTGAACTAGCATTAGCCTGCTTGTGTCATTTTCAATTTGGTATTTTTTGTTCTACATTGAATATTTTTGGTTGAACTTTACTTGTGTATGGTAATTTAGAAGATGCTTCAACTAAGAGTGATATTTCGTGCCGCGTGTCTGCTATCCATTTCATAATTCTCTTCGTCCATGTGGGTACAGGACTGTTTACTCCGTTTTACTGTCGGACGTTGGTGTTCTTGGCTGGCTCCAAAATTATCTGAGATACTAGATATTCAGTTGCATAATGATGTGATTGATTTCTATATTATCTATATCTCTACTTGGGGTCTTTACTACCTCATTTAAGACAGAATTCGCTGTCTCTATCACTCTCTTAGCTTTAGCATTTTCGTATATTCTCCTCAACCTTGCACGAGATTCAAATGGAAGTTGACGAACTCTTGCTATCTCGTGTCGAAGGAGATTTCGCACCATGTCCTAGTTCTGTAATTGCCATTGCCAGATGCATTTTCACCACTGACATATGTTTCATTAAAAATAGATGACCCTTCAACGGGATCACCGTTTTCAAGTTCTACATGTTCGCCACGTGGGTAGTTCGATCGAAGAACATACTCCGCATTTCTCTGAATGTCAGGAAGTTGTTCTCCTGTGAATTTTCCACTGCTGAGTATGTATCGTCGTTGACTGGCAAGTTCCATTGAGAGAGTAGGTTTCATATTAGGGTTCCACTCTCTTCATACCTTGAAAACTTCTATTTCAGGGACCCGTTTTTCGCTTTTGCATCGCCTACTTCAATTCATCACATGTTCATCTCTGGCGATGGATTTGACCTACTGCCGACGCTGTGTCCCTGGGACTAATATCCGTGGGATGGCAAGATGTCGACAAGGTGACATTAGCTCTGTTTCTGAGCAGGTATGGGACATTGGTAGAACAAGGCACGTTAAGAATCATTACATTTCTCGTTCTGTGTATTTTGCTTATTGGTTTCAAGTGAAGATTCGCAGGTAGCAAGTTAGAGTTCACAGATCAAACTCAACCCTTGAGTTGTTTCCTGCCATCCGTTATTGCGACCCACAGTGGCCTCGGGGCATCCCCCCGCAGGGCCCAGCCAGGGGTCCCTCCGATCGCCAGTCGGCATTACTAAACCCTATGTGATTTTCACTGACTGCTGAAGGCAGCCTCCTTTGCTGGCAAAAGCAAGGTTCGGGCCTCCACTCTAATCAGTGGCCTGGTTTCGAAACCCAGTTTCTCTCTTGTACCTTGCATGGGCCGGTAACAAGGAGTCCAAAGGTTCATGACCCTTCCCTCTCTACTTACTTCCCACTCTCCTCAAAATGGAGTACTTCTTCGTCTCACCCCTCACCTTCAACCTATTCAGCAAGGGAGGACCTACCGGTAGCTAGGCTACCACTGACATAGCTCTCAGGCTCATGGGGGTACTCAAGCTCCACCACCAACTGCAAGGTCGTATACTCCCCAGGTGGAGTTGTGGTTGTTTTATTATTATTATTATTATTATTATTATTATTATTATTATTATATTATTAGTAGTAGTAGTATTATTATTTCGTGTAAAAGTGAATTTGGTGAATTCATTTAGATTAATACACTGTTTTCTACAATCGAGGTTTTGTACTATGAGAAGTGCTACGCCTGGTAAAATTAGCGAAGCCAGAGTGACTCAAATCGGCCGCAGTGGGTGGTCGCGCAGGTTACAGTACATACCTCTAAATTTCCATTTACCCTGCATTGACAAATAAAGGGTCATTTTGTGACCACATAATTGCAAAATTGTATTAGAAATTAGAGTAATGCAATTCATACCCCGAAATTCACTTTTTGTGTAAGAAATGTAATGAAATTTGTGGTTTCATAATTGCATCTGTTACTTTTAAATTTTCGCAAATCAGGAATTGTAAAATTGTGGGAAAACAAGAAAAACTAAATTATTAAATACAACAGAACTTATCTTTGTTTTTTTTTTGTGATACAAAATTTTGATTGAGAATGCTATGGGGACATGTAGTTTACTTATACCAATAGTACAATAATCGCTGAACGTATTTCAAATATATGACTTAAGGGATTTCAAAAACTAATGAGGAACTTTTTACCTAGACGTGTAAAGAAACACACGTTGCAGGTTTAGTTTGTACTTAATAATTTTATACTAATTTTATACCATTATATTAAAACGTACTGAGACTGATTATTAATGTCAGGAAACCATTACAATGAAATAAACAAGATAACATGACGTTAATATATTCATTACAACTACTCTTCTATAATATTCTTGCAGTGAGTTTTGAGTTCTACCCTTAGAGAAACGAAAAACTCTGAAAATGTGAAGAAATGTAGTTTGGGCGTGGATAGATGGCAGTTGGAGAGAGGATAGAGCAAGACCGAAAAGCTAGACCAGTCCAAAACAATTAGAAAACTAACTAGTAAAGCATGTGCTTTTCTGTAGCATACTAGTTTTACTGTTCCGAAAAACTAGAAAAGAAAGACGGAAAGTTGTTCAAAGAACAAACAGAAATGTTGTCATATCCTAGACACCTTTATTTACTATTTAGTTTACTTACATTTCTGAATATGTTCATGGAAATTTAAAAAAAATACTTGTCGTTTATTGAAATAAGTGTAGTGTTTCCACTATTCACTTTCAATGGACAACATTCATTAGATTTAAACAATTTCTTTCCTTACAAACTTTTCTAAAACTCACTTCACCTGTTGTACTATATTTAGTTATATTAGAAAGGAAATGAAATGTCCAAACATTTACTTTTGGCCCATATTTAGCAGAACAAAGTTGTATTAGGAAAATTGTATGGAATGTAATCTGTGTAGTGTTCCTTTGTCGCCGCGTGATTCGCTAGAGTCGCTGACCAACACGTCGTCATAGGTCATTTAACACGTAGCTGCGCTACCGTGGAGAGTGGCCCGAAGCGCTCACCCGAAGGCGACGTAGTGCTCGTCCATCCACTTGCTGGCCTCGAGCGCGATGAAGAACTGCGACTGGTTGGTGTTGGGCCCGCGGTTGCACATGGACAGCACCCCGCGCCGGTCGTGCTTCACCGCCTTGCTCTCGTCGGGGAAGGTGGGCTGCCCCAGCGCAGAGTGCCCGCCGCCGCCGATGTATTTGGTCGTGTCTGCGCGCCCGCCGCCGCGCCCCCGAGAGAATAAACCGTTTGACGTGAGAGCGCTCTCGCAATTAACCCTTAGTTGAATTGAATTGAATTGCCTTATTTTACGTGGCGAGACTCAGGCAATAACATAACAATTGGATAAATGAAAATATATGCCTTATAACAATAACATGGTAAATGAGCTATTACTTTAATTCATTAGAGTGTGCGTAAATTGAAGCAATGCATTAATTAATTACAAAACCCTTCTTTTATCACTTACTGTTTACTGAAACCATTTTTTTAATCAAGATATAAGTTAATACTCCTCATTTCTTTGTTAAAAATATTAGATTATTTCTAGATCACCTCCGTTACCTTGTAGATATTGCATTAATAAAATAAAATAGTATATGATATATACTATATGATATATTTTTTGTTTTGTTACTTTAACTGGCGAACTTTTAGAACGAATAGAACTTTTTGCAAACAATTCAATGTCCATTCTTCTTTTAGCTTCAGATGAAACGTTTAATTTTTCTCTGTCATAATATATGGCTTTGGCGGTTCACTTAGATTTAGGATGAATTTGTGGCTTTAGAACCATGACCTAGTCTACAGTTGTGTAAGGGGCAGATATATAATAGTTCCGAGACTTTTTATAGTTTTGTTGTTGTAGATTGACCTCGTTTTTGTTTGGTACATTTATGTTACCATAAAACTTTGGTCTGACACACAAGTTTTCCTCCATTAGAATCTGCGAATCATGGAATTGCGGAACTTTCATTTCTTTTGAAGAAAACAATTTACAAATTAAATGATATTAAAATAATTCTAGAAAATAGGGTAAAATAGTAATAATAAAAAAAATCAAACAAATTTATAACGTTTTCACTTTCGAAATGATTGGCACGCTATTTATCTTTCTCCGGCATGTCCTATTTTGTCGCCTGTTGTACTAAACAGAAAAGTAATCTTGACAGTTTTTCACTACTCTCATTGTTGTTTGAATCACGATTTTTAAATATTTGGGCATATTTATTTCTTAATTTTTTTTCCATATTTTGGGTTTCATAACAAAGTAAACATTAATACTGAATGCATTTTAGTCTACTTTGTTGCCTAAAGACAAACTTAGCGGAACTGACATCAATGGCGTAAAAAGAGTTATTGCAATACAACTGTTGTATGTAATTAATCCATGGTTCACTATTAACAACAATAATCAGTTTCGTAACGTAAGTAACATGATAACTAATTCAATGCTTCCTATTTACTACTATCAACACCGTATATTACCTTTAATGGACAAGTAGTCAAACATAAACAAACTATAACATTCATGGGAATTTTAGAAAGTTAATAAAACACATGATTTTACCCTATTACTATACTCGATTGTTTGTATAATTCATTCTAACTGCTTAGTTAGATTTCCACTCATTTTCGTAATAAAGTCTTTAAGTCTTCAAAAACGATTAGTATTTGCTCTTACGTAGCATATTACATTGGATGTCAATATTTGATGTGCAATGATAAAATTTAGAGATTTCAGTATTCAGAAAGTATTTTATTACGAGGATATATGTGTATACTAATCACCTTCAACTGCGTCGCAGTTATTGCAAATATTTTTTCATTTGAATGATTCTTACAAATACTGTCACAAAAACAGATGCTATTCTGGGTAGTCTTATTTAATTTTTGTTGCATAGAAAGCAAGTTACACCACGGTCTTTTAACAGAAGTTCAGAAATATTTGGAGTAGTTTTGCTGATGCGGATATTGAGAAATATCTATATGAAATGAGAGGCCCAAAAACTTTATATCAGATTCATGAGGAACTCTTACCAGATCATCTATCTTAAAAATCTGATTTGGATAAAGTTGTTTATTATGTATTGTTTGACTAATGCTTCTTAAGGTTTAACATTTCTTACTAATGGTTCTTAAGGTTTAAGTTTACTGTATTAAAGTAACCTATTTAATAAAAACGCATGTTTCACAAACTTGAAAATGAATACTTTATTGGTAACGTGTTGTCTTCCAAACAACTGTAGCCCGCTATAATACCTAAGAGCCTAGGTAGTTCAAACAGTCGCTTGATACAGCCGAAAGTTCCTAAACTGACAGAGCGCTGATCGCTAGCAATTTCATTCCCTCCGACTTTTGACTTTCATAAAGAGTGCTGTATTATCATATATTAACCCTTCAAGTAACAATGTTTTTGTGTTAATATATTTAGAATATAAAATAAGTAATTCCTCCCATCAGCATATTTTTCAGAATCGCAAGAATAAAATGTTCGCATAATTTTAAACGTTCTTACAATGATATAAATGAACTTCGCGCTCGTTACACGCAAGGGAATTGCTTCTAAGCAACGCTGGGTAGATTTATTTTAATAAGTGGTGTTTCACACAAATCCTCGGTAGTTGGGGTACAGCCCACATAGTGAAATATTTAGAGACGACATATCAAAAACCACCCACGCTATTTCCCTCCAAGTACTGAATTGTCAAAAATACGCTTTAGATTTCTTGACGTTCATCAACTAACTAATGTGTATCTTGTTTACGACCTAAGCATTTCATTGAATACAAAAGTCTGCCTCAACAACCGTACATAAAAACACAGACTGTTTCAGCACATTTACTTCAGTGTACAAGTCTTGATGTTCCTCATTTGCTATAACCGGAATTCAAAAGGTCTTATCTTTTCATACACGTCACCTTAACTCGCCGTGAATTGTACGACTTCTTCTTATCGTTGGCATTTGTTTGTGCGCTGCCATGAATCTATCAGCGCTATCTTTAGCGCTGATATTATGTTCGTGCTTTCTGCCAAAAGCTTCGTAAAGGTAAGGTTTCTGCCAAAGGCTTAGTAAATTTCTATTCTCACTATATTAACTCGTATATTAATTCAAGTTTTGTGACAATACTCCCAGTTTTCTGTATTTTCATTCATCAAAACACAATTAAAAGGGTTGCAAATTATTAACAAGTCTCCGATTCGACTTTCAGGCAAGAATATTTTTACATGAAAGTGATTTGGAGTTCGTTTTCAATGGTTAATTTTGTTAAATATTATACAGCAGTGTTTATCGTCCGTTTGAGAACGCGTTTTTTCCTGCTATTTGGAATATTATGAGAAGATAAAGTATAAATAATTAACCTGATTTGACAAGTCAAATACAAACTAGTGATGCTACAACAGAACATACTTTCTCGCGTTATTGGAAACAGCTACATAATATTGAATTATTGCATCTTCTGCGCTACTAGCACCTTATTTGAAAACGTCCAATTCAACTAAGAAGCGAGAAACTCACTGTTTCCACCGCAGAGTTGTGAAAACTATATGCTTGGCGAATAATATTAATACAGTAATTAGAATATATGCAATTGACATCAAAATAATTACGAGATTCTGGCTGTTCACTCATGAGTGGCCATTCGTCGTAAGATAACAGTTCCAACACCCTTTCATCGATTTTCTTTTATTCAACACCCAGAAAATGTCTTTAAGAAATGATGATATTAAATGATATTATTATATTTAAAACAGATGATATTAAATGGTAATAGACCCTGGTACAAACCATGATAATATTAAATGGTAATAACAAGACCCTGGAACTTCATGCACTAAAGAATTTAAAAATATGCTTGCAACCATGCACTTAAAATTGGCAATATATGCACGTAAAATAGACAATATATGGGCTTAAAACTAAGAATATAATCAAATCGAAAAGAGTTAATCAAAAAGAGTTAGCTACAGTTAACATTTTTTATTGGTAATCAGTTTACTTCAAGTTCAAAACGGGAGTAATAAAATAGTTATTTTCATATTAAAGCTTGGAAAGTTTCCGTTTGTTTGACGATTGAGGTTCTTTGCCGAGACCGTAGATCGAGGCAAGATATCTCAAACGAGACCGTGAAAGAAACAGAATTTTCACACATGAAATATGAACATTTTTTCTACACAAAAATACTCTACTGCAAAAATATAATAGAAACGTTTTGTTAACTTGTATAGGATAAAGAAGCCTGATACCCCGAACAATGTGGAAATGGATTTCATAGGACTAAGATTATATAAGAATGTTCTAAAATCATGCAAAAAATACTTTACTCATTACAAATAGTAGAGCATTTAGTGTGAAAACTAAATATTTTCAAGCAAATATCAACATAAATCTGAGAATTATAACTCCTTTTCAAAGAGCTATATCAAGTCACGGCAACAACATAATTCACAGAAATTTGCGAGCCCGAAGCGAAATTCCATTGTTGCATTCCCCCCATTGTCGATATTCCCTGAGAGCTAGAAACTTTTCTTTCATATATTGCAAAAAGATTTTATATAATTTACAAAAGATTGTGTAAATTTATAACAAAAGGTCAAATGTAAGAAACGAACAAAGAAATAATATACAAATTCTAACTTACGAAGCATTCAACTGTGTTAAGCGCAGTAAATTTGCAGCGGACTACGTTTGCCACGAAATTGTAGAAAAACTACTCATATTTTCAAAACAATTGATCATGACTTTATTTCAAGACCTGTTTTTGGTGAACATATTTCATTAAGAAAACAAATTGTACCTGCATAACTGTAGTTGTAGGGAGAGGCCGAAAATTTTTAATTTGTTTTATTTTTGCAAAATCAGCCATTTTAACGAACATGAAACCTGTGCCATTCTCGTAAGCTACCTTAATGCTACCTGAGGTCCCAATAAAAAATTTTTGCCGTATTTAAGAAAAAATGGTTTAAAGAAAATAAACTAGTGGTGCTACAACAGCACATACTTTCCCGCGTTATTGGAAATAGCTACGTAGTACTGAAATGTTGCACATTATGCGCTTTTAACATCTTAGCTATTATTTGAAAACGTTCAATTCAACCAAGAAGCAAACAACTCACTGTTTTCATTGCAGTGTTGTCAGAACAATGTGAATTTTACAACTACACAAAACTAGAATACAAAAGTTTTGTAATCCTGTATTGGAAAAAGAAGCCTGATAGCCTAGACAATATAGAAATGCATTCCATAGGGCCATGATTAGATTACAACCATGCAAAAATAATCTCCTCACTAAAAATGGTACAGCATTTGATGCGAAAACGATATATTTTCATGCGTATATCAACATAAATTAGACAATTATAACTCCTTTCAAAACAGCTCCATCAGGTGACAACAATTACACGTAAGTCACACAGATTTGCAAGCGCAAACTGAATTCCATTGTTGCAGACCCTGTATTTTTGCTATTCTGAGAACTATTATTTCTTTTTACTTTTTATTTCAAATATTTCAAAATAAACAATTTACGAAATATTAATGTGTAAATGTGTAACAAAAGGTCTAATGTAAGAAACGAACAAAGACAAAATTGCAAATTCTAATTTACGACGCTTCCAGCAGTCCGAAGCGCAGTAATTTTACAGTAGGCTATTATGTTTGTCACAAAATTATAGAAAAACTATTCGTATTTGAAAAAATAAGCATGACCTTATTTGAAGATGTGGTTGTGATAAATACATTTAATAGAAAAAAAAGTAGTAGTAAGAAAACGACGAAAACGAAGCGCAGTAAATTCTGAGCGTGCTATTATGTCTGTCTGGAAATTAAAGACAAACTACTCATATTTTCAAAAAAATCAACATGACCTTATTTAAAGATATATTTTTGATGAACATATTTCATTAAGAAAAACAATCGTATCTTCACAATTGTAGTTGTAGAAAGACACCAATTTTTTTTTAACTTTTAAAATTGTTTGAAAAATCAGGCACTTCAACGAACATGAAACCTGCACCATTCTCATAAGCTTCCTTTTGCTACCTCTGGTCCCAATTTAATAAAAAAAATTGTGCTGTTTTTAAGAAAAATGGTTTAAATTAAATAAAAAATTGTCTGACAGATTTTTTCGAAAAAAAACTTGTGTTTAAAAAAATTGAAAATGACCTTATTTGAAGATCTATTTTTATGAACAAATTTTATTAACAAAAATGTATTTTCATAATTGTAGTTGTAGGAAGATGCCGAAAATATTTTGAATTTTTTCAATTTTCGAAAAATCAAGAGTTTTCAACCAACATGAGACCTACGTCATTCTCTTAAATGACAAATGACCTTTACTCTATCCACAACAAAATTTAGTCAAAATTGTTGGCGCCATTTTTTTGAAAATTTTGAAAATGTCCAGGGCTTCATGTAAAATACCGTCCAAAATTAAAATATCGCTTTCAAATTCAAGTTGCCGCGAGATCATTCAGATCGATCGTGGATCGAGAAGAAAAATTCATATAAACAATAAATTATTTCTTTGGAAACAGTGTACTTGTATGACATCTTTATCTACAATTGTGTGTTTCGATTATTAACGCCAGCGGGGTGTAAATTCCTTAAAAGATACCGACTGTTAATAGTGGATTTAAGGTCCTCTCTTTGATTGCGATAAACAAATAAACCAGAATTATGTGCAATATCTATAGTTCATTATCACAAAAATATTAATAGAACATAGAAGAGATGTCAAAAACTTTCGAGTGCCTGTTAGGACTTGAACTTTCTACAACCTATAGTATTCTCTAGATAGACATCATGGTTTACAAAGCTTGAATTTGACCCCAATATGGTATAAGGAACTAATTCGGTTATTTCACACTAGCCTCCGGCACATTCGGTTCTATTTTGCCCCCTTCCCTCTCCCGTCTCTGACGCAGTCGCCGCAAGCGTGGCGGGTGGTGCTGATCGAGGTAACAAAGTTGAGAGCCAATCCCGAAAACGTCGAGCGGCGTCAAGAGGAAATCTCGGAAAATAACTTCCCAACCTCATTTGCGCAACTGCTATAAAAAGAACAGTTTGCTGTATCACGGAATAACCTTTCCATCGTTTGTCACATGGATGGAACACGCATCGATCAAACTGACATTCAAAGGGCTCCGGATATGAGATTTAGGGAAGTTGTTTTAGAAGGCATATGTCTACCTCGAGGTTGGTCAATACTGTTCTTGCGTTACCGGCCTCATGTTGAGGGTGTTAGCATGCTGGATAGCTGAACTCAAGTTTACTGGTTGAAATCGGAATAGGGCGGTAGGGATTTGTAGGGTGGGACATCGTTAGTGTGCAATGAAAGGCGTTTGACATTAAGGACGGAATTCACTGAGAACTTCCAATGTTTTAGGAAACTGATTGTAATACGTTATCAACCCTCATTGGCATATGAGTGGGCAATAAATGACTAATTTATATGAGGTCGCTCACTCCTTAAGTGGTCCTCATTCAACTTTCTCTTTAGTTTGTTGTTATGCGGCATTAATTTCTACGGAACGGAAAATGATAATGATTTAGCAGAATATTTTGCGTTTAAATCACCCTGCATACCACAAAAACGTACGTTGGAAACATAGGAAATCCATTAGGATTAAACAATTAAAATCTATAAACCGCACAAGTAATGTCGGATGGTATTTGTGAGAAACAGATTCAATGTGTACAATTCGTGGTAACTCTACTACAATACATCTTGTGCAAATTCCAATTTGCCTTATTTATTTCAGTCGTTTATTGTACACACTAAATACCTATAAAATACATCTGAAGCGACCACATACGTAGTAGTTCACGAAAACAGCCTCCTAATTCATTGTTCCTACTAGGTCTGTACAATTAGAGAGGTAAACAGAGGTACGTTTTGTGACATGTTCGAAAGGTCCGTCAGCTATCAGAAAATTATTAACGAAGACCTTCACGTCGACCAACTTGACGAGCTGGGAGAATTCGCTTTCAAATACAGGTTAATCGCAGTAATTTTACTCGTAAACGTTTAGGGTAAAAATCCCGTTTGTTGGAATTTATCATGCAACCAAACAGAGGCACACACAGAATTTTTCTTAGGGGAGTTGTAGTTCCAGGGTCCAACTGACGTATAGTGTTCAATGTTCTCTTAAATAATATTTCATTAATTCTCGATATATAATGGATTTTTTTGTTGACTATTGTAAATATTTATTACGTAAAAGTATATTGAATGACTTTCTTTACTATACTAAATTAGTAAACGCAATATTTTTTAATTTGTATCATTGGTTTCTGGGGGGGGGGTCTGACTTCCCAAGAGCACCCCCTTTGGATGCGCCACTCTACATACATACAGAAAAAAAATGTTCGCTTCATTACGGCTCTAGTAGAGACCTCCGCACTGGATCCAGCCGTCTTTGACGATGCGGTGAATGCGGGTGCCCTTGTAGCAGAACTTCTCTCCCCTCTCGTTAGGCAGCCCTTCGCCCGTGCACAGGAGCATGAAGTTGCGGCACATGATGGGCGCCAGTTCGGTGTACAACTGTGGACAAACACGTGTGAGTTTGTTTCTGATTTCGGGGGGCGTTAAGTACATGGTGTACTAATATTCCGTACGTGAAGTGCATGTCTGATTCCGAGAGATAAGTGGGGAATCTGCTTTTCTGGAACGTGACATGTAGACGTAAGCTCGCGAGTTTTCCCTGTACAGGTATCTCCCATGTTGGGTACCAAACCTATCAGGACGAGCTCCAAGCTCTTGTCAGCTCTTGCAACGTGTTTGGTAGTGTCCTGTCGGTGTGTGTGTGTGTGTGTGTGTGTTTGTGTGCGAGAGTGTGTGTAAGTAAGAGAAGAGGATAAAACAAGGAACAGAAAGGAAATAACGCACGCGGTTTGTGGTGCGTTTGTTAATTAACTGGCATTTACCTGGTATTGATCGAAAAAACAACAACAGGAAAAGTACCGATAAGAACGGTCGGCCGCTAGAATTTTCCTTCAAACAACACGCAGCGGCTGAAATCGGACGAGCTATACAGATAGTTTAGAAAAAAATCTCCCACCGTCAGCTTTGGAACTCTAAGTTGGAGTTGCTACAGAGACAGCGACAATGCTAGCTCCGAACTTAATCAGCCGGTGGTGCTACTCTGCTACTCTGGTGGCATTCGGCTAGTATTAATAAAAAACACGAAAATTACCGATTACAGCAGTCAGACGTGGTTGAATTAGAGCAGACAGTGGTTGAATGCAACTCATTTCGATAGTGTCAAAAATCCGTCACAGACAAGACCTGTACCCTAAGACAGCGATCACAGTATAAGCCACTTTGGCCAAACTTTCGGTCGAGCGATTTCGTCCAATGAGCCAGATTCGTTGAAATGTGTGCTGATAATCTGAATTGGTCGTAATGAAACCAAACAACGTCTTCCGACGTTTGAATGCATTATCTTAAGGGCACATATCTTTTTGATTCATTACATGGGTTTCATTTACTTGACGTCATCTGGGGAGCCAAGGCTATCTGTAATATAAAGACCATCTGCAATATATGTAGCAATATCTGTGTTGAGCATGCTTTTCAAAAATGTTTCAAAAATGAGTTGTCATTACATTCGGACGATTTCGGGTTTCGTGTGTTTTTTTTAGATTCCATAAGTAAGATGATTTTAATTGCTGTTGTCTAGCAGGAAAGTATCGGTATTTTAGCTGCACTGTGACCGTAGCATAAGGTCATCCAAAGACGAGATATAGCCTCGTACCATAAGCATCTTTTCTTTCTACTAGAGCGCTTTAAAACGCAAACATCTGGTTATATGAGCATTTTATTTTACAAAAACTGTAGTAAAACCGTTAGACTTTAGCTGCAAATGCCCCGTATGGTTCGTAAGTGAGTGCAGAGGAGTATTGAATTAATTTCATTTCTTTTATCTTGTTAATTTTTCTCTTCTCTTCTTTCCCTTCACTTTCTTGTTACTTTTTCTTTTATTATGCCCTTTTACTTCCTTCATTATCCCCCTTTCTTATTTTTCTTCTTATTAGTATTCTTCTCTTCTTGTTATTATTCTTTCTGTTCATATGCTTCTTCCTCTTCTTTTCAACTTATCTTTTTTTTCTTAGTCTTTTCTCATCTAATTCTTGCTTTCCTCATTCTGCTTCTTCGTTTCGTACTCCTCCTCCTCATTCTTGGTGTCCCCATTTTAATATGTAATAACTACACCTCGCATTTTACGACAAACACCTGTTTAGCTCTTTTAAGAAGTTGTGGAAAATAATAACATACGTTTACGAATCACTAAAATGTACATGTACTGACATCATCTAATGGTGCCTAATATGTTTTAAAAGGAATATTGTTGCCTATTTTAATATTTTTGCCTAAAACAATTATTTTTGAAGATTTCTTATATTTTAATTACTCATTTTATAAATATGTTATACCGAAACGCAAATACCCTCCAGACTTTCTCGAAATGAGATTATTCCATAATGAAGACGTAACCGACTGCGCACCGAAATCTCTCACCCAACACATTGAAAATAAGAAATTCTGTTTGTCAATATAAAGAGAATGTTCCACACTCGTCTCCAATCAGCACGCACGTCTTGGACAATTGCACAATTCCCTGTGCAGCTGTTGACAGCTTGAGGCTTATCGCAGCGGCGTATCAACTATGCAATCCAAGTGCCTAGTTTAATCCTTTTGTCGTCAGTTTTAGATGCCAGAAACAACTTTTCATGTCTCATATTCTTAAAAGCCTGGATTAATAATTTGTAAGCTATTTTAGTGCCTAAACCGTCATTTTTATTCCTAAAAGTGTAATAAGTAGCATCTAAGCATCAAACTAATTGTCGTATGTCAAACGACAGTGATTCACAGTGTCAACTTCATGTTAGTAGATAGGAGGCATATTAGTAGATTAGTAGATGGAATACTTGGATTCTAAATAAAAAATGTTGTTACGATTCTGATTTTAGTAAGTAGATCCTGACATATCAGAAACATTTGCGTTCAAGAAATACATTACGAAATTGATTTCAAAATACCAAGATTTATTTGTGAATAATAAAGAGGGTGAAAGGATTTTAAACGATTGATTAGACTGAAATGTTCACAATTTATAGATTCCAAAACTACTTATAGTATTTCAGCAGAAATTCGGGAAGACTACCTTCCAACTTGAGCTCACCGCTATGTGAGCCATTCGTTCTTGTCTTGGGACATGGCCCGTCCAAAACTGATGAATTATTTCCGTTCGATGTGGGCTTCTGTGTGATATAGTGTTTTCATTTCCTGTAGGAAAGTAGCATGTAACCTACCAGAATTTGATTTAAAGTAACATGTCTTTGTGAGAATTCTGAGTAAAACCTCAATTATGACATTGATAGTCTTCCTGTACTACTTTTGAGATTTTTGTCGTACAATATTTCTGTGAAGAAATACGTTTTCCTCATTTTTTTATCCAAAAATATAAGTTATTTTTCACAATGTATCTTTCCATTTATGTCCCAAAAAATATGTTACAACAACATGAAATATTGCAAAAAAATATTTTTGCTAATTTCTGAGAAGTATTGCATTTTCAAAGTGCCTCACAAAATCATACCATTCCTTATAAATTTTCCTATAATGGCATATACTATATTATACATTCAAACGGTGGAAAAGACGCTATAACACTGCGGAAGACTTTTATGATTTTTGTTTTAAAAATAATAACAATGTAAAAATTAATGCATCATTTTGGTGATGATTAAATAGCCATATTGTGTTGCAATCTTTTTTTCCGATAAAACTGTACAATTAACTTCGCGCACATTAAATTTAGAGCAATATGTAGTCGTGAGAGTTCAAATTTCTCAATTAAAACATTGTCATCAAACAATGTAATCCAGTTATCTCTGGCTTTTCGATTACGTTCTAAACAGTTGCGTTGCGTATAATAATTGTGTAATACAGAATATAATTTAGATCAGTGCCATATCTATTGAAAATTTAACTAAAAATATCAAAGAAAAACTTTCTGAAAAAGGTTAAAAATAAAATATCGAAAGTAGTTTTCACTTTCCATTATAGGCCCAGTTATGCATTCTGAAATGTGAAATATTGTAAACCTTTGTAAGTTTGTGCTGTATATAATTAATATTTTATTTAAAAATGTAATTGTGTAGTCATGAACATTATGAAAATATTTGTTTTTTAATCGTTGTATACAATTTATTTGCTAACTTGGTGAACAAACTCTATAAAATATTTTGTTACAAAAATTAATATACTAGAAAATATTAAGTTACGTTGTGATACCTTTAACCAAAAGGAATAATATTTCGCAAGGTTAAATTAAAACGATGTAGTTACATTTGTTGTCAATAGATCGTAAGATTGCACTCAAGATTAATACAAGAATGCTCAGTTAACAAAGCTCATATGTGTTGAAATGATTTAACACTCGGCAGCGTCAACTCGTAAACACATGTATATTCTTTTGTTTTGAAAATAACTTTGAGCATTTCCTGAACTTATAGTGAATGACTTTGACATTTTTGAATTAATTGAAATTATGTACTTGATGTTAGATGCTTTAATCATTAATTATCAGAGTTACTTTGGCGTCAGCTAGTGGCTACGGGCATGCTAACAGTCAGAGACCGGTTCGATTCCAGACAGTGTCAAAAATGTAATAGGTATGTTAAGTTTATTTTAAAAATCATATCTCTCAAGTCATGTCAAACTTTTCTCTTTTTTTAATAAAGCTAACTGCGAGAAGTTGTAATATTTTCGATTCCGTTTCATGTCATCTGTCATGTCTTTGTCATCGATTTGATGACGAATGTATTGCACAGTCCATCGCGGCACGATCTCAAGAGACCGGATTTTTATGTAATTATATGTTTGTCTTTCTAGTTATCATTCTCAAAATTGTAATCGTGGACGTCCTAACATAATGTCCAATTTTTTCATTGCATCTTTGTTACATGTTTAGTACTATATTACATATAAGACATATTTTACCCTTTTCCAAAAACATTTTTTATTCTTTCAATTTTATTACATATTTTTATGAAAAGAATAATTTTTAAAAATTCAGATTTTTCCTACGTTATCACTGCGTGCTGTCGAATCGAGAAATGTTAAGTCGCGATGGGATGTTCTTATAGCCATGCTTCAGTTATCTCAGTGGGTGGAAGTGCGCATTTGCGTCTGAGATCATTTTCACCGATAGGTGTGAAAAATATCACGGATACCGAACTTCCTGACCTTTAACCTTTATTTCCGAGTAACTTCGACGATCGCCGACGCGTAACACTTCGAGAAGAATTCTGCACGCGCTGTAGTGATTGCTGGTCGTAGATATTGCCAGTTTGCCCGATGTTTCCTTTTGCGTCTAGTCAGGCAGCTTAACTACGGTCCTGAATAGCATTAGATGTTTAACTTTTACTGCTGGGGGGAAAGTTGTTTGGTGCAAAGTATTAATCAGCTTGTGCTCTCCCAATGATTTTCAAAACGTTAGTATTATTCCATTGCGGGTTCACGGGTTTTGGTCCAATAAATAACGTATTTTAGTTTGCCGACGTTTCGGAGTTTATTATAGCTCCATCTTCAGGGCTGGACAAGTTTTCACAACACGGTTATTAAAATATTTCACAGTTCCAATTATAATTTTTAAAAAAATTATAAAAACATTGAATATATATTACAAAGAAAATTACAAATTAAATACAAAGAAAATTACAAATAATTACAGAGAAATAGGACACATACCTTACTATGCGTGGGAAGTTACATAGAGAATATGAAAGTTCACATCATGTTAGTATTATTTTAAAAAAGTGTTTAAAAAACTTTTTAATAATATTTTTATATATGTTACATTTAAACACATAAGTAAATGTTTTTATAAGGACCGTATTTTAATATTATTTTTTATAACAACGGCATATTTCTAGTCTTCCACAGACGCCTCCGCCGACCTCCTCCCTTCTGTCAGGTGCCCGACGCGCATAGGCACACTACGAATGCGCACAAGCACGCTCGCCCGTTCAACTGTTCCCAACTTTAACTAAATCGCAGCTATCTTTATTTGTTATAGATTCATTGTATATTATCAGCTGCTGCTCTTTATTCATCATCTAATTTTAAGTT
The DNA here is from genome assembly GCA_031308135.1 of Acheta domesticus. Lineage (NCBI taxonomy): Eukaryota > Metazoa > Arthropoda > Insecta > Orthoptera > Gryllidae > Acheta > Acheta domesticus. Next base: position 62,216,348 of record JAHLJT010002630.1, read on the forward strand.
TTATTATTGTATTGTTTTGCATTTTAATTCAATGACACTAGTATAAAGATTTCAATCTATTTCTGAGCTACCAGTACCCATTCGCGCAATCAGACCTCTGGGCAGAACCAGCTACCCAGGATAAAACAGAATTTTGCATACTTATTGCATGTTCTTACTATTTTTATTACGCATTTGTGTACATATTTTGACGTTTCTTACTACATATTCTTCCGGCCTCTAGTAATTACCACCGTTCGACATAATTTCCGGTCGTTTGCTTTTGTTCGCTGAACACGGATCTGTTCTCAACCTTTCCTATCAACTACAAAGTGGCCTTTTGGAAACGTTTCCACTTAGAGTGGCTTGCAAGCACCGTTTGATTCACCACCACTAACTTTAAGGGCCGTAATCGCAAAAAACACACTGCTCCATAAAAGAGAAGGGGGCGTCCAGGTGAACATTACTACACTAGAGCGCTAGTGGAGGACGGCGTCGGGGTAACAGAAGACAGGTTCTCGCGTGTGTGCTAAATTACCTCGAACATCATGGAGCCGATGGGTAGTTCGCCGACACGGAAGTCCATTGTCACGAAGATGCTCTGAAACAGAAGAAGCAAGGCGAGCAAGTCGTTAAACAGCTGCATGGCATTAGGTCGAAATGAATGGAGGAAACCATAAGTGAGGTTTTCTATGGACCAGGGCAGGGTTGCGCAAAATTGGAACACTTTTTATTTATTTTTTTACTTTCTGTATAATAAATACATGTTTTAATAGTGAATACCTCAAGTAGGTTGTATTATGCAAAAAGCAGTCGCCTTAGCCACTACCTTAAAACTGATTGTAGCCATATCGATGTCAATTTTTTATTTCTTTAAATTAAATAATGTTTAGTAATTAACGTGGAATTCAGTTCGCCAACATTTTCTGGATAGAGTCACTCTCCAACACGTCACACCCATTTTACACAATGCTGTGGGCTGGTTTTAATATGTGAGTTACAGCCTTTTTGCCCAGATGAATTGAACTTCAAATTACTAACGTCAAAATCATTACATTTTGAACACAGTTTAACACACATCACGGCGCTCCGAAAGCAAAAGGCTGTTTTCTGCATCTACAGATACTAAAATAAGATATCAAAGCGTCTGCGACAGGTCTGACTGTACGAGAACGTCGGAGTTTCCACGAGATGAAAATGATGATTTCGAATTGTTTTCTAAACATCCAAAAACCGTTGAAAGACAAAATTATCAGAGTTAGGAGATATTCTAACAATAAAATTCCTAAGAAATGAAAAAATGGCACACAACTGCCGTGGATTCGTCGCTGACTACCCCGATTTGTAGGCAACTGGTGAAAACAATTACTAACTTCTATTACGTGTCCGACCTTTCCTTAACTTTCTGATTAGCTGTGGTGAAACCAAATGGTATTTATAATGTATATACCTGCAAACTTTAATGGATAGGAAACTTGCGTAGGTAGGGGCCTTATAATGTCAGAGTTTTGTATAGAACTTTCATCGTTCGTCCCGAGACAGTTCATATCCTTAGTTTAGCTCCGTTAACTTGGTGGTTATATTTTGTACCTTGATTGAGATTTCCTGGAATATAATTCCATACTCAAAATTAGCCACGAATGTTACTTAACGACATAAAACCACACAAAACTTTTCATGCACACGCCCACATAATACTGTTTTCTATACTAAAACTGACTACATTGCATCAAGTACGTGGGTCAAATACGTTTACAGTGATCCATGGGCTCTCATAACCTCGCCGAAAAATCCAACGTTCTTTCTGTCGTGCCTCAAATTACTCCTCCTAATTACTTAACTTTTATTTCTATTTTCTACCTTTATTTCTAGCCTTTCTTTTTGTTTTCCATTTCCTGCACTTCTTTCTGGTTTCTTGAATTGCACGTCGATAATAAGTAGAGTGATTTTTCACTGAATTTTAATTAAACGTCAGATATTTTCGGTTATATGACATACTCCCGTTTAAGACACCTACTCCTTTTTGGGATGAACATTTTGAAACAAAAATGTACTCTTGTGTAGAATCTTCTCGTGCCATGTCGCTTCCACGGAAATGGCTCAGACTTTATATGTGGTATTTGGAGGTGGCAGCAAGATTCATTGTCGCTTTTTCTGAGAGAGCAGGAAAATGTATCTCTGGTCGGTATGAAGAAAGGGTATACTCATATGAACTTTCTCTTACACCGGCCAAGAAGACTTGGAGAACATCTACTTATGGGTGGATAACTTGAGAGAGGTTTTTGTAATGGCTTTCATTATCACACATTGCCTTAAGACAAGTGAAAGATTGAAAAGAAAATGAGTTGATAGCACATACTTTCCAGCGTTATTGGAAAAAGATACTTATTGAAATATTGCACTTTCTGCGCTACTAACATCTTAGCTATTGTTTCAAAACGTTCAATTCAACCAAAACGAACTACTTACTGTTTTCTATGCAGTGTTGTCAGAACTATGAGAATTCTAAAACTGCATAAAAATATAATACAAACGTTTTGTAAACCTGTATTGGAAAAAGAAGACTGATACCCCGAACAATATAGAAATGCATTTCATAGGGACCATGTTCAGAGAAAAGTATTCTAAAACCAGGCAAAAATTCTCTACTTACTACAAATAGTACAGCATTTGATGCAAAAACTAAATATTTTCTTGCAAATAACAACGTAAATTTGATATTTATAACTCCTTTTCATACAGCTACTTCAAGTCACAACAATGACACGTAATTCACAGATATTCGGACACGCGAAACGGAATCCTATTGTTGAATTTCCTGCATTGTCGCTATTCTCTGAGAGCTAGTAATTTTATTTCAAATATTTCAAAATAAATAATATATAAAAGATTAATATGTTAATGTATAACAAGAGGTTGAATATAAGAAACGAACAAAGAAATAATATACAAAATTGCAAATTCTAATTTACGATGCATCCACCTGTCCTAAGCGCAGTAAATTTACATCGGGCTATTATGTTTGTCAGGAAATTACAGAAAACTACTCATATTTTCAAAAAATTCAACTCGACCTTATTTGAAGATCTCTTTTTAATGAGTATATTTCATTCAGAAAAACAATTGTATCTTCACAATTGTAGTTGTAGAAAGATTTCGAAATTTTTTTTTTTTAATTTTTGCAAAATAAGGCATTTTAACGAACACGAAACTTGCACCATTCTCTTAAGCTTGTATTACGCTATTTCAGGTACCAATTTACTCAAAAAATGTTGTGTTTTTAAGAAAAAATTGTTTAAAGAAAAAAAATTGGTCTGTTAGACACAAATTTCAGGAAAAATGAAAAACCTTATTTGAAGACCTGTTTTTGACGAACACATTTTATTAAAAAATTGTATCTTTATATCGTAGTTGTAGATAGATGCCGAAAAAAGTTTGAATGTTTTCAATTTTCGGAACAGAGTTTTGAACCAACATGAGTCCGACGCCATTGTTTTAAATGACCTTCAGTCTATCCAACACCAAAATTAAGTCAAAATTGTTGGCGTCATTTTTTTGAGAATTTTAAAAATGTCCTAGGGGCTTCATGTAAAGTACTCACCAGAATTAAAGTATCGGTTTAAAATTCAAGGGGTCACGAGATCAGTGAGATCGATCGAAGAATATCTACTTTTCAGAAATCGGCTGAACGGTTCAGTCGCTAGCGTTGTTCACAGACAGACTGTCGGACAGACGTTTTGCTTTCAATTGGTTTTTCGGTATCTAGGACCCACAAAAAAGGGGTTCTGGCTGTTTTTTCTTCATTTAGCAACTGGATTTATCCACTTTTTTGTTACCAGGGCTCTGTAATAAGTATTTTTCTGGAGAAATCCGCCGTTTTTTTCCCCGCAGCGTTAGATAAATTTCCCTACACTAAGTGTATACTGTGTATTTACGTACGTACACGGAAAAGTAAAAATGGATACAACAACGCCAAGGAATCTGACGTATCGTCAGGTCAAGGATAACTTCGCTGATGAGAATGATAATAGTTATCATATTTAGAAATCATTTAAAAATTATAGGATCAGTAGTGAAAATGTGCTGATAAAATGAAATGCACAGATCCGAAGATTAATGTTCATATTTTGATGAATACGAGTAAAATAAATTCACTTTTATCACGTGGGTTGTATACTAGTATACCATTTTTAGACAAACTAACATTCAACATTTTTTAATTCAAGTATACAAATCACTAAGTTATGTACAGTTACATTAAATTCAGTAGTAACTGATGCCGTGAGAAGAAAGTGCCTGTTTTTTTGTTGCATTCAAAGTTTTGTATGAATATTTGGGTTTTCCTCTCTTTTAGCACTAGTGTTAAGGATTTAACTTTTAGGCACATCTTGCATGTATTAAAGTAACCACTTTTTCCACAGTCTCTTAAAAAATACATGTATCAACATGTTAACAAAATGTAAGAAAGCAGGAGACATAGCGCCACATTCCATGAAGGATAAGAAAAAGTGTTGGTCAGAAAGTAATTTTTTGAAATATGTAACATTAGATCAACTGGAATGTAGAGATTAATAAAAACTACAACAATATATACTTTCTCACATTATTTCTAAATTGGCAATTTTCGAAAATTCAGAGAGTTTAACGAAAATGAGATCTGCACTATTCTTTTAAACATTCCTTCTTGAAATTTGAAGAAAATTGAAGAAAAAATTCGGTGCAGATTTTGAGAACAAAGTTTTTATTTGCGTAACTTTTGCGCCCTATTACACGAAAACTACTCATGCTATGAAAAAAATTGAAAATGAATTGATTTAATGATCCATCTTTAAGGAACATATTTCATTAAAGAAAAAAGCTTGATGTTCAGTATTATAGTTCTAGTAAGGCTTCATCAAAACATTGCACCAATATTAAAATAATCTGTGATTTCAACAAAACTTGAAACCAGCAGCATTCTCTTAAGCGTCTCTTACGCTGACTGAGGACAGTTTGCTAAAAGAAAATTGATTCCATTTTTGAGAAAATGTAGACCAAATTTTTGAGGCTTCACGTAAAGTACCCTCAAAAATCAAAATATTCATTTGCAACTCCAAAAGCGTCGAGTTCATATCTACTGCGGAGTATATATTTTGAAGAAAACTGGCTGAACGGTTTAGGCACTAGCGTTGGCCACAGATGGACAGGATTTTTGCCGTTATTATATTTTTTGGCATCAAGGACCAAAAAAATGAATTCTGGCTACACTACGTGTTAGAGAATTTTTTCTTTATTTATGATCAGGATTTATCTACTTTATCGTTTCTGCCAAAAATTTGCCGTTTTCCGCCGCATGATAACATACTTTCTCTTTTTACGAAGCGTCTTTGTCGAAGGGCGAGAAAGTAAAAAACAAATACAGATACAAATAAGTAAAGAGAAATACTTTTAAGCGCATGCAATCTAGATAAATATGTAAAATAGACAAATTGCGAAGCGTATGAATACAATAGCGACCTTGGGCTTGCGCAGGATGTCGTAGTAGTCGTCGACCATGCGCAGGAAGTAGTGCACGCTGTTCTCGGGCAGGTTGAAGATGACCTCGGTGGCGATGTAGCGCAGCAGGTCGTAGTCGTCGCCCACGAAGTAGTTGGAGTCCCACACCAGCACGCCCGTGCGCGCCGCCCACAGGCGCCCGCCGTGCGTCCTGCGCAACCAACGCTTCCAGCACTAGGTGCCCTTCATACAAGTGGAGACCGCATTGGTCTTAAGAATTGTTGAGGATTGATTAATAGTGAATCCGGGCACGGCAACTACTAGGATCATTAGTTACAGAAGTGTAGGGAATGGTTTGCTCGGGAGGTGGCTGTGGTGTCCTCCAGTTGTAGGGTGAGATCCGGCGCCGACGTACCATCGATATGCGAGTACATTCCTCCCGCTGGGCACCGCCGCAGTCGGAACAAGCTCTAAGCCCCCGACTGGTCTCCCGGTATGTGTGGTGGTGGCGCACGTAAGTAAAAGTGTGTGTTAGGGGTGCGGCTAGGACAAGGAAGTGGTAGGAAAGATCGTGCAGGGTCCGTGATCCATTTATTAAAGCTCCGGCATTCGCCTTCTTTGGATCGGAGAAACCACGGAAAACTACCAATCAGAGCAGCCGGCCGCTAGGATTCTCCTCCAAACAGAGACTGAATTCGATCTAGCTGACAAGGTAGTGTCGAAAACTCAATCAAAGTCGGGACTCGAATCTAAAACCTCCCGAACACAGGGACTGCAATGACAGTTGATGACCTGAGCTATCTCTCTCAGTTTAAGAAATAAATACCTCCGAGTACAAATGTTGTAACATGCAAAAAACATTTATATATCATAAATAGGTCCATCATTGATAAGACAGAAATCTTTTAAATAACAGCTTTATGTACAAATTTTCCACAACGTTTCGGAAACATTTGGTTTCCATCATCAGGTGACAAATAATTATAATATATAAAAACAATGGAAAAGTGACAAACAGAAGAATTACAAAAAATTAATATACACGAGTCAACAGAATGCACCTTGTTAAAATCTTTAGAAAATTTTAAGACATATTACAAACAGTATGAAAGAAATTAGAAAAAGAGAGAGATTGTAAAAACAGACAAGATTTTTTTAAATAACAATAAGTGAAATATCTTAATGTTTAGAAAACAAGTTCAATAAACCATCATATACTTTTGTAGGTAGAATCAAATGAATTTACAAAAGTATATGATGGTTTATACTTATACAGGCAGATACTTATGAACCTCGGAAAGCCATATTTTGCACCGACGAATTGAGACTACTTTGAAAAGAACCGAAGAATTGAGACTGTTTGTTGTCATTTATTTCCACCATTTCTGTAGCTTACCCGCCGTTCTGCAGTAACATATTGATCCCACTGGAAGTCCAACATTCCTTCGATGATGGGCTCTTCAAATTTGTCACCCAGGCATGCATATAACTTCTGTAATAGAACAAACAATAAAATGTTAGTGAATCACTTCCCCATTAATTACAACTTGCTCTTGTCTGTAACACCTTTATTGAAAATATTTGCGTGAAAATTTATAACTTCTCTTTGCAATGTTTGTTCAATTTCGTATTGTTTTAAGATATGATAGTTTTATTATAAAGAAACGCCAGTGTTGGATCGACATTTTTCTGTAGTAAGTAGTTTTCACTGCAACAATTGAATTACACAAGTTGTAGGATGCCAGTTGTTTGAAAATATGTTAAGAGAAAATAAAAAAATAAGTAACCAATTGTTAAATAATTTGAAAGTATTTGGACTGACATGTCTTTCCATCTCAGTTCAAATATACCAACACAAAGTTCCGTGACCATGTTCCGCCCAATACATCTTAACCTTCGAGTTCTCATGCTATTGTAAAAAGCACAATCGTAGTGGCATATTTTTCATAGTTACAAGAAATGTTTCGCTTTAGTAGTGAATTCCTTCTATTGGTTTATTGATACTTCATTGTTACGGAAGAAACAGAGATTACCTTAATTGTTTAGTTGTGAGAGAGAAATATGAAAATAAAGATGTCTCTGTTGTACATTTTAAGAAGAGCAAGTTCTGGTGTTAATTTTTCGAACCGGTCCTTTAAGAACAGAAAAGTAATTAAAAAAGTGAATAAATCCAGTGGCTGAATTTAAAAAATGTATTCTCTAACTCAGGGGTTCTCAAACTACGGCCCGCGGGCCACATGCGGCCCGCCGAGGACATTTATACGGCCCGCTGGGTTTTAATGGTTTAAAGAATTTTTTCTTAAAATCCGCACATTTTTTATTATGTGTTTGAGTGTCTAGGGATGGCAAAAAATTGATGGTTTTAAAACAACGATGTTTTCCACCAGAAACATCGATATTTTGCTTTTGATGTTTTCTTCGCATCGGTATTTTGTTCCCAAAACATCGGTGTTTTTTAAAAATTGTTCTGAATAAAGCAATATCGATGATTTGCGTTATCCTCTTTACCACGCTGTACATTTCGCCAGCGCAATCTGAGGAAGTTTGGGATCAGATCGCGTTATGGCTATATGTTATCGGTAGGCCTGTCATTGCCTGAAGCGATAGTAGTGTTAGAAATGGCCCTCAGACGTTTTGACAGGTCGTGAATCTGACCTACTCCACTCAGTCCATGGAAGTCCCACAGTAACATGTGATATGTGACCAACCATTGCTTTCCAAACTGGCACGTCTTTCATCATACATTTATAAATAAACTTGTTTTATATGTACGAGTAAACTTGTAATTGTTCAACATTTATCACAAAATTATTTGAGTTTTTCATTTTTTCGTCATTTAGTAGTACTTACAGCGCTATTAGAGCAATGAAGTGCTGGCAACACTGTCTTTCTCAAATATTCGTTTGTTCATTGTGGTGCGCGAGTGTGAGTGCTACACACAACACACGATTCATTGAGAGGAATTTTGTGAACTTGAACTGCTAATTCCAGTTGTCGGGTAGGTAAGTCAATAATTTATATTTCATTGTGTTTGTTATTATTAGACCGCGGAACATCATGTAATTGCATATTTTTCGTGAGTGCGCATATGGAAAGGCCTGTCTTCATGATGGAATGTCACGGTACCTCGAGTCTTTCTCAGTCATGCCGCTAGATATTGCATGATCGCGACTGTATCAAGCAGTGCTTGCGACCATGTGACATCTAGCGGCAGAACCGAGACAGACGTGAAATGCTGTGTGATCGGCCAAAGGGGCTTGAGAGGCAGAGTTAGAAAAATCGCACTATATAATCCGGCCCTCCGACAGCCTGAGGGACAGTGAACTGGCCTCCCGTTTAAAAAGTTTGAGGATTCCTGCTCTAACTGGTGGCGTTGCCAGAATCCATGTTTTGTGGGTCCGCGATACCGAAGAATCGATTGACGGCAGAACCTCTGTCCGTCTGTCTGTGAACAACGCTAGCGGCTTAACCGTTCAGCCAATTTTCTCCAAAATTGATCCCTCAATGAAATCTGTTCCTTAAAGATAGATTTTAAAATAAGTTTACGTACAACTTGTCGAAACTTTGAATACTTTTTGCATAATTTTCCGTGAAAGTACGAGAGAGAAAGTACGTGTTGTTTTAGTACATAGTTTTTGCAATATATTGTAGGGAAATTTCAATTTAAATGTGGTTTTTCATTGTTTATATTCTGTCATTGTTATTCAAAATTATGCAAAACACTCAAATAAATGTTAATAAAATGAAAAATGAGTTATTAAAAATAGTAATGCCAAAAGTTTTGGATGTTCTAAAAAATACAACGCTCGAGCGATTGTGTCTCAAAATAGGCGTAATGCTTAAAGGCTGTATATTACAGGCTCGATAATAAGAGAACCCCTTCCTTTATTCAGAGCCTCGCCCACTGGTACAACAGCTAAGTGACCAGCCTATGCACCCCGGCCAAAGATCATCCCCCTCCCCCTGAAGTCTAGACATTTGGTTACACGTGACGCGTAGTGATGCAGTAACAAATCATGACATTTACAAAGCACTTCAGACAAATCAAGCAATGCAGAGGCTAGGTTGGGTGGAGTATCGTTTCCAACGATCGTGATAGTAAAAGGGCTGCGTGCATCACCATGTGAGCAGTGAATAATCTTAGGGGAATCCACTACTCTTATACGATGACCCTCCTCAACATATCTGAGTGATATGCATTCCACCTCAGAAGGGCTCCTCAGATCATCCCATCTCGTGACAAATTCCGTGACCTCTTTTTTTTCGGCAAATAGATATGAAAGGAACGCGATTCCGCGCTGAGCCAGCTACCAGTACACATCGTGCTCTGCACAGCTCAGAACGTTTCAACTTGAAGCAGTGCAGTATCAGTGACTTAAAGTTTGTGTTCCAACCAATTAACTAAACGTCACAAGTGTAGTGGATTCATCTAAAGTTGTGCTACTGATTTTTTAATATAAATAGCAGTTTTCAACCACCAAGCTCTGACCTAGGTCAGAGCATAAGGGGAGCCATGGCGCTCCTCTACAACACAGCCGAAATGGAAGTCACCTACAGCAACAACCAACCCGGGGATCATCACGTCTTCGCAGATTCATCAGGCAGCTCCTTTATTCACATCAATGGACCCAGCCAGAACCCGCAGACAACAATCCCCGAACATGGAAACGGTACCGCAGCCATCGACCCAACACAAGGCTCCAGTAAGGTCAGTCATATCGACGCGGACAGCGGCCAGCCTCGCGGCCAAGCAAGCCACGACCTCGCCAGCACCAAAATCAGTGATAAGACCAGTAACAGTGCAAAACGAGGCCATGGTGACAGTATCCCCCTAGGCGGTCCATCAAAAAAAACATCCAGTGGTAGTGAATATAATGTACCTGTTAGTAATAGATATGCTCCTCTTGAAAATAATAGTGACCAAGACAAAAGATTCAACTATCTAGACGACGAGGAAACACACGAAGTCGAGGATATAAAAATACCCCCCATATTTGTGAAAGATATTCCGAACATTAATAACTTCAACAAAGAGATTAAAAAGCAAATTACCACCCAATTCACCTCAGATACGATTAACAACAAAATAAAGTTATCCTTCAAGTACATTACGGACTTTAGAAAGGCTATTAAATATCTATTAAGCACAAATAGACAATTCCATACTTACAAGGATCCTATGAACAAGAAATTCTCAGTAGTTTTCAAAAACATTCATCAGTCGTCGGTAACTCAGCAAGAGATATACGAAGATTTGATTACAAAATACCCCTCATTGATCAGTGTCACAAGATTATACAAAGACAATATCCCCATTCTGGCTATAGCAGCAGAGTTTGACGGACAACAAAGTATTGAGGAAGTGCTAAAAATTAATGCAATTTGTAATCTGTGTGTCAAAACTGAAAAAAGACGTAAAACAAATGTCCCAATAGAATGTTTAAGGTGTCTGGACTTTGGCCATACAAGAAATAAGTGTAATAATGAAATTGTATGTGCATTCTGTGCAAAAGACCAATACACGGTAAATTGTCCACAAAAAAACTTAATTCCAACTGTCACAACTGCAAGGGCCCGCACCGTGCGGAAATTCGGTCCGCAGAATGCAATTATTTCAAAAAAATTTCAGACAGCAACAAAAGCAACCCTAAACCTACTACTTCCCAGGAAAATTCAAACACCAACACCTCCGCCTATACACTCACACAACGCAATTTTCCTAATCTTCCATCTAATCGAACCATACCAAACTTCACTTATCAAGAAAACCCAACCACAAACCAGCAAAACAATCAAACACACACCAAAGTGTAAATAATAACAATAATAATAACAACACTATCTCAATAATGCACACTATAGTCAACAGCATTACAAATTATTTAATGGACATGATCAACAGTATCATTCCAACCATAATAAACAGTATTCAAAATTCAATCACATCTTACTTTAATAACAATAATGCCAGATCAGTGTAATAAAGAATTAATCCTACTAAACTGGAACGCTAATAACATATCAAACAAAAAAAACGAACTAAAATATTTCTTAAAAGATAGAGGAATATAAATCGCATGCATCACTGAAACGCACCTCAGCGCAGACAAGACATTCAACATATCAGGATTTAACGTAATAAGAAAAGACAGAGAAGATCAAAAAGGGGGAGGAGTACTCATACTCGTTGAAAAATCAATTCCATATATGATAACAAGCACACCTCACACACCAGGGTTAGAAACAATTGCTATTAAAATCTCTATAAATAATAGAATCACAACCATAATATCAGCATATAAACCACCCCATATTAAAATGAAAAATACCAACATAGATTCCCTTCTTCAACAGAATACGCCAATGATTCTACTAGGTGATTTGAACCCAAAACATGTTAATTTTGGGTGCAGAGTTTCCAACAATGTAGGCTCTCAACTACTCAAAATAATAACAGACTTAAATTGAACATACTTACGCCATACGAACCAACTCATTTCCCACACGACAACAGCAAGCAGCCAGATATATTAGACATAGCAATTACTAACACAAGTACAGTATATCATTCAACTCCAGTATTCGAGATGGATTCAGACCATCTTCCAGTTTTAATAACCACCAAAATTATACCTCCCCCACATGCTCCAACTCAGAAACTAATCACCCAAAACATAAATTGGGAAACATTTAGGAAAATAGTGAGAGTCAAGACACCACAATTCAAAATATTAAACTCCTCCATGGAAATAGAAAAATCAGTCATGCAGTTAAACGAAATAATAACAAACACAATAAAATAAGAAAACAAACCCACATATTCTTTTAAACAGACAAAACCAAAACTACCCAAAGAGATAATAGAAATAATCAACACACGCAATAAAATTAGAAGGCTATGGAGCAAGAATAGAATTCCCCAACTGAAAAAAGAACTCAATGAAATAACAAAAAGAGCAATAAATATACACACCCAAAACTCCTTTGACAGCAAAATAGAAACATGAAATACCTCAAACAAATCCCTATGGCACTTCTCAAAATGTCTTCTAAATAAAAAAAATAATCATGCCGCCACTCAACACGACACAAGGTATAAAGATAAGGCAGAAGATTAGGCAGAAGCATTAGCAGAACACTTCGCTCAAACATTCAAGCCTAGTAACACACCCGTACACCCAGACCACCAAGCAATAATTGATTCAAATGGAGCACCCAACTATGACGTCCCACAGAGATTGAAATTCATTTCACCTACTGAAGTCAAAAACCTCATAAAAAAATTGCCTAAAAGAAAAGCTCCCGGACATGACCTAATTAGCAACCAAATATTAAAAAACCTGCCCACAACCACAATCGCATCTATAATTCATCATTCAGACTAGGCTATTTCCCAGGAACTTGGAAAATATCAAATATAATCCCGATCCCTAAACCAAGCACAAATCATAGCCTTGCAGTGAATTACAGACCAATAAGTCTCCTCTCAACTTTATCTAAATTATTTGAAAAAATAATTTTAAAAAGACTCAATAATCATCTAACAAAATCAGAAGCTATTCCAAACCACCAATTTGGTTATAGAAACCGTATCTCAACTGCACATCAATTGCTAAGGATTACTGAATACATTCACACTGCCTTCCAAGAAAAGAAACACACAATAGTAACACTCTTAGATGTATCTCAAGCATTTGACAGAGTCTGGCACCCCGGATTAATATACAAACTGAAAAGAATAGGAACACCTAAATACTTACTAAATATTATCACACAATTTATATCAGACAGATCCTTCATAGTAACCACAGATAATCATAGCTCCAACCCACGCCCTATAGAAGCAGGACTTCCACAAGGCTCACCCCTATCCCCAACACTATTCAATATTTACACAGCAGATATCCCCACCACACGCTACACACAACTTGCACAGTTTGCTGACGATACGGCAATATTCACATCAAGTTGCACCCTGACATATAACAGTACAAAAATTCAACATTTGAATAAAATAGACGAATGGGCAATAAAATGGAAAATAAAACTAAATCCAAATAAATCAAAATCAAAATTTTTTTTTCATTAAGACCATTCTCTGCCCCACCCATTACTATTAAATAATAGTCAAATAAACTGGACACCATCAAACCAACCTATAAAATACTCAGGTCTAAATCTTGACACAAGACTAAACTGGAAAAACCACATCAACATAAAAACACAACAGGCTAAAATCAAATTAATCCAACTCAAAAACTTTCTTAATAAAAACTCCAAACTTTCACAAACAAATGCAATAACACTATATAAAACTATCATAAGACCCATAATGCTATACGCTTGCCCAATCGAGACAAATGCTGCACCATCCAATGTAAATAAAATACAAATATTACAGAACAGATTTCTCAGAATAATCACCAACGCCCCATGGTTCATTTCAAACCATTAACTCCATAGTGAATTAAATAAAAACTCAATCATCCATCAAATAGCACGCCTATCCAATAATTTATACTCTAACATAAACTCAATAGATCAACTCAAACAATACAATTTAGCCTCAACAAACAACACACAGACCAGAATAAAACAATAGATACCCGTTCGATTCCTTCTTAAAAATATTCTCAGACAATTGTGATCTGTAGATACTCTTATGAGTATTCTACCCCATTGTAGTAGCAATAGTATAACTAGGTTAAGCATAGTTTAAGTTAGTAGTAAGTCATCAATACATATGAAAGAGTGTTATACTGATCTATGTACAGTCCAACAAGCAATAATTAAATTTTTAAAAAATGAAAGGAACGTGGCGTCTCAAGGCTTCATTTTACCAGCAGTCGGTCACAAGGGAACCCACGTCTACGCAGAATCGCGCCCGCTGGTACCGCAGTAACGTGACCATCCCGTACACCCCGACGCATTGGCGCAGATCGTCTTCTAAGCCTCCAAAATGGTACTGATGAAGTATGTCTAAAAAGTGTAGTGATGAAGCAATAACGAATCAAAACGAATAAAAGCACTTCGAACAAATCAAACAATGCAGAAGCGAAGTTGGGTGGGGTTAGCGTTTTCAACGACCGCGAGACAAAAAGGTCTTAATTCTTCACCAAAAGAGCGGTGAGCATTCTCAGGGACAAATATCTCTCAAATACGGTGTCCCTCATCACCGTATCTTAGTGATGTACATCTCACTACGAGAGATCTACTACATCATCCAAACTAATAAGGACAAATCTCTTTACCTCTGTGTTCCGGCGAATAGATATGAAAGGAACGTGACGTCTCAAGGCTTCTTATTACCAGCAGCAAGAGAACCCATCTCAGAAAGGCACCTCACATCATCTCAACTCAGGACAAATTCCGTGACCTCTTTGTTCCGGCGAATAGATACGAAAGGAACGTGACGTCTCAAAGCTTCGTATTACCATCAGTCGGTCGCAAGAGAACCCACCTCCACGCAGAGCCGCGCCCGCTGGTACCCGAGTGACGTGACCAGCCCGTACACCCTGAGGCAGGGCCGCAGGTCGTCCTCCACGCCCCCGAAGTCCGGGCACCGGCTGCACGTGCGGTGGGGCGAGGTGGGCGACGGGCGCGCGGACGTGAAGGTCGGGGCGGGCGGGCGCGTGGGCGGGTCGCCGGTGGGGGGCGAGTACGGCCCGACAAAGGCGCCGCGCGACCGGTAGTTGCCGGCGTCGGACGGGACGTCGCGGGCGAGGCCGTCGTCGCGGGCGTCCGGGCGGACGGGCGGGCGGGCGGCTGGGCGCGGCGCCCCGGCGGCGGCGGCGCCGGCCGCCTGCGCGCGGGCGGCTAGAGGCAATTGTTTCGCCATGGCGCGCGCGCGCACCCCCGGATGGCACTGTGGTCGCCATCGCGACCACGACACTAGCGGCAGGTGGTCGTCGGGGATACGAACGCGTTTCCGCGGTGAAGCCAAAGTAGGTATTACCCGCGCCACTTTTCTTGACCGATGACCTTGCTTCCCTCTCCCTTGAGCAATAAACGGTTGAAGGGAAAAGCTCGCAGCGAGCACTGATGATAACATTCCAAACACATCTTCATTGGCGTGTAATAAAATCTATTTACTCTTGAAACCGAGAACTTCTGGTCGTTTTTTTTCTAAACAAAATCTAAGGAGGTGGCCAAAACAGATCCAGATACCTACTTTCACAGGAGATACCTCGAACTCCTGAGAAAGTTAGAAGTCAAATTACGGAGAAAGTTGCGAAAGCATGAGTGATATTCGAGAGATAGGCATTGCTTCATAAAATCTTGTGGTCGATGTTGTAACTAATACCTCCACTCCAGCCGCATTTCTCCAAGCCATCGGTCAAGAAAAGTTGCGCGATTAATATCTTCCGTCATAGCGGGAAAGTACACAGGATATTTTTTTCTTTTTTAATGCATATACCTGAACAATTCCCATCATTACATTGCACATGTTTCTGGTTTCGAGCTAAAGTAGGTTTTTAACCTGTTACGCAAAGGAATACAAAAAGTAAATGATTTTATAAACATTTGTAAATAGCCTGAAGGGCTGCTTATGTGTATCGCCTTGTTCCTGCGCGCGCGCTGTTAAAGTCAATTGTTTCGCCAGACGCGCGCTCACACTCCCAAATGGCATTGTGGTCATCATCGCGACCACAACACGAACGGGAGACGATCGCCGTGGATGTGAACGCGTTTTGCTGAAAAGTCGAAGTATGTATATTCCGCCACCGCACCCAAAGTAAACAGCAGATTTTTTTTCTGTAATCTTCCGTTATTACCCTGGGTCTCTTGTACCCAGTGAGAAACAACTTTCTAATTTTTCAGGGTTTATTGTTATTGTACACCTTTCAGATTTTCAGATGTTTTATGGTTTTTGCCACTTCAGTTACTGAGATTCCTGGGAACTTATTCCGTGAGATATTTAATTTTCCTGATTTTTGTGGTCTCGTAAACCCACTGTTGCTTTGAGGTAAGTAATAAATACATGATCATTGTATTAGAAATACTGATAGAATTATCTTCATTACCTCTGTTTTCTCCAATGCAGAAATTAACAGTACACATAATTTTAAAATAGGGATGTATAGCAGAATTATTTATTTTTATTTTTCGTTATCTCGTAGCTACAATAGACAAAAAGGAAGGCTTAAAAAAGTTCTAAAATTATATAGTAAGAAAGTTAAAAATAATACAACAATAATAAAAATTATTAGGTAATTCATGTATTCATAAATACTTATAAAAAGCAAACACATGAACTGCATCTTCGAAATAGCGGAGATGCAGGTAATGGAGAAGACTTGGGTTGATACCGAGAGTGACATCGGTGAAACATCTGAAAAGGGTAGCTGCACGCGTGGCTTGTTTTAAGTTTTAGCAGGTTTTAATCTACTACGAAAAGAAACACAAGAAGTAAATACTCTTATAAACATTTGCAAGTAGCATGAATAGTCCCTAATGTGCGTCGCCTTGCATCAGCGCACTGGCGACTGGAGGCAATTGTTTCGCAATGGCTCCCACGTGTACCACTAGTAGGCACTGTGGTCGTCATCGCGACCGCAACACTGGCGTAAGGTGGTCGCCGTCGCAGAAGGACACGTTTCCGGGGTGAAGCCACAGTATGTTTTTACTCTATGGCGTGAAGGGATGCAGGTCATAGTTCATTTGAAAAATTTGCTGTTATGTGATCAAAAACGGTTCTTAATGTGAAGTATTATTCCTTTGAATACGTTTTCTGGCGTAAAGCTCAGACACATATTTAACATGACTGCTTTTGTAGAACCGACTTTGTTTGAGGCAAAAAGCCCTATCTTTAATTTTGCAGTTTTGAAATAACTTTTTGCAGTTTTCTTGGGGATAACAACGAAAATGATATCTGCATCATTCTCTTAAACGTAATTCGCACTATTCAACAACAAAATGTATTCAAAAAATTTGAACCCATTTTTACTTTCCCGTATACGTACGTATATACGGAGTAATATACGCAGTATAGGGAAAGTTATGTAATACTGCGGAAATCGATTTCAAGATTTCAACAGAAATACACATTTTGGGGTCCCCTGATACCGTAAAAAAGTGGGTCTTTTCAAAACGTCCGTCCGTCCGTCTGTCTGACCGTCTGTGAACAACACCAGCGCGTAAACCATACGTGCGATTTCTTCCAAAATGGATATTCCCCTTTCGATCTGCGTACACTCGTGGCGCCTCGATTTTGAAAATCTTTCTTTAAAATTTGAGGGTTCTTTACATGAAGCCCCCTGGACATTTTCAACATTTTCTCAAAAACGGCTACACATTTTTTAAATTTCTTGTAAGAATAGAGTAAAATACACTTATTAATGTGGCATAGGTCCCATTTTCACGGTTAACTCTGAATTTTCGAAAATCGCCAAAGTTTGAAATTTTTTCGGCGTATTCCTTGAACTACAAACTTAACCAGGGGTCCCCAACCTTACGCCCCTAACCTTACCTAAACCAGGGTCCCCAACTCTATGCCCGCGGGCACCACGGCGCCCGCTAACGGTTTTAGATGTGCCCGCTGCTCATAAAAGCCGCGGCGGCACCGTGCCATTGTACAGGTTTTTTCTTTAATATTTCTTCAATTTGTAATAACTGATGATAAAAAAATGTGGTGCCAATCTTACTTTCGGCTATCACTGGGTTTTTCGAAAATTTCAAATTTTTTTAAAACTACCAAATTTTAGATAAAGATTTGTGCCTCAGATCAAGTCTGTTGTACAAAATTAGTTCTTTAAAAAATGACATGTACAAGTTTTGACGTGTAGTGTTTGCGTGATATGCTTTTGAAATCTACGAAAACAAATTTTCTGAATAACCACTCTAAATCTTTTCTTTAAATTTTCTCCACATGTGTAATAAGAACGGCATATAAATAAACGAGTGGTACTATAGAATGGCACGGACTTTCTCGCAGAACGTAGTTTTCTACTCTATTTATTTTGAACAACGATTTCGGTTATGAAATACTATCTTTCCAGATATCTTCTTTTTGCACCCAAAGGATATTTTTTCATATTCTCGAAATTTTACGTCTTCCTAATGCTAGAAATGAGACCACCATACACTTATTACCAATTTATAAGTACAAATGCCATTTGTAACCATGGTGTTTGAGATGGCTAAGTGACGAGCCCAGACATTTTTCTTCGGAAGAAAGGTTCGTTGGTTCTAATCTTGGTCGGAACAATTATTTGTCATCATTCTCCGTTGTCGCAGGAAATAAATGAGAATTGTTTAAACTTTTTTGAAAACTATTTGAAGCGATATAAATTACACACATAATTAATTGTGATATATTTTCTGGATGTATCTGTAGGTGATTTTCGAATTTTCAACTTTTTACCAATTTTTCAAATCTCTTCTCGAGTTTGTAAAACGTATGTGTCATATCAGTCGCTTTCCTCATATCAATTGGCATATCTATTGTGTTCCTACCACGCATTTACCATTTTATGGCTCTGTTCGACCTACACTGTACTTGTGTGGCGTAATGGCGTAAATGCCGGCACGTTAACTTTAAGGATCTGATTTCTGGTTTCGGAGCACAAAAAATTTTGCTGGTTGAAAACACCTTTGCTGTTTAACATAGAAGTATATTGCGGGTCATTTAGAAACAATGAAATAAAGTATGTGCGTTTGTAGCGCTAATAGTTGAATTTAAATTTCAATGAGAAGAAAAAATACATCTATGCTGGAATTTTTTATACCTTGTTCCAATTTTTTTACATGAATTTGGCATTTACTCTTTTATGCCTTGCCCCGAGTCGATCCGTAGGGCGCTTGTTTGTCGTAGTGGTATGAGTGCCAACACGTTGCCTCTGAGGATCTGAGTTCGGGTCGCGGAGCGGAAAAAGAATTTTCTCGTTGAAAACACTTTTGCTGGTTTATGTAGTAGTAGCATTTAGGGCCATTTAGAGCAGAGCGAGAAAGTATGTGCTTTGGTGGCACCACTAGTTTAAACTGCACGGTTAATTCCGAAAAAAATCTCCTTCCACTCCATTTCTTTTCATTTCCCCGTATACACACGTCTATACGGAGCAATAATATTCATAGGAAAGTTATGTAATGCTGCGGAAAATCAATTTCGAGATTTGAACAAAAATACACGTTGAGGGGTCGGTTCCCTAATACCAAACTAGTGGTGCTACAGAATGGCAGAGAGACTCCCTTTATTAGTTTTTTATTTCTTTTTCTCTCGGCTAGCTATTCGGACATGCCACATACTCTTGCCTATTGCCAAAAAGTACATTTTTCGACATTTTCTTAATTTTTAATTTCCGAATAGAAGAAAGGAAATATTTATTTTAGAATATTAAAGAACAATAAAACCTCATTCTAAATGGCAAATTTCTTTGAAAATTTAGAGCCGTTTTTAAGAAAATGGCGGTTAGGTGCTACTAAAAATGCGAAATCTGAATATCATTCTCAAAGAAAATTTTTGAGTTGCCGTAAATTGAAGCATTTATGCAGTAGAGTTTACAAATTGCTCGTAATGTGAATATTAAAGGCGTGAGAGATATTTAAAAAAAGAAATTCATATAGTTTTTGCAAAAAACAAAAAATATCCTAAATTGAACTTTACGTCATATTCAGGAGTGCAATTAGCACTATCCGTTCGAAATGTTTGAAGAAAAATTTTGAAGATATTAATGCAAAAATAGCGTTTGAGCGTTTCTGAAAATGTGGAATTTTGAGACAGTTTCGACAGAAAACGGTTGAGTTATCGAAAAAAAATTTCTGGAAATTAGTTATAACATATGTACTCGTAAATACAATAATGTGAACAAATCGCCACTAATGTGAATATTACCGACGTGAAAGACAAGTCAAGAACATTATATTTTTGTAATTTTTGAAAAAAACAAAAGAATAGAACAGTATGGTGGTAATGTCATCTCATAAAGTATATTTTGCACTATCCCTACAAAACGTTTAAAGAAAAATTTTGACCCATTTTGAGAAAATGTTTTTGTAATTTGTAAAATTTTAAAATCGCGAATATTTCGCGCAATATTGCCAAAAAAACTATTAAAATTTTCAAAAAAAAGTACATGATCTTAATGAAAGAGAATTTGGAGAACAGTGCCTTTTACTCTATTCTCACAATAAAATTAAAGAAAAAATTTGGTGTGGTTTTTGAGAAAATTTTGAAAATGTCTGGAGGGCTCCATGTAAAGTACCTCTAAAATTTGAAGAATGTTTTTAAGAATGTAGCGTCTCCAGTGGAACCAGATCAATCGGCTAATATGTATTTTGGAACAAATCGTACTTATGGTTTAGACGTTATGGTAGTTCACAGACTAAAAGACGGACGGACAGACGGATGGACAGACGGACGGACAGACAGACGGTCAGACGGACGGACATTTTGAAAACCACTTTTTCGGTATCAGAGGACTCCACAACTTATTTCCGTTGAAATCTCGAAATCGATTTTCCGCGGCATTACATAACTGTCACTATACTATGTATTTTACTCCGTCGATACGTACGCATTCAGGAAAGAAAAAATTGGAGCCATTTGTGAAAAAGTCTGGGTTTTGTATATTTTTTAAAATTTGCACTAAGAACACGCAATATTGCGGGAAAACAGACTAGAATTTCCAAAACAATGTACATTGCTATAATGGAAGAACTCACTACGGAGAACTAATTTTATACGAAGGAAAAAACTCAATTTTCAATTTTGTAGTTGTAGAAAGACGCCGAAAAATAAAGCTTTTGCAATTTTCGAAAATTCAGATTAAGCGTGAACATCGGACCTATGCCACCTTAAAAAGTGTATTTACTTCTATCCTTACAGTAAATTTAAAAAATATGGGAGCCGTTTTTGAGAAAATTTTGAAAATGTCCAGGGGCTTCGTGTAAAATACCCCCTAATTTTAAACAATATTTTCCAAAATCTCAAAGCTTCGACTCGTGTCAAATGAATAGGTGACAAGGCAAAAATTCTACGTAAGGTTGAGGCGTTAGTGGCGTTCAAAAGGGACAGACGGGTGTCTTTCCGTCAGTTGGTTTTTCGGTATTAAGGACCCACATACCAAGAATTCTGGCTATATCATGTGTTAGAAAATATTTTTCCTTCATGTAGCAAATTGATTTATCCACTTTTTCGTTATGACGGCGCGGCAGTGAATAGTTTTCTGCCAAAAATCTCCAGTTTCTTTGCGCAGCATCACAGGTCTTTTTCTATGCTACGTATATTACTCCGGATATACGTAAAAAATTATTACAATTAAACAAAGTAACATATGTTAATACATTTTTGGTAATTGATCTAACGAATTGGATACTCAATATAGCTTTTTTAAAACAACCAAATATGGTTTTCAATTTACTGCAACTTTAATGATAAATAACTTATTTTTCCATCAATTATACATAAAATTCTAGAAGTGTTGGTTTTGCATAACTTACCGAATTCCATTGCAGTTCCTTGCAGCCATCAAACAGAAAATTTGCAAGGCATTGTAAACTACAAAATCAGAGATATTTCGTACTGATCAATGTAGCGTTGGAAGTAATATCAGAAGATATAAATGTACTACACGATGTTTCATCACCTTGCATGTCAGCGAACATATCAGTAACCACTGGAGACATGATGATATGCCGATTATAACGTTTCCCGAAATTCACCGCAACTGCTGAAACTGCAAATCACCTAGATCTGTACAATTCCCACACAATGCAACACTACACTTCTTTCGCGAATATTGATCAGGCACTGTAAATAAACATTAGCTGATAATATATTTTCTAATGTTTAATGACGTCATTGTAGCATTGTTGGAATTATGTTAGATAGCATGACGTAATATGCCTTAATGGCAAAACTGCAAAATTCAGCATTTACAGAAACGCTCAAACGCAATTTTCTCATTAGTAGCTAAAAATTTTTTCTTCAAACTTGTCGAACGGATAGTGAAAATTGCATCTTTAATATGACATGAAGTTCAATTTGTTTTTGTTTTTTGCAAAAATTACACAAATGTTTCCGAAATCACACAAGATTTCTGTGAAAAAGAGCTTCAATTTTCGTATTTCTAGTAGCGCTTAAACGACATTTTCCTTAAAAACGGCTCCAAAATTTTCATTGAAATTTGTCATTGAGGAGATGGTTTTACTGTTCTTTTATATTCTTAAAAATAATATTTCCATTCTACTATTAGGAAACCAAAAAATTACGAAAATGTAAAAAAAAATGTATTTGGGCAGCGAAGATGGCAGCTGGCAAGAGAATGTGTCAAGTCCAAATAGCTAGCTGAGAGCAAAGGAAATAGAAAACTAATACGGGAAAGTTTGTTTCATTCTGTAGCACCACTATATTTAATTGGGTTAATGTTGCGCCCCAACCGTATATTTATGTATGTAGTTTTTGCCTGTGTATTCCAGGGTTATGTTCAAAAATAACATATTTAAATTAGTATTAAAATTTATGAAATGGATTTCGATGTTCAGTAAAGAGTAATTGTATCGAAACAGTTACGCATCAGAGACGACTTTAGCTTGGCTTTGAAGCATGTGTATTGCTTGCTGTACAATTCTGTTGTATTGATTAATGTCATCCAGGAATACGTGTATTATATAAGGATTGTTAACAGTGAGTTCTAAAAGAGCCAGGCTTTCATATTCTTCAAAAAAATTTTAATAGCGAAATTGTTTTATTGGACACAAGAAAAATAATGGGTTTGACTTCCCAATTTGTGAAGTTATAAACTTTACATCTTTATTTCTTTTCGTTTCATGCATCAAGGACACAGATTGAGAAGGGTATGTGAAATGCGTGCTATAGAGGATATAAGGATCCTATAATACAGATGTGTCGCATTAAATTTATTCACGCATTATCAGACCTTATATACTAAACTTATGTTGCAGTTGGTGGGGGTCTTACAATCGTACAATCGTTTTCATTCAATCACGGGCTCTAGTATCGACAACTGCTGATCTACGTATGCGTAAACGCCTTAAACGAGACTAAATTTATCTCCGAATGCGAACATTGCCGTCTGCGCGATCTCGTTATAGCTGCTTTCCTCTACACAAGTATATCAAAACGAGATGGTTACAACAGTTTGGTTGTAAAGATAGTACTGTATGACTATTTTACTGTGCAATTTTTTACTATTGACTAATTTTAAATCAGATTCACGTAAAAATATAATTTAGGGTTATTGGTTCTAAATTTCTTTCACGCTGCTAATGAATGATTATATAAAGAGACCATTTCCTCTCAACACTTTTGTAGGATGCGCCGACACATAATTTAACAGTAGAGAATTGACCCAACATTCTCAAGAGTGGAAAACGTCCGCGCCTTGTAGGCGTAATCCCAAAGTTTAAACCTTTGTGTCCCTTGTGAATTGATACTCCATGAAAGAGCGAAAACTCTGAAGCCACGGAGCAATTTTTCTGACGTCCACTTTTTCTTTGAAAGCCCCCGCACCCACAATGGTCTTTGCGCTCCCCATGAATTAACCACAGAGGAACGTCGTCTTTTGTTTCAACGAAATTTCATTGTTTGTGGAGAAGCTGGATCCCAGGAGATGAAAAGGGACTCCCGGACTATCGACTTAGATCTTTTGATGTAACTCTCTCCTGTATTCGCGTAATTGGTGGCGCTGCCTGTGTGAATTTACGACTTGAGCTTGGAAACTCCTTGGTGGTTTGCATACGACTTGTACAATTTGCATGAATCTGTCTCAGGCTCGGATGAAAATTAACGGAAATGTTGTCGCGTGTAAAAGGAAAGTAGAATACATTACCTTCACGTTCGCACTGGCAATATTTCCAGATTGTAAATCTCTGTGAAGAAGGATTATGCGATAACGATTAAATTAAGGTACGTAGCCGTTGTGAAATATTTAGTAGAAGCAAATAAAATAAATAATGGTCCTAGTGAGAAAAAAATAGTTTTTCTTGTTTAGAAGTTTCAGATGATTTCTAGGTATTCACGTTTTGAAATAATCAAAACATATTTTATGAAAGTCAAAAAATTATCAATTCAACGTTTTGTAATAATATTAGAACGTATTTCGCTGTGTAATATATTCATTTCTTGTCAGTTTTGAAGAATTAATTGTTAAATAAAGTCAGCAACTGCCTTAAATATATAACCGACCATTATTTTATATTACTTGTTTTCTGATACAAACGTTGATCTTACATTTCATGATATATTTGTATTTAATAATTTTGAATTACTTTTTAATTTTTAATTACTATTAACTTTGTTAATATTTTATTTTCTTAATTCTATTCGTACTGAATCTATTTCGTATTTAATGATTTATTATCTCTTTTAGATCACGAGAGCACGTTATATTGCTAGCACTCGCAAACAAATGTTAACAACTGTTGTTGAGGAGGAGTTGTGGTACTCACTTCAGGGAGGTGACATTTTTGTAACTATGCTTGGTTTTTGTAGTACTAATGATATAAAAATTTTAGAGAGTCTGATACAAACTAATGAATGAATGTACTTTGTTCTTTCTTATGGTGGTTCTATTTCTATTGCAATGATAATAAGATCGCCGGCGTCAGTTGCCTCATAGCCACCTTTTCCGTGGTTTTCTTCGATAAATGTCGAACGGATTGCAAACATTCGTTGTTATTCCCTAGCGTACCCCAATGTGAATATGACGCTGCGCGATTACTTTTAGCACATCCACGAATATCAGTGTAGGTTGTTATGTCCGAAGTGTATATTGACTTTGAAAGGATATTTTGTTCATTGGCGTAAAATAATAAATATGTAACTCAATGCACAATAACACTAATTCATTTAAAGTTCTGTTGAATCTCACAGAAATAGGCATTGGTAGAAATGGCATTCTCAGGGATTCAAGATGTGAATTAAATTTTTTATGATAATGTCAATAAATTAAATTGTGTTCTTTAAGAGGTTTATAAATAATAATAATAATAATAATAATAATAATAATAATAGCAATCATTGAAATAATGTATCAAATTTATACAAACGTTATATTTAATGCTAAAAATCTTCAACAATAGGTCATTTTTCCAACTAGACATCAATAATATTGATCTCGACTGACCGAGGTGACACCGCATCGAAGCCCGAGATTCCGACGTTTCGACCATAATGTCGTGGTCTTCTTCAGGGCAGTAGTGTCTTGAAGTACGAAAGATTGGTAATGAATAATTAATATTGTTTAATTAATTATTAAAATTGAATAAGTAATATTATTTGCGAATAAGTGCCTTTCCTCTGACATATAATCAAAATGGACCGTTTCATCACAAACTTTATAGAACGTAACTCCAAGCATCACCGCCCGCCACCACAAGGCCAACGTAGCGAGCTGCTACGTCCGCGAATGCCCGTGCAACCACAGTACTGGCCCCTCCCGGGGATTTCACGGCTCCGGCCGCCCAGCGCGGGGGGGGGGGGGCGGGATGGGAAGGGCTCGGAGGCCCTTAACGCAGCGCAGCAGAGCGCCGCAAAGGGCGATCGCCCAGAGGACGGCTCGGCCCCCCTCTTAGGGGCAATCGTCCGCGCGCCCCGAGGGGAATAGCGGGGCCGTTTCGGACACGCCCACCCGCCACCGCGCACGCCCCCGCGCCCCGGCCCGCTCTCAGCGCTGCGGCAGATCGCTGCCGTGCTCACTACGGCCCCCCCTCTCGCCAGTCCGGCTGCTTGTCCGTCAAACCGACGCTCTGTCCGTCTTCTCGCCCGTCACACTCATCCGCGCGTTTGTTCGTTCGCTCGTTCGTTAGTCTGTAGTTCCACTTATCCACTTGCCCGTTGATACGTTTGTCCGTTCTATTGCCTGCCCTGCTTTCCATATGTCCGTCTATTCAGCTGCCCATCAATCCATCTGCACTGTCTGTCCGTCTGCACTACCTGTTCATCTGCACTGACTGTTCGTCTGTACTCTCTATCCGTCTGTTCGTCTGCACCGTCTGTGCGGCTGCCCGTCTGTCCCGTCTGCTCGTCTGCACGCTAGTTCGCTCACAGCGCTGCAACAGCTCGCTGTCGTGCTCACTGCTCACGCCAGCGAGCCAGCCTGCCTGTCCTACTTATCCGTCTTACAACCCATCACAATCTCCCACGCATTTGTTCGTTAGACCGTTCGTTCGTTAGTCGGTGCTTCCGCCTACCCACTTGCACGTTTGTCCATCCTATTGCCTGCCCGGCTTTCCAGCTATCCGTCTATTCAGCAGCCCGTCTGTCTGCACTATCTGTCCGTCTGCAATCTACTCGTCTGTTCATCTGCTCGTCTGCTCATCTGCTTGTCTGCTCGTCTGCCCGTCTGTTCTTTTGCTTATCTGATCGTTTGCCCGACTGCCCGTCTGCTCGTCTGCACGCCGGTTCTTTCACAACGCTGCAACAGTTTGCTGTCAAGCTCGCTACTCGCCCCGTATCGCCAGTCTGTCTGTTCGTTTCCTCACTCGTAAAACTTTTACAAATATTGACTAATGATGGACTCTAGGGAAACAATGAGAAAATATAATTTGTTTCAATATGAACTCCTACATGCATCAACATTCTACCATACCCAATACATATCAACTAGCGTATTTATTTATTTCAGTATATCAGCCGGAATGCAACAATATCCAGTTATGTTGTCGTTGAGAGATGGCTTCAGGCAGTCAGGAGACAGGTTGCGGGACCCAAGTCATTCCAGACCGTCATATAGCTTCCAGCCTGCCAGTGTTCTCTCGCTCTCGCTCTCGCTCTCTCTCAGCCTTTACGTTCGACATGAGACCTAGCGCTCATACCCGCAAGCTCCCATGCATACTCGTGTCCTGGCGACAGCCTCGCGACAAAATTTTGTGAATGTTACCCTTTTGCAGGCCCCGCTCGCCTTTACAGGCTCCCTGTTTCCACGTCGCCACGCCCCGGTTGCAACTGCGTGGTCTTGCGACACATCTGGCACCAAGAAGACACCATTCGTCTGGACAGTCACCCTCGGGCTCGGTTCTCGCCTTTTCTGGCCCATTGTAACGCATTCCACACGTGTCCTCTCTGAAAGTGAGTCACCCTTCCGTCCATTTGCCTGTCTGAAGGATGGACAGATGCCTATTCTCCCTTCCGATTGTCCACTGTCTGACACACACCTACTCCAACTTATAGTTGAATCTACTTACACACCCATCCTCACAAAGAAAGAGAATGCCCAAATGACCAAGTCACCCAATCACTGCCAGTCACCAAATGACCAAAAAAAATTATGTCCATAAATCCACCTATTTCACGGACTTCCCATACACATTTCTTTATTTTCGACGCCTTGTATTCTCCATTTTCAATTCTAGCCTGTTCTCTGCCACACCGAATATTATGAGAAATATACAGACACTTCAAAATCTGAAGAGTGGCAAGGTAAAATCACCCTGTCATAAAATACTAATTTTCAATACGTTACTGGTAAACTCGTGCCAAACACTGGCACGTACAAGCGGGCACCCGCAAGCTACCGTGCCCTCAGGGGGTGCAAAGGGCTTTGCCTGCTGTCAACGCAGTTATCGCTCGTTTGTAAAATGTATTCTCTCATGTGGTGCTTGCACGCTCTCACTGGCGACCGTAGAAACTACATGTGCATAATTCGTACAATCATTCCTTTAAATTGAACTTTGAACAAAACTATGTCTTCATAAAAATGACTAATACACTGACACGTCATTTATTGCAAGAATTGGTACTTTTTTGGCAAAAACGGAAAAAGAGCGCACTGTAATTATTCTCTAAGAACTAAGAAAGGAGGTAGGAGGAACTTTTACAAAATTTCATTCAGACAGTAAAGTTTTTCTTGTTCTGATGTCCACGTATACAACATTTCGTTAATAATCTAATAAAACTGAATTATATGGAAAAGAAAAGAATAAACTTTCTTGATACAAAAAAAATCTAAATTTTAATAAAATAAAGCCTTACTTTTTTCAGAGAAAACACTCGGACAACTCTGCTGTGAAGAATTGAAATCGGTTAAGTGGTTAAGAGATTATCCCGGATACACAGAAATTGTGAAAACAATAGAAGGGGTTTTTATATCATGTAAAAAATTTATTAGATCAAAGAAGCACTTTTGAAATCACGGAGAGACGTTTTAATTAACAAACCTCACCTGGAAGGCTGAGTGGTTTAAAACAGGCATGTCAAGGTAGTGGGCAAGGTGCTTTATTACTTATAACTTTATTTCATGTTTATTTCCTTTTAAATTTCTGCCTTGGGTAATCATTTTTCAAAGGGGCAGGAAAGATGTTTCAAAGGAAAATTCTTTTCCAGTTTTGTGTATTATTAATGATTCTGGTATTTTTTGTGTGTAATGATAATGTGAAATAAATGAACAAGCCACCTTGTAGCCTATCTCCTCTAGTAAGACGTCTTCTTAGATTTTGTATTTCACTCTTTAGGGCGAAACTCCTTTAATAGACAAATATCTTTTGTTCCTAACCCGAACGTAAAAAGCGAATGCCAATATTCAACTCAAGTAAAGGCGACTGTGAAGTCAAGATCCTTTCGATTCAAAATATTTTATTTTACTCACAATTGATAAGTTCAAATAATACTGACGTATTTTATTTCAAAATTATAAATGAAAATTATTTTACTCACAATTGATAAGTTCAAATATTAGTGACGTATTTTATTTCAAAATTATAAATGAAATTATTATCACTAGAATTGCAGCAATAACTGACAATGATCGTCTCCAAAAGATGGTTTTGGATCAGAAATGTAGTGTTACACAGCCACACCACAGAAAATGTTATAACACTTACTTTTAACTCTCGCGCCATTTTCTCTGGACGTAGTGTCCGCGACCTATAAGCTATTGTTGTTACCTTGCCCGCGACCTTGACATGCCTGTATTAAGCCATCGAGCCTTCCAGATGAATTATGTTTACGTTGTGTCATGCATCCAAACCCGCCAATACTCTTGACACCAGCAATCTAGCGCCGCCCAAACTACATTTTTTTGACATTTTATTAATTTTTTGATTTCCTAATCGTAGAACTAAAATATTGTTTTGAATATTAATAGAAAAGTTAAACCTTGTCCTAAATGTCAATTTTCGTTGAAAAATTTGGAGCCGTTTTCACGAAAATGGCGTTTAAGCGCTACTGTAAATGCGAAATTTGAAGCTCTTTTTTACAGAAAAGTTTTTAGTTTTCGAAATACTTTATTTAAAGTCATTTGAAGAACATACACTCATAAATTGAAGTGTTTACAAATTGCTGGAAGTGTGCATTTTAACCGTATGAGACAACTTTTAAAAAAATTACATTTTTGTAATTTTTGAAAAAAGAAAAAAATACCCTAAAATTAAATATATGCCATTTTCAAGAGTGCAATTAGCACTATCCGTTAGAAAAGTTTGAACAAAAAATTTGACTCCATTTTTGAGAAAATGGTGTTTGAGCGTTTCTGAAAATGCGCAATTTTGAGCTAGTTTTCACAGAAAATTATTGAATTTTGGAGAAGCTTTATTTGACATTATTTTAACCACATGTACTCATAAATATAATAATGTCAACAAATCGCCGCTAGTGTTAGTATTAACGATGTGAGAGACAAGTAAAAAAATTATATTTTTGTAATTTTTGAAAAAAAAAACAAAGAATAGAGCAATATGGCGTTAATGTCATCTCATAGAACACATTTAGCACAATCCCTACAAAACGTTTAAAGAAAAAAATTGAAGCCGTTTTTGCGAATATCTATTTTTTGTAATTTTTTAAAATTTCAAATATTGCGCAAGAACTAGTTAAATTTTCAAAAAAATGTACATGACCTTATTGAAAGAACTCACTTTGGACGAACAAATTTTATTTGAAGGAAAAATCTCTATCTTCAATTTTATAGTTCTAGGAAGACGCCGAAAAAATTTCAAACTTTGGCAATTTTCGAAAATTCAGAGTTAACCCTGAAAATGAGACCAATGCTCCATTTATAAGTGTATTTTACTCTTAAAAGAAATTTAAAGAAAAAAATTGGAGCCGTTTTCAAGAAAAATTTGAAAATGTCCGGGGGGATTCATGTAAAGTACCCCCAGATTTTAAAGAAAGTTTTTCAAAATCGCGGCATCTGGAGTGGAAGCAGATTGATCGGTGTATATCCATTTTTGAAGAAATTGCGCCTATGGTTGTTCGCAGTGTTGTTCACAGACGGACGTACAGACCGACAGACGGACGGACGAACGTTTTGAAAAAAAAAACAACACTTTCTCGGTATCAGGGGTCTTGTATTTCCGTTAAAATCTTGAAATCGTTTTTCCGCAGCATTACATAACTTTCCCTATACTACTTTTATTACTCCGTATTTACGTACTATACGGGAGAGTAACTAGTGCTTCCAATGCACATACTTTCTTGCACTGATTCTACATGGACCTAAATGCTATTCCACTACCATATAAATCAGCAAAAGTGTTTTCTACAAGCATATGTTTCGGTTCTGAGACCCGAAATGCGATCCTCAAAGTTAAGGGGCCGGCACTACGTCACACTAGAACCGTGTGGTTCAAACAGAGCTATAAAATGAATGGAACCGATCTATAAAATGGTAAATGTATGATAAAGAAACCATTGATATGATGATACATAGGCATTACAAATCCAAGAAGAGATGTGAAAAATTGTTAAAAATTAAAAATTCGAAAAATTATATACAGACACTTCCACTTCATTTATCGTAATTCTCAATATTTGAATGGTTTCATATGTTTTTCAATCATGCTTCTGAAATTCTCAAATGTTTCCTGTGACCACAGAGAATTTTTACAAATGATACTCCCCGACCAGGACTCGATCCAGCGAAGCGTCCCTCGGAAGAGCTGTGACAGTTCGCGCTGATTAACAAATGCGACCATCTTCGCTACGCATGGCAACTGTACTTCTATAAAAGTAATAAGTATATGGTGGTTTCATTTCTAGTATTAGGAGGCCGAAAAGTCCATAATAGTTATTCAATAATAGGCGCTACCGTTGACCACGGAGGGAGAGACAGACAGACGGACGTTTTGCCGTCAATCGATTTTTCAATATAAAGAAGCAAGAAAATATGAGTTCTGTCTACACCACGAGTTAGAGAATTTTTTTCTAAATTTAGCAACAGGTTTTTATCCACTTTTACGTTACCAGACCCTAGCTATAAGAGTTTTTTCTGACGATAATTCAACGTTTTCCGTGGCACGATTACATTTCTCTTCTTACGAAGTTTTCGTAAGGCGAGCAAGTAAAAATGGTTTATTTAAGAAAAACAATTTTGACTTTAAATACCCATAACTTTTGAAATTACCATTTTTACAAATTGTTTTTGACTGAAAATGTAGAATTTGT
The DNA here is from genome assembly GCA_031308135.1 of Acheta domesticus. Lineage (NCBI taxonomy): Eukaryota > Metazoa > Arthropoda > Insecta > Orthoptera > Gryllidae > Acheta > Acheta domesticus. The sequence goes on from JAHLJT010002630.1 coordinate 62,248,140, forward strand.
TTTATATTTTGAGTCAACGAACATGAAAATCGAAGATTACGTATTTTGAGAATTTCGTTTTTTAAAAAAACTGCAATTTTGAATTTGTGCGTACAAGCATTGGTATAAAATGCAAATGATATGAGGCTCAATGCAAAAACCTTTTCTTTGTACTAGTTACACAATAAGAGAAAACATTGTTCTTATATTAGAATAGATTTTTACGTGAGATTTCAATTTTTGTAAAAATTTATTTAAAATGCTCAGAAATGTTACTATCTTTGGGTATAAATAAAAACAAAGTCAAAGGTGAAACGTATGCACCAGTATGATGCTTCCAGCTCTTTAACATCACATTGAACACAAGTCAACAAATTAGCAGACAAATCGATAAGCGTCATGCTCTTATCGTCTAATTTCACGTAGAATTTCCCATTTCTATATATTCCTGTATAGTATACAGGAAACTACGAGAATGAAAATGTAGGTTTTAAGAGATTCTGCCTAATATGCTCCCAAAAAATGCACATCAAAAATGTGTTTCTTATTCCTAATATCTTTACTTCAAATAATTTCAATCAAAGTCTTCTCTTAATGTTAAACAAATGATCATATATATGTAAATTTCCATTTAATCCTATTTCTTTTCTTTGTCTTACCTTCTGCTCTACTAAGGCATTTAAGTTTCACCACTTTGGAAATTCCCCTTATGACGCCCTTGGAAACCTGCACCTTCTTCCTCTAAGCCATTGAACTTCCCCGCTTCGCTCCATTCATGGCACGACCGCCTCCACGTTCTCCTGTGACGTGTACTGCTCTTGCAGGAGTTGCAGCAGAATTGATGCTCTCATTCCCGGGTTATCGCATCGAGCCCCTGTTGCCTCCGGCGCTGGCAGTTCGATTTACCTACCCCGCATGTTCATTCCTCGCCTAGCCTGCTAAGCCTGCTGGCACAAGGAGGCAATCTGGGATCCGGCGTTTTCATATACGAACTTGTCATATAGCTGTAAGAAATCAACGTGCTATCTCCAGTAGGTTAGGACTTATATGGCTTAGGGCATCTATTGATGTCACTGCAATGCCTCTGACTGCGAGATACTAAAGTTTGAGTATCGATAGTGGCAGGATTTTTCCACTAGCTGCAAAGCTAGATTAAATTTCTTGCTGTGAGATGGAAAATCCTTGCGGCCGCGTAGGTCGGTAGTTTTCCGTGGTTTCTCCGATTACCACTATGCAAGTTCTGGTGCAGTACCCTAACAAACGGGCCACGAACTGTGCGCGATCTTTCCTTCCTCGTTCTTGTTCTATCCCCATCCTTTTGTTACACTTACAAGCACTACGATATCACACGTCGGGATAAAAATCGGGAGATTAGACCTTGTTCTGGATGAGTTAGTGTCCATCGCATAGTTAGAGATACGTGGTGGGGGAAAAACCGTAAGCCCACATGAAAGTCGGCGCCAGACCTCACCATACAGCGGGAAACGATCACCACCAACTTCCGCGATAGTTCTTGCATATTCGAGACTAATGACCATTGCAGTTAACGCGCCAGAAAATTCAATCACTATATATTAGGTTAGAATTCGCCCTAACCTACGGTCCATCAGGTGGCGAGAGCACTTAAACATATTTCTGCGTCATTTTCAGCGAGGTGAAGAAACCTTTGAACGACAAATATAAGTACCTCTGGCTGCCTATGCTACCCAGGGATAGAGTGTGCATTTTTTTGGAAAACTTTGAAAACATCTTATACCCCATGAAGTCAGGCTACACTTTTGTGCTCACGACTTTTGTACTTTGGATTCTGACACTAAAACATGGGCTTGCGGGATGTCCCCATTCAGGAATCTTCCGTCAGTGGGGTACTGTCTCACCCGGAACAAGCTCTATGCATCCTGACTCGTCTTCAGGCATGTGTGGTAATTGTAAAAAAATTGAAATATTGACATTTACGTATAGCAGGAGGCTAGCTATATTGAAAGTTGTTTATCTTGCCACTGTCCTGAAATTTTCGTATCGTATCACAAATAATATAATCACAATTAAAATCATCAACAATTTCATGTCAGAGTCGGTCGGAAAGAGTAGTTAAGGAAAATATGAAAAAATATACTCGGAATAGTTTGTTTTCGGCTTGATGTAGAAATAGTTGTAATACGTCACATAAAAATTAATATAGGGACACCAACGAGATAAATAATGGAAAGATCGAAAGCCAATTGACTTAATTTATTGATACTTAGCTAAAGCCAGGGATGAGCCGCGTCACAGTCGGTGGAGCTAACGCTTCGGCCATCATGTTGTGGTCTTCTTCAGAGCTAAACTGATTTCAGTATAGCTCTGAAGAAGGCCACAACATGAGAGCGGACTGTAATGCGGCTTATCACGGACAGCCAAGTATCAAATGACACCGGCCTCCGAGCCTCGGAAGCCTACGAATCGACTTAATTCATTGTTTATTGTTTGAATAACATTTCATGCAGCCCTCGTTTTTTGTTATTTAATTAACTGAAAAATTCGTGTTTCGATTGTTTTAGCAATTCCTATTTTGATGTTATACGTTGACGTATTATCGCCTCAATTAATCAACATAAAATCAAACATTAGCACATTCCGCTCCTTCTGCATACTATGTCAGCGGCCACTATAATATATTAACGTTCACACGCAGTTTCACGTTTTGCTGCTCTTCCCGTAACGCGTCCGGCTGTTATGCGGCTTTCTCACACGCTGCCAGGCGCGCACTCTAGCAAACAGTCTCTCGCTCCAAAACGTCCACACACACGCCTCATTATCTCCGAGCGGTATGCCACTGCATGGCTCACGGCGTTTCCGCAGCAGCCCTGGGACTGGAGGAAGAGGTCCGCTTTCAACTACTTGTCCCCGGAAATGCTCCCTTCAGTGGCCAACCGCCAATGCCTTCACCGCGAAGTGGTGATAAAGAAGCGTATATTTCTTGTATTATTGATTAAGTAATGCAGTTGTATTCTATACTTCAGCCAAAAGTTCAAAAATTCCTAAACAAACAAAAGTGCAGGTTTGAAAATAATACATCTTATTGAAAGTGAAGAGAAAGGATATTTTGCCATTTAATCCAGTGTATTCTGCGATGTTCTTACAAAATGTTTATCGCTTACGTTGTTTCCGCAGCAGCTCTGGGAGTGGAGGAAGAGGCCGTCTTTTATCCGCTTGTTCCCGAAAAAGCTCCCTTCAGTGGCCAACCGCCAACAGCTTCACTACAAGTGGTCATACAACCGCGTATACTTTCTCGTGATATTGGTTACGTAATATAATAATATTGGAACTTCTATACCACATTTCATCTACTTTTTGAAAATTGAAAACTTCAAAGGAAAATGGGTTTGTCATTTTTGGATGCTATTGTGCTTTATTCTTACGACATATTTAAAGAACAACAAAAAAACAATTATTTTTTCCTTGGGATTTGCATTTGAGCTGTGTGGATTACGAGACAGCAACCTATTTCATAAAATCATAAAATTCATATCGACGTATCCCCAGTGTTTTGAAAGTGCTACAGGTCATTTTTAATACACAATTACTCTACATATTATGCAAAAATTAATGAGATTTTAAGAGGCAACAATTATTAAATACCATTTAAAATTGAGTAATGTATTATATTGATAAATGTATCTCTAGCATCAATATTGAAGGTATAGAAATATTTGGTAACAATTAGTACTTTTAAAATGAGCGAATTTCTAAAGATTTTGTGCAAACTCGGTCCTATGTCGCATTGTCAAGCCCACCTTTGATCTTTTCCAATAAATAATGTAAATATATTTTGTAACCGATTTTGAGAAAATTTTGTTTATATATTTTTGATTGTTACTATTTCATCCAAAATTACGAAAAACTACTAATTAATTTCTAAAAACTGTACACAAAAGTATTTAAAGGTAATCTTCGAAGAGCCAAACGACGATGCCATGATTCAGGAAGAATGTGAATCTTCAATTTTTGAGAGATTTTTCTTCCATGTAAAATTATCGGCAATTAATTCATCAATTAATGTCACGTACATTTTTTGAAATTGTTGTTTACTTTTGCGTTTTATGTGAAACATGGCCAATCTTAAAGACATGATTTTCTCAAAAATAGCTCCAAATATCTTCTGCAAACTATTTGTAGGTTTAGTTCTAAATGCCCTATTTAAGACGGCATAAACACCTTTGGGCTATATTTTATTTTTTTAATTACACTTTTTCATACACATATTTTTCTCATATCTCTGTCACATTCTTAATATTTACATTAATGACAATTTATGTAAATTATCGCATTTGAGAGTACAAGTGTTTAAAATATATAAATTTTCTCGAAAACTCAAAAACTCATCTTTGTAAATGACCTCAAAATTTCACATTTTCAAAAACGCTCAAACTTAGATTTTTGAAAAAATGTCTCCAAAGTTTTCGGTTACACTTTCTGTACAATAGTGCTAAATGTTCTGATAACATGACATTAATGATATTTAGAGTCATCTTTTTTTTCAAAATTTAACAAATATATTTTTTAAATATATATCGCTGCGTAAATATTTTCATTCGGAATATTTTTATACAATATTAAATATTTTAAGTGATTCAAAAGATATTCAATATGTTTTTCGAAAGCTCAAATGTTATGTCTAAAAATGAGCACAAAATTGCGCGTTTTCGGAAACGCACAAACATTACCTTTTTGAACTGCTTCACATTTTTCAAGGAATATTTGCGTGGAGAACCGTTACTTCTCTAAAATATTCTTAAAATAAAATTTCATTTCCACCGTTAAGGAAGAAAAAATTTAGAAAACTTGAAAAACATCCTTTAGACGGGCAGTAGATGGCAAGCTTGGAAGATGGTGGAACAAAACCGAAAACCTACTGCACAGCAAAGAAGTTGGAAAACTAACAGATACGGGAGTATCTACGCACAGTAAAAACATTTTTTATTTATTATCTTCTTTATTAAATTATAGTATTCTACTCTAATATTTATATTAATAACTGGAATTTTGGTTTAATTTGATTTGATTGCTTTTGCTAAAAAAACACTGAAAAACTGTACGTGACTTACTGGAGATAATTACAATATGCACACGTTTGCCACTAATGCGACATTAGCAACATTTGAAAAGCGGACATTTTTACTTCACAGTTACAGTAAGCGTTTAACTTGTTTGTGCATTGTAAGATCTTAGAATAAAAAGTCTTAGAAATCCGTAAATGTATTTGTACGAGCTCAGTACGCATCTTTTCTGACTTATTCTTTGATTATTTGGCCTTGCAACTTAATGGGTGTTGTAATTTGCAAGTTCGCTCTTTCCCCCTCTATTATTATTTGCAAACACGTATTGCTTTTCCCCCTTGCACTATACAGTTGTGATGAATGCATATTTTTTTCACTTTTTTTGCTAGAATCAAGGAAAATGCATTCTAAGATACGATAATGTTCAAGTTTACATAAAAATATCTGAAACTTTATTCCAAAACTTGTCTCACTGAACAAGTCTTGAATCTTCAGTTTTAAGGTAATATATTTCTCACTCATTCCAATTCTTCCTTTAATTTTCGATCTTTAAATGATTTCACTAACTTCTATAAAAATGAATAGGTATTGAATACTAACTCTGAAAGGAGGAAATATTGATAGTGTCAAGAATTCCCACTAATTTTTTCGTTTCAATATATCTGATGCGGGACTGGGGATCAATATCTTATTCGGTAGCATAGACCAAGTTTTGTATTGATGCTGACTTTAAATAGCACAATAATTCTATCGTCAACCTTTATCGAATTGTTAGAGAGCGGATTTATATTTCGTGCTTTATTTGATTATTTTTGACGCTTTCTCGATTTCCTTGCCTGTACGCCTGCGTATTTCACAGCTCCGTAACACCTTTTGTCGCCGCATCGTACTCCGACATTTCCTCCTCCATTGTCTACTTCAGCGTTCGCCTTTTGACAGCGGCATTGTCTCCGCGTCTATACACCCCAGTACCTGCTATCATCTCCATCGCCACCAATGCTACCGTTTCCGCATTCGCATCTACCAGTGGGAGTCCGCCCACGACGACACTGCCAAACAACACCTCCGCCAACGACGGCTCCGCCAACGACGACTCCGCCAACGACGGCTCCAATGACGCCTCCGCCAACGAGGCCTCCAACGACGCCTCCGCCAACGACGCCTCCGCCAACGACGCCTCCGCCAACGACGCCTCCGCCAACGACGCCTCCGCCAACGTCGCCTCCGCCAACGACACCTCTGCCAGCGACGCCTCCGCCCACGACGTCTCCGCCAACGACGGCTCCGCCAACGACGTCTCCGCCAACGACGGCTCCGCCAACGACGGCTCCGCCAACGACGGCTCCGCCAACGACGGCTCCGCCAACGACGGCTCCGCCAACGACGGCTCCGCCAACGACGGCTCCGCCAACGACGGCTCCGCCAACGACGGCTCCGCCAACGACGGCTCCGCCAACGACGGCTCCGCCAACGACGGCTCCGCCAACGACGGCTCCGCCAACGACGGCTCCGCCAACGACGGCTCCGCCAACGACGGCTCCGCCAACGACGGCTCCGCCAACGACGGCTCCGCCAACGACGGCTCCGCCAACGACGGCTCCGCCAACGACGGCTCCGCCAACGACGGCTCCGCCAACGACGGCTCCGCCAACGACGGCTCCGCCAACGACGGCTCCGCCAACGACGCCTCCGCCAACGACGCCTCCGCCAACGACGCCTCCGCCAACGACGCCTCCGCCAACGACGCCTCCGCCAACGACGCCTCCAATGACGCCTCCGCCAACGACGCTTCCAACGACGCCTTCGCCAACGACGCCTCCACCAACGACGCCTCTGCCAGCGACGCCTCCGCCAATGACGCCTCCGCGAACGACGCCTCCATCAACGACGTCTCCGACAACGACGGTTCCACCAACGACGGCTTCTCACACGACGGCTCCACCTTCGACGCTACAACAAACCGCCGCTGCTCTACCTTTCGCTGCTTTGATTCCACATTGGCTCCGACTGGGACAGCCCACTGGCAATATCTGTGGGCTTCAGCGTCGCTGCTTCGAAGGTCCTAACGTTCCAGACCTGACTGTGAAAGTTTTTAGACATTGGCTACTCTCGTATCAACAGGAAGTGCGTGTACAGTGAAATGAAAATTGTTCCACAAACCTACACACCTCATTTTAATCACAGAAAACGTAGACAACCAAAATATATAAAAACATTCAAGAATAAGAATATATAAGAACATTCAAGAATATCCGCTTGTCTAGATTAACAAAACTGAGTTGCGTAGCTCTTAAATATACTACTGGTGAACGCTTCCTGTCTGTCATCCTACGCCTCCTACATCTCCTCTTCCGCCTCCTGCATTTCTCCCTATGCCTTCTGTATCTCCTCCTCCGCCTCCTGAATCCCTGGCGCGCTTCCGATCGCTGTCTCGCATGGCGACGTCTATATCTCCTATGCGGCCTTCTCTGAACCGCACGGCTTCGATTGTCTCACCCGAGAGAGCTCTCATGCTGTCACTGACGTTGCATTTCACGCAGATTCTATTCCGGGATGGCGTTGTTCGAACGCTCCAACTCTCATAGAGGATGCCTCCGAAATGTGCCTTTCAACGCTTCTCTGGCTTTAAGTGCGAACTGTAATTCCTTTGTGCTACGGAAAATCGATTAAGTGATGAAAATAGAAATTTTTGGTAACGAAATTTTCTGGAATATTATTTTGAGAGTGCCGTGTGAAAATGCTCTCTTACTGATGCTAGGTATTTGTACATTATTTTTTAAAAAGAGTGCTCTTTGTAATTAATTATAAAATGTTAGAAAATAAAATATAAAAAAACGTCTGCTGTGGCAATACAATAATTTGTTTGTAGTGAGTTTTTTGGAAAGAGAATAGCTTTTGAAAGTATACCCAAGGTCTTGCGGTGGTGCAAATAAATTGCTGTTGTTTTTGTGACTTCTCAAATAATAGAATTGAATTATTTATGAATCAGTTGTTTGTTTTGAGAAAATTGCATTGTATTTCTCGTAAAAATATATTCTTATTTTAGGTCATGGCGATGGTTGTAGAATTTCTAAATTAACATGTTTGAGAAAACTCTAGCTATGTAATAGAGCATTATTCAACAAACAAAATACCTAATTTATTACTTTATCTGCATCAAACAGTCTCAGAAGTTAAAGAGTTACTTATGAAACTTATCACCATGATTTCTTAACCTCGTTGTATGTGACTCAAAATGACCGTAAGGAAATGTTCCTCTAAAAGCGTTTCATCCTTGCGTATTGAGATGCGTCTATGCGCTTGTGTAGGCGTGTTTGCATGCGTATGATTGTGTGTTTGTGTGTGTATGTGTGTGCGTGCGCGCGCTTGAAAGCACGAACACAAACTTTGGTTCATGCGTGAGAGCGTGAAAACAAATCGTAGTTTATCTTATATACAACAAGTGTTAGAGTAAACATTGTCATCATAAAGAGGATTTTGTTTGCAATTATGCAAAATGACAACTAATTTAATAACTTTTGTGATAAATTTTCAAGTTAAATATCTATGTAAAAATACGCTCAGTAAGTCGTGGGAAAACCAAACTTACGAGGAAATGTTACCACCCGGACAGTAGTCACGCTCACCTCAAGCATTTTCTTTTAAGTCGTGTCCGTAGAAACACATTCTCCCTCATCCATCCTTTGATGCCTTCCAGCCAGCAACGGTCTCTATTTAGTCCAGGTATATGTGTGTACCTTATAATTTGTAAATCACAAATTTAGAAAATCCATAAAAAGTTTGAAAACATTCTAACATCGTTTAGAAACAAATAATTTTGTTTTTATAATTCGAAATTCTTGTCGTTTTTCGACATGAAAAAAAGTTTCTGCAGTTTTGAATTTTTGAATTGGTTTAAAATGCGCAAAACGTTGCGTTTATGACGTGCAACCCCATAACGAGATATCATCTCTAATGCACACAGGAATTGAAAGAAAACTACGCAGCGTTCGCCTCTCTTTAGAGGTACCTTTAGATTCGTTATATTCTCAGTATCTTGGGAAAATACAAAAACAAAAAGAAGTTTCACTTTAGTAGAAAATATGTATTTTAATTGTTTTGTTTCTTCTAATCTTATTCTAGGTTTTCTGACTGACTTTTCTTATTCAGTACGTTACTGCAACAGAGATGACACATGAAACAGCAAAACTCTAATGAAAACCTACCATGAAATATTTGTTATTCATGTGTTGCATTCTGAAACAGCAACTTGGTGTGTAAAAAACTGTTGTACTGTATATTAAATATATTATATTATTGCAGTATTCTCGAAAATTGTTGATATTAAAATATTTAATGTATTGCAGAGTTGTAAAAGAGTATTTTATTTATTGTTCTTGAACAGAGTGCGGGCGGATTTTCCGCAAACCATTTTGTGCACTTTTGTGCAGTGTAATGTTTGCTTTTGCAAGCCATTAGTTTCCTTTTGTTGGAAGTGAAGAAGAGGCAGGGGATAATGTGTTTTTTTTCATTAATACATTATCTGCATCAGAAGAAAAAGAGAAATATTCATTTAATTATTAATTTATGGCTGACGATCCAACGGAACACACCGTAAATTTGAATATGAAAACTTACTGAAATATCAAATTCAAACACTTTCAATTTCAAAATAAAAAAAAGAAAATTGATTTATTACAATAACAATAAAAACGAAACAAAAAGTATATAATATTGTTTAAAAACGGAATGAAAAATATCACAATTAGTAAAATAATTTTTCCCGGCTGTACTAAAGCTTATCTTTTCTTCAGCTTATGTTTTAAAAACCAAAAGGTCGTTTTTTTATTTTAGGGACACTTCAGTATCAACTTTCTGAAATATTTCAGTCTATCCACTTTTCCTTTTATATTAATATTACTTTCAATAAAATATCAAAATATAAAATATCAGTCAATATCAAATTACCTCTCTCACATCAAAATTTCTTACTAAGTCCATACCACTCTGAGTGACAACACCATTTATCATCTACGTCATTTCAGAACGTCCATTTCCCGTGTGGCTGTTGATTTCGTTCCTTCTTCTTATATCGATCGTCTCCATCTCACCAAAACCATTGCCAACCTGCGTTCCTATCCCAAGCAGACCGTGCATATACACATCTTGATGACAAATTCGTTCGAAATTTCAGCTCTTCACTGCACGAATCAGGATTCCAGGGCTCGAAGCATAGCAATCGAGTCCCTCCGTCTCATCCCCTGAGCGACATCTGTTCTCAAGAGCTTTCCTTAGAGGCGCGCTCCTCTGCCTCTCCCGCGTATACTTCCTGTCAACTTCCTGTGAACCAACCCCCTCCAAGGGTGTGTGGGGTGAGGGGAAGCGCGCGCAGAGGGTGCGGAGAGACGCATTTGACCCTTCGCTTATACGTTCTGCTCTGCGAGCCGGCATCCTTTAGAATTTATGTCTGTGCGTTTGCGCGCGTGTGTTTATTGATTTGTATGTGTGTGTGTGTGTGTGTGTGTGTGTGTGTGTGTGAGCATGAGAGTATGCGTGCTTGTGTGGGTGTGTGTATGTGTGCGTGCGTGGATGTGAGCGCTTATGTCTGGAGGAGAACTCTAGCGGCCGGCTGCTCTGATCGGTATTTTTTCGTGGTTTCTCCGATCAACCAGGCGGATGCCGGAGCAGTACCCTAACAAACGGGCCACAGACCGCGCGTGATCTTTCATTCCTCTTCCTTCTCCTATCCTCATCCGTTACTTACACACACTTACACTAACATGCACTACATTACCACAAATAGTCGGGCGCTTAGAGCTTGTCACGGCTGGGGCGGTGCCCCCGTGGTGGGAGGTTCCTGGTTGGGGGAAGTCCCGTTAGCCGATGGTAGGTCTGCGTTGGATCTCAACATTCAACGGGGTAACATCACCGCCACCTCCCTCGATAATAGTTGGCACTATACTTACAGGACTAATGACCTTAACAGTAGACGAGAATAGAATCACTAACCAATCAATCAATGCGAGTGTGATTTTGTGTGTGCGTGTGCGTGTGTGAGGGCGTTCCCGTCCAGGTGAAAGCAGAGAAACCATTGAGTCCTTTTTTTACCACAAAAAAACTGTTGGATGTTAATAAAAGGAAGTCAGCATTGGATCTTTGCTGTTCCGAAGGAGATAGATATCAGATAGTCGGAGCCGAAGCCAGAAGCAGTTCCAGTCTCTAACTCATTTCCCTTCGTTCACAGCTGTTCTCAAGACCTGCCCTTAAAGATACACCCACCCACATTCACTTCGTTCTGCCTTCCTACCACAAAACCTGTTCCTACACGCGTGTTTTTCATGTGTGTGTGTGAGTGTGTGTGACTGAGTGTGAAAGTGCATGTGTGTGCGCGCGTGTGACAGAAGTGCATCTTCAACTTCTTTTTTGTTTCTAAAAAATGAACAAGATTCGAAGTCAAAAAAACGAGTAACTTTCTTTGGATATTTGATACCCCAAAGGATATAGGAATCAGATAACCTGAAAGGAAAACCCAAGCTCTGCCTCCACGAGGACTCATCCCTTTGGTGACATCTGTTCTCAAGAACCGTCCTCAGAGACCCGCCCACCCGTTCCTGCACATATTGCCTGCCGCCTTTTTGTCAGAACCACCGTCCCTATCGGCACATGTGTATTTAATATGAATGTGTATTCGTGTGTATGCCTCCGTGGCCGTGTGTATTTCTCTATGACCTTGTACTTATGATTATGCTTGTGTGCTTGTGTATATGCATTCGTGTGTACGTGTGTATGCGTGCGACACCGTATGTATACGTATATATCCTTCTATGTACGAGTATGCATGTGTTCTTGCTTATTTGTGTGTATGCGTACAAGGCCGAGTATATTTGTATATGTGTCCTTATACGTATGAGTATGGCTGTGTGCTTGTGAATATGTATTTGTATGTATGTGTGTAAGCATGCGAGGCCGTTTGTATTTGTATATCTGCCCTTATAGTATGCAGGTGTTCTTGTGTAGACGAATGCGACTGTGTGTGTGTGTGTGTGCGCGCGTATGCGCACGAGGCCGTGTGTTTTTATGCGTCCTTATAATGTATCAGTATGATTGTATGTTAGTGAATATGTATGCCTGCGTGGGCGTGTGTGTTTTTAAATCTGTCCTTATACGTATGAGTATGCAGGTGTGCTTGCGTATGCAAACGCGAGTGTGTGTGTGTGTGTGTGAGTGGGCGTGTAGGGAGCATCGCGTGGGAGCAATCCGTGGCGCGTAAGCCGATAAGCGTCACCTCCCTCCCCCTCCCCTCGCCGCCCGTCAACGCCTCCCTCGCGGATCGCGTGCGCCCTGGGGCTGCCTGCCTGCTGCCTGCCGCCTGCCTGCCTGCTGCCCGCCGCAGGCGCCGCGACGCTTGGGACTTCCCCCCACCCCCACTCACCCACGCATTACCCCCTCCATCGCGCCGCGCCTCCACCGACACGCCCCCCACCCCCGCCGGCTTCGAGTTGAAGCGGAGCTGTTAGACCGCGTTGCGGTAAGCACGGCACGCTGCGTAATTAGCCAATAAAATAATAAATTAGTAAATAAATAAGTAAATAAAGAAACAAGTAAATAAATAAGTAAATATATAAATATATAAATAAATAAGTAAATAATGAATAAATTATAAATATGTGATGAATGTATGAAAAAAATTATGCGTTTGGTATTTTGGGTCGATAGTCCCACTTTGCCAAAGCTTACAGTGCCCCTTACGCCTGAGCCTAGTTAAATTCCTTTGCTTGGAGGTAAGAGAGGCATGTGGCGAACACAACCTATTCCCTTCATTGTAAACTAGCAAGAATGGCCTGCCTGAGCTATTATTCGCTACAGAGCTACAGAAACTGGGACGATTTTAAAGGAAAGCTTCAACTCTATTTTCGCCTCGACCGGGAATCGAACCTGGACCACACCACGGGAAGCTTGTACTCTGTTCAGGACCCGCCGCTAGATGCGTTAAATGCGTAATAAATATTTAAATCTGTAAACAAATAAATGGTAAAATATTCTTTCCTTTCATAATCCCCGTGGACCGTACCAATCTGATTACACAGGATCACAAAAAAATAATTTGAATTTTAAAAAACTCCAGTGGGATGAATTTCGAACCAGTGTTCATAGAGTCAAGAATATCGTCGTGCATATATCAGTCTAAAGCGTTTTGAAGCAAACTAGTGGGTACTTTAAACTTTTGGAAGATCTTCGTAGATATTTTTTTAAAATAAACAGTGTGTAAAGAAAGGGACCAGTGTTTAAAATAAACGGTATTCAAAATGAATGGTTATTCAGACAAAAGAGGGTAACAATTAACGGCCACTAAATTTAACAATGATCAAAATAAATGGTCTTTAAAAGATGAGTGGTTAAAGTGAGAAGTGGTTAAAATGAACAGCGATCAAAATGATCAGGGTTTGAAACGAGCAGTGATAGAAATGATCAGTGTTTAAAATAAGTAGTGATTGAAATGTGTAGTGATGATGCGAATAAATATGAATTGACGGTGGGGGTGTACCTTCCTTCTGAAGCATCCTCTGTTGCTCTCCAGAAGTGTTCTTTAAGAATGCGTTCCTTTATGAAGCCCCTCTCCCAGTGTACACAAATCTTTGTAGGGAGATATCTTTTTCTAATATGTATGAACTCAATAATAATAGTAATAATTCTAATACAAAAATATAATGATAATATAATACTATTGTAATATAAAAAGAATATTATAATATAATAATATTGTAATTATATAATGATAATAATCATAACAATCATTATAAATTGTCGGAAATTATTCTGGTCGCACTGTTCTGATAACAGGTTGTACCTTTCTTTTGACACTTCGTAATTTATATAGAATAAAACATTATTGTACATTTTTTCTTCCTGCTCATATATACTTTTCTAACTAAAGAAATAAGCAGCATCTATATTTAGAATCTGCCTGCAAAAAATTTCTTTCTTGTCTTTCCATTCATCCCCACGCTGTCTCTTGAGTTCGCCATTTGCTCGAAGGCACAAAAGTTTTCAACTGGAGGAGTAAAGCGAAATACGTGTCAACTGAACTCGTCTTCTGGAGGAACATCTCTCGCTTCCTTTCACTCCCTCATTTTTTCTTGATATTTACTCTCAATCTTGATTCTTACTCTTTCAATGATTCTATCTCTTACATTTTAATTTAATAATTTTAAATATTTTGAGATGTCTTTTCTGAAACTAATACAATTTAGGCAAGGAATTTAATTAACATTTAATAAAAAATATTATAGAGAAATATTTACAACATTTAAACAAATGAATGTGATAAGTATACAACAAGGCAAATTAGTTTTCAAGGGAATCTTCATCAGTTTTCTCTTTCTTTTTATTTATTTCATTATTTTAATTTCGAGTGTTCTTTTCGTAATGTAATGAATGCAAATCTGTGTTTGAAATAGATTTGAATTCCTTAATATTATTCATGATTAATATTACTTGCTTTTTAAAGAAATTACTACAGTTGATTAGTATAATTGTACGAAAAGTGTTTAAAAAACAATAAAAAATACATTCTTTTACAGAACTTCAGTGCATTTGGCAAAAGAACTCCTGTGTATAAAAATTGAAAATTTTGAACATCAAAGGTGTAAGTATTTCTTGTAGTTCCCTAGTGTGGAGTTAACGACTCGCATCCCAGTGTCATTCCGTAAAACGCGGAGATCTGGGAGGGAGGGCTACGGTCCCCAGAACAAATAGAAATATAATTCAAGGACAGTTGTATGTATAAGAACTAAAAAAACTTATATTTAACAATATATAACAATCGTTCTTTGGAAGTTTGTGTTAAAATATTTTCAGTTTTTCACGCAGTGCGGCAAAAGCCCAAACATTTTCAACAGTTTTTACTTTCTCGTATATGTGCGTATATACGGAGTAATTGTACGTAGGATAGCGAAAGTTATGTAATACACGTGCTTGTTTCTTGACCTCTGTTGATTAATAGTATGGACCGATAGTAATGACCTACACTCAATAATCTGTCGATACTGTTATGTAATATTGCGCGAAAAAAACGGCAAATGTTTTGCAATTTTTGGGCCCTGATAATGGAAAAGTGGATAAATCCAGTTACTAAATTAAGAAAACATTTCTTCAACACGTGGTGTAGCCAGAATCCCTGTTTCTTAGATCCTTAATTCCGAAAAAACAATTGACGACAAAACGTCCGTCCGTTCGTCTGCCCGTCTGGGTGTACGTGAACAACACTAGCGCGTAAACTATGTGTATGATTTCTTTCAAATTGAATAAACCCCTGTAGATCTGGCCTAAGATGAAACTATGTGATTTTGAAAACCAGTAATTTTTTCAAAAACGGCCCCAAGTTTTTTAAATTTATTGTAAGAATAGACTAAAATACACTTATAAAAGTGGCTAAATGGCAAAACATTTTCAATGAAAATTGCCATTTAGGACGAGGTTTTACTCTTCTTTAATATTCTTAAAGTAATAGTTTAGGTTCTACAGTTAGGAAATGGAAAAATTGAGAAAATTTCAAAAACAAATGTGCATTGGGTGGCAATAGATAGCGGGTGGCAAGAAGGGGCAATTCTGGGCCAAGCCAGTCCCCACCAAGACATTTAGAAAACTTTACTACGAGAAAGTGTGTGCCATTCTGAAGAATCACTTGTTTGTACTAGCGGTTCTCTTTGCAATGGCACAGATGGTCATTGTCATTGCTTCAATTTTGTAAATTCATTTTACATTTACAACATTCTCCTAATTGCACGACTGTTATCGATATCACACATCGACAGGTACCAAAATGAAATGCAAACATGTTTGTGAGAAGGAATGCCTGTAAGAGAAAGTCGGAATTTCTACGAAGCGACTAGGCAAGGTAAAGGTTTCGATTTTCATTACATCGAATAAGCGTTAAAAAACGGAACTATCGTGAACGGTCAATAAAATTTCTAATAATATATGTTTTAAACGATGAAAACATTTTGGTTACATCTTACTTGAAAAATACTTAGAAAAAACACAGGCTGTGGTCCATCAGCGAGCCCCGCCCTGTTGATATACTGTTCACGTGTCTCCCTTCTCTGAATTCTCTTCTCTGAATCATCTTCCCTGAATTGTTCGTTCCATTCAAAAATGGAAATGGAAGGGAAGTATAGTTCTTTGAAGATCCACTATGGTTTGCTGTGCTTTGTTCCATTGTTATAATAGCAGCAAATTTACAAACTAATTTTTAACACGCTCTGTTCTTGTAATACATCGTTATTTGTAAATTACTATTTTAGCGTTAATTGAAAAGTTATGTTAATAGTGGCAATAGGGGGATACTCAGCTTTGAAACAACACATTGATCGTGTTGGTACATCCAGCTGTAATATCAGATTTACATTTGATCATATATCTATATAAATTCAATCTACTGTTAAAAGCTAATTTTAGATACATTTTTCAGCACGAAAACACCAACAAACACATTTTTGGATAGAATAATAATGTTTTTGTTTTATTTGTGTTATAGTAACTTGATTCTTTGGTTTGATGTTATTGCATTTTTTAACAGTTAGTGGGTTAGTATGTAGGCCAATAATAGGTTTGGAAACCGAGAATTTAATGATTAAATTGATATGGAAAAAAACACAATATAGAGCTGGAACAAATAAATCTGCATCGTGGACCATATAACATGTGAACAAAATTATAATGAAAAAAAACCTTTAATGGATATTTGATATTCATTGTTTTTTACTTCCTATTTAAATTATATCCTTCTCAATAAAACACATACAATGATAATAACGCTATTAATACATTGTTAAAGATAATTGTAGAGAACTTCTGAACAAAAATATTTGTTTACAGATATTTCGACACACAATTCCTTCAGTCTTTTAAGCATAATATTTCTTAGGGGTGTTTACTTCTATTACAAATGTCAATAACTGATATTTTTACTAAAATGAAATTAAAACCTCTTTTTAATTTACCTAATTAACCTAATTTACTAAAAAGTTAAAAAATAATAAACACAAAATAATTTATTTTCTGGGAAACATTATATGGTTTGTGTAGCTTTCTGTTTTTTTGTTAAACATATGTTCTTCGTACACGCATACTGCTTCACGGGTAATTGTCTCTCTTAATCTTTATGACGCTGACTTTTCTCGGTGTGGTGTTTCACCAAGTTTTCGGGAGACTGTCTTACACAAACTACATTTACACATTACGTTTGTATTTCTCAAATGGGCTAAGTTGGAGATACGTGTAAACACACTTTCCCTTCGCAAACTCGTAAAGCAAATTCCGCAGTGACTTCCACTAAACTTGACATTTGGATGGAAGAGAGAGAGGCCTACTCATAAAGGAGTATACTTCTTCACTGCCTTAGAGTTTCTCTTTCTGCGGCTGAGGGAGTTGTAACTTTAAAAGAGTATATTCTACCTGGTAGCAGTGTTAAGCATTACTCGGTGCCCTATATTTTTAATCAGTCCATATTTTCTTTTATTTTATTTCAACACCTTTTTCCCCCGAGAGCCAGATCAACGTCATTGAACACATTCCCGAGAGTTCCCCTGCTTTTCTTACCATATAAATTTTGATTCTCTAACTCGAAAGTATCTTCCTGTAGGTGTACCGTTTCCCGTATTTGTTTATCAATATTTAACTGTGTAACTTTCCGGTCTCCTTCCGGTTTCACCTCGACTCCATATAACTATCTAGTCTAACTAGTGTGTGTTATTAATGGTTGTTTTGGAGTGTTAAGTTTGACGAGAAGTCGTGGATTATATGTCATATAAATGTTATTACTGTGAATTCGTAAGAACAAAATGTAAATCAATAGTTCTAAATATTGGATGTGTATTTTAGATTGTTTTGAAAATTATAGTATAAAAAAGTATTCCAAGAAGTTTAACAAAATAAGTATTTTGCTGCAAAGTATTTCCCATAAAAATAGAGAATATGTTAAAAACATTTCAAAGCGTATCTGCGTTTTCAAAGTTATGGCAGAAAATACGTTCGACTTAAAATTCTGAGACTTATAGCTTGCGTCGATCTGACAACTGGGGCAAAATAAACATGTTTCCTTATGACTGGATTTTAAAACTTCGCATGCGTATTGTGCTTTTAAGACGTCTGTTAGATAAAGCACTTTCGACCAACAAAGGCAAGTCGTAAAAGAGGAATGTACGTATTCTGTCGACACATAAAAGATGTGTGTTTTGCCTATTCATGTTGATAATACTTGCAAGAATGTAAGCAATTTATACCCTGAAATAAAAAAGGAAATGAAACTGTCAATACACAATGGGTTGTTTTGAAATACAATATTATTCGTTCTTATCTCTTCGATTGGGAAAAATCACGAAAGATTCGTTGTCTCTTATTGCGCATGGAATTTCAAAAACATGAATATATAATACGCAATGTAATGTTGTAAATGTAATAAATGCGTTAGCACAACATATAAGTTCCCTTTCAAACGTTATCAGATTTCTTCAGTGAGAAAACAAAAAATCTCTAATTTAGCATTCGACGAACGTCAATATCCTGGATCTGTAAATGTCTTTCTAGAATATGATTGTTTGGTATCACAATCGATACTTTATTTCAAGTCAATGATTATATGGAATTTTTTCAAACATTGCCATATAACTCGCATTCGTCTGCTTTGAGAACAACATAAACAAAGATTTTATTGTAACGTAATATTTCTATTTAACCTATGTATATATCTAACTCATATACAATATCAATCTTTTCATTTCAGAGATATAGTTTCAGTTCAAAGTATATTTTTTTAAATTTCTAAGCAACATCTTTTCATACATTTAAATAATTACTCAGAAACTCCTTGTAATATGTAATCATTCAGAGTAATCCCTATAGAGTACATGCGTAAACTCCTCGTGTGCGTGCGTGGAGAAAATATGGTTCCATGCCTCACAGTTAGGCCACTTCCCGTGCACCAATCGAGACATATGAGGTGTCATTCGACGCGTTTCGGTCCCCTGAAGAGGAACTGACAATTTGTTTTCGGATCCGGCCGGAAGATTAAAATAAATTTCCAGAAACGTGTTTTTGCGTGATTTGGTGCTGTCATATTCGTGAGTATGTCAGGAATTAAACCATTGCCACCTAAATAGATCTATGTAGGTGGCGTTGATTAATAATTATCATTGCCCTACTTTCCAACATATCAGGCAGAGGTATCTTCACGACACAAGTTTGGAATGTATACTTGAATCTGAGAAGTATCAAGGAAGAATTATATAATTCTATAAGAAGAGTGGAATATTCAGCCAAATCTGAATTGAATGTGCAATTTCGAATACAATACTGTACCCAGGAAAGTGGTTCATCACCTGACAACTTTTAAAGATCTTCGACATGATACACACTTGTTCTTTTTCCATGTGCATGTTACCATCCTGTATACAATCTGTTCAACCGTATCTTTATACTGAACAAGTAAAACACAAAAATGGTTCCTCATCTGAATAACACTTCAAAGAAGTGTGGTTATCCCACATTACATCACTTTCTCTGTAGTAAATTTTGACATACTGCCTTCCTCTTAGTGCTTGTTGATGTACAAATGTATGTAACTAATGTCGTATATGTAATTAATAGTTTATCAAGTGTTTTAATTTTGTTTTGCTTATGCTTTTTTTGTTTGCATATTTTATTAAGTATTATTGTTACTCCTCTTTCCTTTTTTGCAATCCTGTAAACAATGTGTATTATTGTACATTGTACTGAATCTGTTAGCGGACGGTAGGTCATCGCCAGATCTCTCCAACCAGCGGAGGAAGACCACCACCAACACCTCCTCAATCCTCCTCCTCCTCCACCACCACCACCATCACCACCACCACCACCACCACCACCACCACCACCACCAGAAGAGCAAACACATGCACCACACTTACGGGACTAATGGCTCTAGTAGTTGACGAGCTCACCTTCAATCATGATTTGCTGTGCTTTGTCTCACATCGTACCGTATCATAGCCTGTTCTAACGATCTTACTTCCGCACGACTCCTATAGCCCGCCAGCTCCACTTAATCAACTCTGGAGCATTTAGGAGCTATCCGCTTGGTGACATTGGTTGAAATCTACATACCATTTGCCATGAAACCATTTAATACAAAAGTTTCTGTTCAATAATTTATTTACACAAAAGTACTGTATTATACTCAAATCAGGATATTAATGTCTGAATTTAAAGTTTACGATCATAGTTCGTGTCGTAGTATACTTCATACACGTGGGTTAATACCAGTCGTTATATAATTTATTTATAACTTTATTTTTGATCAATTGCTCTCCTCTTTTACTACACAAATTTCCCTTGATGTATATTCAATTCACATAAATCTTAAA
The DNA here is from genome assembly GCA_031308135.1 of Acheta domesticus. Classification (NCBI taxonomy): domain Eukaryota; kingdom Metazoa; phylum Arthropoda; class Insecta; order Orthoptera; family Gryllidae; genus Acheta; species Acheta domesticus. The sequence continues at coordinate 62,268,538 of JAHLJT010002630.1, forward strand.
AGCAACTTTTCTTGAGCTTTAGGTAGTCAGAGATAATATCTGTTTTAAAACTTTTCACAAATCAACCAAATTCGTTAGTGTCTTTACATGTCGTGTAAATGATATTCGAAAACCGGCTGATTTATAGAAACATTCCATTCGTCAATTTGCTTCAGCCGTTTTCTAAACATATATTCGCTTCCTGCCTGGTCTCTTCTTGTCCTTGTTCCTACCCGCTTCACTTCGACACGCCACCATGTCTCTTCTGTCATTTCCAATCCCATCCTCCAGCCAGCAAATGTTGCATCCCGCAATACCGTATAGTATTGCGGGTTGCGTTGTTTTCTGAAGTCACGTTAACGGGGCTTAGGCCCTAGGAGAAAAAATAAATTTAAAACATGGTTGTTTGCCAACATTTTGGCAAACAATGTATTTCCATCCTCAGGGCTGTACAAAGTGAGAAAGAAGCCAGCACTATTACATGAAGCTACCAAAAAATGTCAATTACAATTACAATATCTTGATACAATTCAATACATTAAAAAAAGAAATTTAGTTGCATATCTTGCAAACACCAACAGAGTGATATACATAATTAAATAAGCTACAAACCTTTGACTATAGGACACCTCGACGGTCAGTGAGGAACATACATACACCTTCACCACATCAACACACACCAGGGCTACTAATATTACACCACTTCTACATTTTGCATGACTTCTTATGATTTCTCCGTTGCTACCATTTTCTCCATTGTACAACATAATACTCTAGTCAAGGCAAACTTGCCTAGACAAAATTTGCTCTGCGATGATGTCAGTCAATCAAAGAATCAAAGGTTCCTTTTATGCATAACTAAATGTATTTCTCGCGGTTACAGTGCCCTGCCTTATAGTGCCCTAACAACTGGGCCACGGATAGTGCGCGATCTCCTCTTCTTCTTCTTATTCTTCTTCTTCCTTGTTCTATCCTTTCCTTTTACACACACTGACACTTACATGCACCACACTACCATATATGTCAGGAGACCAATCGGGAGGTTAGAACTTTTCCCGGTTGGGGCGGTGCTCCACTGGTGGGAGACATGTGATTAGGAAAAATCTCGCAAGCTGACCTACAGGTCGGCGCCGGATCTTGTCATGTAGAGACGGAAAATCATCTTCAGCACCCGTGATAAAACATCCAGTACACTTACTGGAATAATGAGCATAGAAGCTAATGCATTCGAAAACATCAATCTCTCAATCAATCTACTCGTCTGAAGGGTGACTGTAAAGCTTTGTGCACTTAGGAGCGTCATGATGGCATCGTTGATTTTGCATGTGGTAAGATCCAGCGTCATCACCCATTGTTCACTTAAGATGTTCCGATGTAAAAATTGATACGTCATTCTCTCTTTTACCCAAGAACAATAATTTCTTATCTATTTTTGTGACCATGAGAATCAAAAGCTGAAATTCTCAGAAGACTTTCAGGACGATGTGGGTTCAAAATTTTTCTTGTCAAAAGGTAGATTTAACACTAAAATAGTGGTCAAACAAGCATGCAGAATGAGAAAAGAGCAAGATGTTTTGCCTCATCCAATAGGCTATTAATCTTAATATTGCGCAACTCAATGTTATGATTCTCATATCCGGAGAGTGACTATTGTTGAAATGACCAGCCATAAGCACGATCATCAGATTTTGCATACTAGAACGCCGAGATACATTGTCGAAAAGCATTCTTTTGTTGCAAAACAACACGCATCCTTATACCGCACGCCGTTCAAGCTCTTTAAAATCTGTATTTCGAGATGTCAGGGCATCCCATGTGTATTTTCAGATCTTTGCCAGTCTAATTACCATCTATTTCGTGTAGACGGCAAAAATCTTCCTGCGACTAATAGTTGAGCAAGCAGTGCGTAGCTTGCTCCACAATCACAAAATCTTTTTACTAGTAAAAGTAGTAATTCTGTTGATACTCCAAACGTGTCACATTAGGTGAAAACTAGATCACAAATTCAAAAAAAATTTAATAAAACTATTTTCACTTCACAATTTCATTTTGGATGAAATTCCTACAGATTGTTTATTAGGTGTCGTTTCGAGACACTTAATTGCTTTTCAGGAATGTTGTTTTGTACTCAATGTTCAAAGGAGCAGGCGTTTCCAGGAAAACTTGTCAGCCCTCTGTCAATTTTCTCGGAAATGTTTTTGACGCACAGCATTACCGCTGCTTCCCAGAACACTTTCATCTCCAGCGGTCCATATTTAGAAAGTCCTTACAATTTCAGAGAACTAACCAAACTGATTAGTCGAAATCAGAATTATTCAAGTATAAATTTACTCTCTCGACAATGGAAATTTAATTTACTTCTGTGTAATTATCTATAACATGAAGGCGTTAACAATTCCATAAAGGCATTTTGAAATGTGAGTCCGCAAATTAAAATTCCCTTTAAAATGCGGATCGTTTAGTGTGTCTTAGTGCCTTTGGTTTCACCTTAAGGTTTCTATGATGGCAGTTAAAACGATCCGAAAATATTAAATAACAAGGGTAGGACTGTGATTTAAATGGTCTTCCATTCCGTTGGCATGTTTTGTTGTTCACGTCGACGAGATAGACTGTAGAAACTGCTTTTACTTTCTTCTTGATAAATATTAAAATAACTGTTTATATTTCCACTATTGAAGTTCGAATAAATCACGCAAATACTCCATCCATTTTTTTATTATTAACAATGAATATTTGTTTTTCTTATTGTCTCACAGATTTACTTCTGAGTTTTCTCCCACTTACATTATCAAAATCATGTTGTCTTCTTTTCAATGCAATAGGAATTTTCTGACTCATACTCCTAATACTCCTACAGATGCATAAGTTTCTGGAAATCTCCAAAGGCCTGTATCTTCCTGAGAGTCTTGCTTTCAAGCCTGGTCTCATTTGATTTCAAAGATTTTTCATGTTACATCCGTTGTTAATAAAGATTCTTAAAAAGTTTGCTCAAGATACAGAATTCTCTATTACAAAAATTACTAACAAAAATTTGGTACTTCAAACTACGTACTATCTCTTCTATATTAATTATTGAGATTACTTTTCAATAAACCTCTACTTGTAAAGAAAAATTTATTTTTATTCTATCATCTTCTCCATTGTTTGAGGTACCCTTCTCTTTAAGAACTCGCTATGTTGCACTTAATCTAACTATTAAGAGAAAAATGTAGAAAAAAATCCTGCAAATGTTTAAAGAATTACTTGACCTTGAACCTAAAATCAAATATTTCGAACTTAAAATAAGACTAAAGATATATTATACGCGAGTAAATTCCTCAGAAGGATACGGTCTTAAAAACAGGTATATCACTGTTCCATTTATGTATTTGAACTGTGCTCTGCTAATCAACATATTTCTTTATTTTATACAATACTAATTTTAAATTTTTTCAAATAACATCTTCAACACTAAAAGATAAACTTATATCACCATATCATATTTAAGTTTTATTCTATAGTTGCGAATTTCATCACTCCACATTCTAAACACACATCAATTTTCTGAGACCCCGCAGGTGCCGATTACTTCTTGAATATCTGTTTCGCTGCTTGGGGTTATATTTTTCTATTATACCACTCCTTATTGCATTTAATTCTACAATTTCATTTTTATGTGTAGACAATATACTAAGCTATAATTTATGCAACAATAATTGTGATTTCTTAAGAAATCTAAATCTCAAGGATAATAAACTTCCATGCTAACCCCTTATCATATTAAATATATCATACTTCAGAGACCCTATGTTTCCTCAGTCCACGTCCCCAGGATACATCCACTTCCCGGCGCCCTGCAAGTGCCGACATCTTCCTGGCTCTCCGCTTCAGCGCATGGCTCCGTTCCCGCGTCGGAAAAGCCTTCGTGACACGCGTCCTTCATCCCGAGAGAGAGAGAGAGAGAGAAGGCGTTCTTCGAGGGCGAAGACACGGCTCTCATTAATTCTGTGAATCTGAGCGATAGCATCGCCCGCGCTCCGCAGCGCGACCCGCCTGGCGCCGCCCGCGGGCGACAGGCCGCCCCTTCGCCCGCCGCTCTTCGCCTTCGCGCCCCGGGCGGTCCGGGTGACGAAGGCGCAGTGGGTGCAAGGTGGGACGAAATGGCCCGAAGGTACTCGAAAGCGAGACCGGGAGAGTGGCTCGACGCATCAACTGGAGCTAGGTCGAATTCAATCGGTCACTGCAGTAGAATGCTGCTATTCTGTGATCGGTAGTTTTCCATGGTTTCTCCTATCGACACCAAGCGAATGACAGAGCAGTATCTGTAATGGATGCAGCGCGGTGTGAAGTCCGTTCTGCGAAGCGACTACATACAGGGTCAGATCAGGTTTCAGGGGATTGTTTCTTGGGGGCAAATGAAAGTCAATGCACTTGTGAATAAATTAAATTTAATTCTTGAAATATTGATTAGTTTTACAAGTAAATAGTTAGGCAGTAAGCCGGAGGACCAATGAATGTTTGTAATTAAAGGTTTCTTCTTTCTTGAAGTTTACACTTACAGTTTGATGACGGTACAGCAAACACCAACCCAGGTCAGACGGCTGAGTGTGTGTGCGCCGTCAGTTGAAATGGGCTGCGGATGGTACGGCTGGTAGGCTGGATGTCACCATGGACGCGTACTCGCGTGCTGGAGCGGCCCGTACTGTTGATCGCGGCCTGCTGGCCGCGCCGATTGATTGCCGGAGCCTTGATAGGCAGAGCAAGGACAGCTGACTCGTTCGCAGGCTGTCAGACGAGTAGAGTAGTAATTGTAGCAGCAGTAATAGTAGTTTGACGTAGAGTGACTGCGTAGTTTGACGTAGAAGTGTGACTGCGTAGCTTCACATAGTAGTGAACAGAGCAGTAATTGTAGCAGCAGTATAGTAGATTGACTTAGAAGTTTGACATAGCAGTTTCACATAGTAGAAATGACATTGAAGTCGCAGTGAGATTGACTTAGTAGTTTGACATGATAGTGTTGACATAGAAGTTTGACATAACAGTGGCGGAGTTTGACTGATAGTTTCACATAGTAGAAATAACATTGAAGAAATGACATTGAGCAGTTGCATTAGCAGTTGCAGTAGTAGTGGTAGAGTTTGACTGATAGTTTCACATAGTAGAAATGACATTGAAGTGCCTGCGTAGTAGCAGCGAAATTGACTGATAGTGGCGCGTGGGAGCGAAGTTGCCGTATTTATTTGAACGTATGTTTCCGAGCGCAGAGGGGGAAGAGTCACGTGACAATTGCAGCTAGCCTATGATGTACAGGGAGACGTAGTGTGCCACAAGAAATGCTCGCTATTCGTTGTTATGTTTTGAAGTGTGTCACGTGACTTGTGGCGGCACTGGCTGTGCCCGCGATGGCTGCATCTCATTAGCAAGGTTTGGTATTTTCTCACGGGAACCGCGATGTTGATTGAGGGAAAGGGCGGTTAAGGCGGGCGCGGGCGCGGCTGCCTAGCAGATGCGCTCGTAGTCGGCGAATATTAACGCCTGTATTGGGGCGGGAGGCACGTAGCGATATTTGGAATGTTTGTAAATATGTCTGGCCGCCGAAGACTGAGAAAAGCAAGTAGAATGGCTTGACGACCGCGCCCCGCGCGCCGGCTAATGACCTCTAGCCCCTTCCCCGGCTTACAGTACAATACGCGGTGCGCGGCGCTTCGGCGCTTGCGGCAAAGAGGGCTCGACGAGAATCGTTTTGTTGCCTGAACATCTGTGTTTCATTTCTTATGTTTTTGTATAAACGTGCTAGAGCCGTGAGAAACTTTGAAGGTGGGGCAGCCGAAGAATGTTGGCCGCGCGGGGGAAAGACAATTTGAGGCTGCACCCTGCTGGCGAGTTTCCTTGTAATTGTTCGCGAGATTGAACAGTATCCTAACAAAGAGGCAATGGAACGCGCGCATACTTTCCTCTTCCTTGTCCTATCCTAACTCCTTATACACTTATACTAACATGCACTACGCTACCCCACACTGCCGGGAGAACGGTCGAGAGCTCAGAGCTTGTCCTGGCTGGGGCTTCTTCTCCTGGTCCAATTCTCAGGTTGCGAAGATTAGAATACGGCGTAGTTCTAACCACAGGTACCATTGGTACCTATGACCGCAAGGTCGGGAGACCGCCGGTACGTGTTGGTCCCGTCAGAGCCTGTCGTGCCAATACACGCAGACAGGAGGTGACATTCCGTCCCCGCTCGTAGCTGACATACGCCACCGACCTACTCTTCGACTTGCGGGAGATTTTGTATCCCAAGTGTCTGCCCCAGTGGAGTATCGCCCCAACCGGGACAAGCTGTAAGCTCTCGGCTGTTGTCCGGACATGTGTGGAAGTGTAGATGAAGTAAGGATAAATATGTAAGAAAAGGGAGATAAAAGAACACAAAAAAAGGGAGGAAAGATCGTGTGCAGTCAGATACCCGTTTGTTAGGGTACTACTCCGGCATTTCCCTGGTATTGATCAAAGAAGCATTTACACGGGAAACAACCGATTAGGGCAGCAGGCAGCCAGTATCCTCCTCCAGAGAATGTCTGGATCGTATTGTGACATAGCTATGTAGTCAGTGTTCAAAAACACCATCGGGACTCGAACCCCAGGACCTTCCAATCAGTCTCTGCAGAGTTAGCAGAAATGCTGTCTTTCACGTTACTCTGTAGCTTCTACGCGTGGGGTGAATCACAAACTCTGCAGCAGTCGCCTCGGAGCTGGACGTATGAAATTTTCCATTCTTTTTTAGTTTCTCGTAATGCAGTACGTAGATAGAAAGTTATGTAATGGTGCGTGAAAAAACGGCGAAGTTTCAGCAGAAAAACTCTTATTACAGGGACCTAGTAACAAAAAATGAATAAATCTAATTGCTAAATTTAAAAAATCCTTTAAAATGTGATCTAGCCATGTTTTGTGTGTTCTTGCCGAAAAATCGAATGACGACAAAACACCCGTCTGTCTGTGAACAACGCTAGCCACTAAACCATTCAGCCTATTTTTTCCAAAATTGATATTCCCCTATCAACTTGGTTCATATCACGGTCCCTTGAATTTGAAATCGATATTTTAATTTTGGTAGGTACTTTACATGAAGCCTCCGGGACATTTTTCAAATTTTCATAAAATGACTCCATCGTTTGTTATTAATTCTTTTGATTGGATAGTGTGAATGATGTTGGAATGTGTTAATGAAGACAATGATGCAGGTCTCATGTTCGTTCAAAACTCTGATATTTCGAAAATTGCAAAAGTTCAAAAATTTTCGGAGTCTTCCTAGAACTAAAATATTGAACCATAGAGATTTCTCCCTCAATGAAATCTGTTCCTTACAGATAGATTTTGAAATAAGGTCATGCACAATCTTTCGAAAATTGAGTAACTTTCGGGTAACTTTACGTGAAAATAGGGGCGAGAAATAATGTGCTAATTTAGCACCACTAGTTTATTTTCTGACTTTATAAATCGCGTCTTCCAGTCTTCCTACTAACAGTTTGTAATATACTCCTTTTGTTGGAGTTTAATCAGTGCCGTTGAATTGGAATCATCGACAATTGCAGACCTTCAAAACAGCGTGACAACCGACTTTATATTGTTTACTCAAGCTATTTAGAACGGGAAGAGTAGATCCATATAAGTTATGTGAATGAAATATGAAAGCACATCTATATGATGTATTGTTTTTGTTTCTTAACCGGCCATTACTAGCGCATATTTTTGTAACGCGATTACTCACGTGTTAGATTTTATTTAACACCTGTTTATGGTGTATTTATTCTTTTATTATGAATCAAACTCGCTCATTAATATTCCGAGATATTTGCTATTGAATTTTACAACTTGTGTAGATGTAGTAATGCGTAAATATGACATGCAGGCTCATAATTTGTGGTTTTAATAAAGACTCAATCCAATCACAGTCATGAAGTAAGTTATTACGTAAAGCAAATTTATTTAAGGAAGGCAAATCATAGAATACAATTAATGCAATAAACAATGTAACTTCACCACATTGAAACATGTAGGACATTTATGAGCTAAAATAAGCTTCCTCAGAACTACATTCATTGCAAACAAAAAGTCATTCTTGGGTGTTCTCTTTGGAGAGATTTGGGGCAAATATAGCAATGCTGTGTGAATCTGGTTCAGGGAGCAAGAAGAGCATCTTATCTTCTCTCTTGGTTTCTTCCAGACATAAATTTTTTACTTCAAAAAGAAAACAAAACTAAATAACGGAAATTACAGCAAAGGGATGGCGGATGATATTCTTGCTAAATCGATGAAATCTTACCTTTGATATAAGGTATAAAACACTATCAAGATGAAACACTAAGCTTTTCTGATTTTCACGCAAGTATTCGAGACACAAAAGAGAGTGAATCCTGTCAGGAGGGAGGATGTGACAATCGTATCGAAATATAAAGCTTTGTTCGCGCGTGAGAAAATATCTAATACGATGCACTGCATTATTCAGCGCCTTCTCATATTGTTTCCTTTCGCAGAACTGATAAGAGCGATGAACGGATGCAGAGTTGATAGTGCAAGGAGATATTACTGTAGCGTTATTATTGTGGATTAATGTTCAAAGTTCATATTAATTTAAATTCTCAATAGAACACCATAGTTATAAGAGTAATGAATATCGATAATTTCGCACTGAGTAACTGTTTTGTTGATTAGCAACTTGATTTTGTTTTTTCCTGTAAGTCAGTCATCAGCTGTATCGAAAGGTATTTTATGTTAAATAAAATACGCTGTAACTGCATTTTATGATTTCGATCTACTCTGACAGTTATTTCTGTGTGTTGAAAGATATCAATGATTGTTAACGCTACGAATATAGCTTCTTATTCAGATTCAGATTTAGGTTACTATTCAAACTGGGTGTGCGCATCAGTTTGGGTTATGGCGAGACGAACGTTATGGAATGATCGCTCGCTCGATCTCTGAAAAGGCACAGTGTACCCCTCTTATTGGAAGATAATATGAAGAAATAAGCAATCATAGAATAAATCGTTCACCTTTTTATCTCATTCTCACATGAAAAGCAAAGTCTTCTTTTAATATGTATTCCACAAAATTTCACTCGTGCCTTTGGCGTGTTTCCCGCGGAAAAGCGGTTGTTCCTTGAAAACGTTTTGGAGCGGCGGCATTGGTGCCAACTTTGATAGCTTAACCTGTTCTCATTGATCGTTAGTGCGAGCTCAATGAAGCTCGTTCCCTGGGTGGAGCAAACTACTTTGAATTGACTGTTTTGCCGTTTGAATTTGGCGACAATGCTGTCATAGGGTTAAAAACGGAGATCTAGTAGTGTCTAAATACTTTTCTCTGCACCAGAGTGCTTGGCAGCGGAACCCGCCAGGGGCTGCCCCCTGGCGAAGGGAGATGAAACTATTACAAGTAGTCCGATAGATCGAATGCAATACGACGAAAACGAAGAAACTATATACCCTGCTCTTTTCGCTGCCAGCACGCAGTTTTGGAGGGAGTATTCTTATAAAAGTCCGACGCGGTACGTTTAAAATGCAAATTCTGAGCTAGTAATAAAGGCCAAAGATTGTTATTAAAAACCGAATCTCCCGCCACGGCGCCAAATATGAATCATTTTTTATGCCAATGTGCCAACATTGATATTTAAATAAATCCAGAATTGTAAGATTTCTTTCTAACAGCGTGAGTGATTGTGGGTAAATGTTCTTTTATTTGTTACATTTTGAAAGATTTTTTAATTACTTTATAAACTTTGAAACTCTTCTAATTATCATGTTAGTTACCATACTTTTTTCATTTTTATTAACTTTCCATTGAGCCTTCGATGCTCAGAGCTCGTATTTTGCGACTCTCCACTCAGTGGACCTCGGAGGCCTAATCTGAATAAAGCATTAATTTGGTGCAGAGAAAGAGAAGTAATGAATTGAGTTTTATTATTAAATAAACTTGAAGTTTAAACGTTTAACGCATAGTAAAGAATTTTACACATTTGATTTGCAACTATAACACCAAAGTGTTTTTTCATGTTCTGAAAACATTTTGTTTTCGCACACGTAGCATTGTATTTTGTTTCTCTTTTTCGAAGAGGTATAAATAGCAACTGGAAAGAAAGGAACAACCTCAATAGAAAAAAAGTATAACAATTTTACCATGATATTAATATTTGTAAATATTCATCTTACCTCTTAATTTTCTTTGGAAATAATCTATAAGACTTCCAGATTTGTGTTCCTACAAATGTATCCCGAAGATCTGAAGAGCACTTAGGGTTCTTTTGAGGGTTTTAGGGTTTATCATTCATGCTATCAAAATAGCACGGTAAACTGTTGCAGTTGCAAAGACCCCTTTTCCACTGACATTGGTTTTAAAATATTTTTGTGAAGATTATGTGCGCATTAAAGCAGCAACATAAACCTCGTCATAAAATAACCTCTTTGGTCATTGACGAGTATGCCTTATTGATGTGTATCTGTCAATCATTTGATTCGCGTGGTCAACTCTAATCTTAGTTTGTTATTTGGAAAAATAATTGAATTGATGAAAACCAGAACGGTGTAAGTGGTATTTTATAAATTCTGAGAAAACTGTTTATTTCATTATCACTGTGAAATAGTGGTGTTTTGTTTCCTCATTAAAATCACGTAATTTCAATTGTTCATTAAAATCACAAAATTATATTGCCACTGAAATATAGCCTAATTTTTTATAATATATACTTTATTTTGCAATTTGTTTGTGAACAAACATTTGGCAAAATTACATATATAGCCTAAAATTAACATATTTTTCTAAAAATTAATAAAATGTCATTTACACCGTTCTGCTTTTCACCCAATCAATTAATGGTTTCTTATTTGTCGTTATTGGGTCGGTGTCCTGATGCTAAGAAGATAACAGAAGTATTGTTTTGGCTTGTTTGATGAACAAAGGTTTTCCCGATGTCCTAAAATTTTAGAACTTAATTATCTACCGTTATAATCTCACAGTTCAGATTGTACCTGCGTGTTGCTGGTAATGTTAGTTTCTTCTCCATTAGAAATTCATCCAGGGATATTGACGCAAAATGTTATCATTAGAAATTCTTTGAAACTCAAAAAAAGTTATCAGTTGTAAAGTTATAACCACCAATAAATAATTATTATACCAAATTCTTTACCGTGTTTGAAACGAAATCGTTTGTTACAGGTTCATAATTCCTTTTACCATAGTCTATTTTGCAATTTAGTGAAAATTCCATTCCTACAATCCCAGCACTAAATCTAGTTTTCAATATTTATGTGATTATGATTTGTGTCTCTTGGCAAGTAAATAACAAAGTCTGGAATGAGAAGGAATAAATTCCCATAACATAAATATATTTCGTATGCGTTAAAAGATCCGTGAAGGGGAAACAGACTACCGGACTTAACCGGAGGCTTACTTAATGCAAAGTACGGATACCTGCAGGAAAGTTGAAAAATATGAAAAAATGGATGGCTTACTGGACCATTCTTTGTCATTAGAAAAGAAACATAATAGTGGCAGGTATCATGAAAGGACACACCCGGACTCGGGAACGCAAAAATATTTACAGCAATAAGAATCTCGGTCGTGCCTCTGCAGCTCACTAAGTGCACTGAAGGGTTTAAAATACTTTAATATTCCCGAATCATTTTAGAGGTAAATATCAAATCTCACATTCCTAGTCTATTTTGTCTACATTAACGTTTGTCCACGTACGGACTTTCAGTCCACCACTGCTATTAACGTTTCAAAATACAACGCGTCTGTGGGGTTAACGATAATGCATTCCTCTACGGTTACTCTTCAAGGGCATCTAGCGTTATAAGACCTCTTCATCAGATTCCCCGGCATTTCAGGATCATCCCGTGATTACCTTGGCTAAACGCGTTTGCATGCACGTTGAAATTATATCCGGCGAGCTGGAGGTAATTCTGTTAATGCCGTTGGCGCGGTAACTACCACCGCTCTGACGATTTCCCGAAACGGCACATACGTCAGTCAGTTACTCTCGCGCGTTACTCGCTTAAGTTATTGTTCCGCGCAGTGGGTTATTTCTGCGCAGAACTGCACTGTTATTTTATCTCTGGGTAGCAGAGTTCAAATGTAAGTTAGTGCGTGAAGTATTTGTTCCTCTCTTTGCCCTTATTATTTTTTAAATTCTCCCCCATTTCCATCTTTTCCTCTTTAACATTCTCTTTCTCCTTTTCTTTCTTATCCCCATTCTTCTCTACTTTTCGTTCACCTTCTTCTCCTTTTATTTCTTCCCCTTCGTGTTGTTTTTTCTCCTCGCTTTCCTTTCCCTTGTCGTTTTCCTTTTCTCTTTCTTTTCGTTCTTCTTCTTCTCCTGTTCTTTCTCCTCTTCGATTCTTTAGCTTCTTTTGCTCCTTTTATAGTCGTGGATGTATGATTATCGTTTTCCAATGGGTCACTTATTTAATGCTACTACGTCCCATTTTCCTAAGATGTAGAAATTATCTCCTAAAATTTACAAAGAGTGTTTATAGCGAACAAAGATTTTCTTAAATTGTAGATGTTGAATCTGTTTACTTTTGCCTCAGTCAAATTTCAGCATTCTAGTTCAACTTTATTCTTGGTCTTCCTCTACAGCATTTCATATACAATATCTTTTTTCTTCAAACTTTTATATTTACAAATTGGACCTATGAAAATTTGACTCTGACGATTATGTAACTTCCCAACGTGTAGGGGAAAATGATAAATATTTTAGACAGGCGATAGTTTGAGGCAAACTTCTTAAAAAATCGATGAACGACTACATATTTTATATAGGTTTACTTAAATTCCTTATTTGGTGGTATTGTATTTTGCAACCATTATCAGTAAATACGTGCACAACTTTTACACGTGCGACTAAGTAGCCGCGAGCCGCAACGGATACAAAAGGTCAGAGGGTACTCCTCCCAGCGTTGCGCTATCCTTCAGATACTAAAAACTATGCACTCGGGCTGAGCGGGCGCTCAAACTATAAAGCACGCTTTCACAGAGCTGAGTTGTTACAATCTCGTATTCGCAAGTTCAGCGCTAGCTTTCTCGGTAACGTCCCTGCATACAGAGAATAGCGTAATTATTATCCTCTCACCCGAGGTACAATCATTGAAGAGAAATGTTAGCAAGTTAAAACATTATGGAGATTTTCAAGGGTATTAATATTGGTTTAGAATAGATTTGTGGTTCTCAACATACACATAATAACGAACAATTCGATCTCTTCTGGCAAGTGGATATACAAATACAACAGCGAAGCAAAGAAATTCAGTATCTGAGGACTCTACCTAGTTGCGTCCTACTACACTACCTACTTTGCCCTACTCCTTTCGTCGACGTTCAACTGTTAGCATATTCTATGCAGACGGTTTAGTTTTTCTAAGATGTTTGTGTTTTCCGAGAATCAAATTAGAAGCAGTGGTCCACTGGAGCTCCGATGGTGCGGGGGTGGGGTGGGCATTAAGCCAACATTTATTTTTCTTTATTTACTTACATTTTATTTATTTACACATTTTACTTACTTACACTTTTACTTACTTTACACTACACATTTACTTTATAAAGAAGCAATTACTTTGAGTGCCTCTTTCTTTGTATATAATCGCTTCGTTGACGTCCTTAGCCGGTTGCGGTTTTCGAGAATGAAATCAGGAGCAGTGGCCCACAGCAGCGCCGTCTGGTTCCGGGGGAGGGGGCCGTTGGGCGGCAGAGGCGGACTGGTGTCCCGTGGGCGAGGACTGCGCCCGCGCCTAAGCCGATAAGGCGGGAAGCCGCGCCCTCGGGCGCTGAGGACGCGCGAGGACGGCGTGGAATCGGGGCGAGGACGGCGCCAGGAGTGTTTGCGTGGGGGTGAGGACGCGGTTCGGAGCCTCGACGGCCGAACGCCACTTGCGGCAGGGGATAGTGGTGCTCTGTGGGGGAGGTGAGGGGAAGGGGCGAGCACTTCAGGGTGGAGGGGGAGGGAGAGTGGAAAGTGGTGGCGCGACGGCTGCAAGTGAGGGTCAGAGGGAGTGGTGAGCTGTTGAGGGCGGATTGAGGGAGGAGGAGTTGAGAAGCAGCTTTTCCAACCCGAAAACTAATATTTTTTAAGTCTGGAATCAATATATTGAAATCTTAGGATCTTCTCTATGTTAATCAATTTATTCAAAACTATTATCCGACGGAGTTCTGATGAAAATGAACTTCAAAAACGAGAAATAATACATAAAGTTTTAGGTGAGTACACAAATGTACCGTTTTGGGATACACCAAATGTTTTCGTTTTCTTTGCCTCCTCCGTTTTATTCCTAACTTTCTTTCTTCTCTGTTCTTTCACTTTTTTCTTTCCGTTTTCGCTTCTCTTTTACATTGATTGTCTTCTTCACTTCTTCACTTTCGGCGGTGGATAGTGGTGCTCTTTGGTGGAGGGAAAAGGGTGAAGGGGTGTGCACTTGAGCGTGAAGGGGTGAGGGGAGAGAGGAAACCGGTGGCGCGTCTGCTGGAAGTGAGGGTCAGAGGAAGTGGTGAACTGCTCAGAGCGGGTTCAGGGGAAAAAAATGTTAGAGAGCAGCTCTCCCAATGCTTTTCTCCATGGTGATCAATTTATTATAAACGAAAAATGATACATGCATTTAATACGTGAAAATAGTAAATACACCTTTTTGGAATACACCAAATGCTTTCGTTTTATTCCCCTCCTCCCTTTTATTCCTTATTTTTCTTCCTTTTCTATTTCTTCACTTTTTTCTTTCCGTTTTCTTTTCCCTTTTTAGCCGTATCCCCCTGATTGTCCTACTTTTTCACTTGCGGCGGGGGATATCGGTGCTCTATGGGGAAGAATGAGGGTTTGCACTTGTGGGTGAAGGGGTGAGGGAAAGGGAAAAGTGGTAGGACGTCGGATGCAAGTGAAGATCAGAGAAAGTGGTGAGCTGTTGAGCTCTCTAGCCCAAAAACTGATGTACGTTAATCAATATATTCAAATCTACTACAGCTGACTGAGTTTTGATGAAAGTGGATTTTATAAGCTGGAAATAATCTATTATTATTTCGGGGTATACAGAATGTAGAGTATTGGGGCACATTAAATGGTTTTTTCTCCTTTCTCTCCGTCCCCCATATTCCTTTTCTATTTCATCCTTTTTTCTTTCTGTCTACCCTTTTATCTTCATATCCCACAGATTGCCCTACTTCTTCATGTGTGGCAGGGGTAGGAGTGCTCCACAGGGGAGGGGGAAAGAGTGTGCACTTGAAGTCGTAGGGTGGGGGTGGGGGAGTGAGGAAAGCGGTCGGCCGTATGTGAGGGTCACAGGGGGTGGTGAGCTGTTCTCGGGATTTAAGGGAGAGCAGCACTCTCGATCAAAAAAGTAATATTTTTCTCTATGTTAATTTATTCATAGTAGTTTATGCAATTAGTTTGTAATGTTAAGTTTTATTGCATGAATGCTGCTTTGAAAACGAGTGATGTTAGAAGCCAGTTTTCAAATTTTATGAACGAAATAAAGCAACATAATAAACGAGTTGCATACGCTATTTTTTATAATAGCATAGTAAACTTATAAGAGAATCAAACTTAAGTTTGCGAAACAACTTTCTTCCGACGTCTCAAATATTTGACATCTGTGCGAGGAAAACGGTAGTCGGCTGTTCCATTCACATTTACCTACCGTAATTCTCTGGTTGTGATTGGCTAAAAGTGTGATGACGCAATCATTCGTGCCATAAAATGCTAATACGTCATCATTTGTGCCGTAAAATGTACGTTTATGAACGACAGGAAAGGTCGTTTATATTGATGGTATACAAAAAAAACTTATATAAAGGAGTTGCTGAAAATGGGCTTCATAAACGAGATATAATACTTTGTACATACATTTTTAGATGTGAACATAAATACACCATATTTGGATACACCAAATGAGTCCGTTTTCTTCTCTTCCTCCTCTCCCTTTTATTCCTAATTTTCTTTTCCATTTATTTTCTTTTTCTTTCCGTCTTCTCTTCCCTTTTAAGTTAATATCCCATGAACTGTCTTCTTAACTTGTCGGTTCGCGAGAGGGGTGTGCACTTGAGGCGGAAGGGGTGGAATGTGGTGGTGGGAGAAGGATTCATAGGGAGGGGTTGAAGACCAGCTTTCCAAATCCGAAAACAACATTTTTTTATGTTAGTCCATTTATTCACAACTATTTGTATTATTAATAATAATGCTGATGACGTTAATACCTTCTAATAATTTGAGAAAAAGATGTGGAGAGTTAATTCCTAAGATCTTTTTGATCGCGTAGCGCCTGCAGCCTATGTATAATTTCTGATTATATGTGATTATATGTGATCGCCACGCGCTCAAAAATGTCTTTAGACTAAGGCATTTTGATACTAGACATTTTCTCAAATTATTCAAAACGATTATTTATCGCAGTCGCGCTGTAAATGGGCACCCTAAGCGAGAAATAATACATACATTTTTGGCTGCATACAGAATACTCAGTATTGGGATACACCAAATGCTTTTTTATTCTCTTTCTTCTCCTCCTTTCCATTCCTATTTTCTTTCTTTGTTTATTTTCTTCCCGTCTTCTCTTGATCCACAGATTGACCTTGTTCTTTTTGTTCTCCTTCGACATTTTATCTTCTCTCTCCTCATCCTTTTTCTCTTCGGGGTCCCAACTAATGTGTTAAAATGACATGATATTTTATAGGAGTGTTGCAAATCTTACAAAACACAGCAACCTCCCAGTATAAAATGCACTACACATATGGGATTAACGATCTCAGTTCGCTCCTCCTCAAACACAAAATAATCATTCAATTACTCACCCTGCATTTAAGCACGTCTAATGATAAGGAAAAATATTTTATTTCATGCCCAAACATATACCAACCGGAACAAGAAAAGGAAATCTCGATGAATGAAGCGTAAAGTGCCTGGAAGATCAGAGGCCCAGAAGAAATCCTCCTTGGAAAAAAACCCGCCTCGGCCTCCTAACGGCCTGCGTTGAACCGCCGCCGCGGGCGCCGCTGGCAGTTGCGTCGGCTGCAATGGAAGGCGATTACCAGGAGGCCGCGCAAACGACGGTCGTTGGGCGCGCGATGGCCAGGTGAGCGGCCCCAGGGCTGCCAACGCAACGCGGGATGAGGCGCGACCCCTTAAAGACGCCATTCAGGAAACTGCCGTCGAATAAGTGGATGCTGATGTTCTCTGAAGATAAACACGTGGCTCTTCTATTCAAAGGAAAAAGGGAATGAAATTTTAAAAGTATTCACATTGGATTTGAGTGTGCTTTAAAGAGAGAAAAGTGGATTGGTAGTACAAAAATATACTTGTATTTTGGTACATCGGTTTATATTCGCTTTTTTTACTCCGACAAAACTGGTGCAAATGACGGTCATTGGGCGCCTAATGGCCAGGTGAGCAGCGCCAGGGATACCAACGCAACGCCGAATGGTGCGAGACACATGAAAAGGCCTTTCGGAAGGCGGCCGTCGAATAAGTGGATGCTGAAGTTCTCTCGAGGAAAATAGCCATTTTATAGACTTCTCAAAAAAAACGCTACAAACTTCTACGGTATGTAAAGCGATCGAAAATGATCACTTTCGTCCATGAACCAGTGGTTGAAAATATCTTCCAACTAATAAGAGCTTAGGCTTCCGGGATCGGAGTCAGTTGCTGCTTGGCTGTCCGAAAGACGTCACGTCCTAGGCACAGGTTCCAACGTTTCGGTCTCCATTCGCATTTCGCCCTGAGGAAGGAAGTAGAATGACGTCCAAAACGTTGGCGCCTGTGCCTAGGACACGGGGTCTCCCGAACAGCCAAGTAGATATCTTACAACGAAGTTACGCATGACATTTCCTCCTAAAAGTTAGGCAGCTTTTTAAACAGATCTGGCAGATCACGCACTGAATCAATCAACAATATAATGTGGTGGTACTGAGTACTTGCTCATGCTGGTTTGCTTAACAGTCAGAGACAAATATTATATGTGTAATTGGTAAATTTTAAATGACATCTACCATTCAGTGTCATCACATTGGCAACACTCAATCTCGAACCCCTCCGCCGGGAGAGGTGACTCAGGACATTAAGTGATGT
>JAHLJT010002630.1:62287583-62314415 GCA_031308135.1 Acheta domesticus
GTTACAATGCCTTGCAAATTTTCTGTTTGATGCTGCAAGGATCTGCAATGGAATTCGGTAAGTTATGCAAACCAACACTTCTAGAATTTTATGTAGTATAATTGATGGAAAAATAAGTATTTATCATTAAAGTTGCAGTAAATTGAAAACCATATTTGGTTGTTTTAAAAAAGCTATATTGAGTATCCAATTCGTTAGATAAATTACCAAAAATATATTAACATCTGTTACCTTGTTTAATTGTAATAATTTTTTACGTATATCCGGAGTAATATACGTAGCATAGAAAAGACCTGTAATACTGCACAAAAAAACTGGAGATTTTTGGCAGAAAACTATTCACTGCCGCGCCGTCAGAACGAAAAAGTGGATAAATAAAATGGCTACATGAAGGAAAAATATTTTCTAACACATAATATCGCCAGAATTCATGGTTTGTGGGTCCTTAATACCGAAAAACCAACTGACGGAAAGATACCCGTCTGTCCCTATTGAACGCCACTAACGCCTCAACCTTACGCAGGAGTTTTGCCTAGTCCTAGTCCTATTCATTTGACACGAGTCGAAGCTTTGAGATTTTGAAAAATATTGTTTAAAATTAGGGGATATTTTACACGAAGCCCCTGGACATTTTCAAAATTTTCTCAAAAACGTCTCCCATTTTTTTTACTGTAAGGATAGAAGTAAATAAACTTTTAAGGTGACATAGGTCCGATATTCACGCTTAATCTGAATTTTCGAAAATTGCAAAAGTTTTATTTTTCGGCGTCTTTCTACAACTACAAAATTGAAGATTGAGATTTTTCCTTCGTATAAAATTAGTTCTACGTAGTGAGTTCTTCCATTATAGCAATGTACATTGTTTTGGAAATTCTAGTCTGTTTTCGCGCAATATTGCGTGTTCTTAGTGTAAATTTAAAAAAATTACAAAACAAGACTTTTTCACAAATGGCTCCAATTTTTACTTTCCTGAATGCGTACGTATCTACGGAGTAAAATACATAGTATAGGGAAAGTTATGTAATGCCGCGGAAAATCGATTTCGAGATTTCAATGGAAATACGTTGTGGGGTCCCCTGATACCGAAAAAGTGGTTTTCAAAACGTCCGTCCGTCTGACCGTCTGTCTGTCCATCCGTCAGTCCGTCCGTCTGTCTGCCCGTCCTTATGTCGACCCGTCTGTGAACTACTATAGCGCCTAAACCATAAGTACGATTTGTTCCAAAACACATATTAGCCGATTGATCTGGTTCCACTGGAGACGCTGCATTCTTAAAAACATTCTCCAAATTTTAGAGGTACTTTACATGAAGCCCTCGAGACATTTTCAAAATTTTCTCGAAAACTGCTCCAAATTTTTTCTTTAATTTTATTGTGAGAATAGAGTAAAAGGCAATGTTCTCCAAATTCTCTTTCATTAAGATCATGTACATTTATTTGAAAATTTTAATAGTTTTTTGGCAATATTGCGCTAAATATGCGCGATTTTAAAATTTTACAAATTACAATAACATTTTCTCAAAATGGGTCAAAATTTTTTCTTTAAACGTTTTGTAGGGATAGTGCAAAATATACTTTATGAGATGACATTACAGCCATACTGTTCTATTCTTTTGTTTTTTCAAAAATTACAAAAATATAATGTTCTTGACTTGTCTCTCACGTCGGTAATATTCACATTAGTGACGATTTGTTCACATTATTATATTTACGAGTACATATGTTATAACTAATTTCCAGGAATTTTTTTCGAGAACTCAACCGTTTTCTGTTGAAACTGTTTCAAAATTCCGCATTTTCAGAAACGCTCAAACGCTATTTTTGCATTAATGTCTTCAAAATGTTTCTTCAAACATTTCGAACGGATAGTGCTAATTGCACTCCTGAATATGACGTAAAGTTCAATTTAGGATATTTTTTGTTTTTTGCAAAAACTACATGAATTTCCCTTTTTAAATATCTCACACCTTTAATATTCACATTACGAGCAATTTGTAAACTCTACTGCATAAGTGCTTCAATTTACGACAACTCAAAAATTTTCTTTGAGAAAGATCTTAAGATTTCGCATTTTTAGTAGCACCTAACCGCCATTTTCTTAAAAACGGCTCTAAATTTTCAAAGAAATTTGCCATTTAGAACGAGGTTTTATTGTTCTTTAATATTCCAAAATAAATATTTCCTTTCTTCTATTCGGAAATTAAAAATTAAGAAAATGTCGAAAAATGTACTTTGGGCGGCGATGGCAATAGGCAAGAGTATGTGGCAAGTCCGAATAGCTAGCCGAGAGAAAAAGAAATAAAAAACTAATAAGGGAGTCTCTCTGCCATTCTGTAGCACCACTAGTTTGGTATTAGGGAACCGACCCCGCAACGTGTATTTTTGTTCAAATCTCGAAATTGATTTTTCGCAGCATTACATAACTTTCCTATGAATATTATTGCTCCGTATAGACGTGTGTATCCGGGGAAATGAAAAGAAATGGAGTGGAAGGAGATTTTTTTCGGAATTAACCCTGCAGTTTAAACTAGTGGTGCCACCAAAGCACATACTTTCTCGCTCTGTTCTAAATGGCCCTAAATGCTACTACTACATAAACCAGCAAAAGTGTTTTCAACGAGAAAATTCTTTTTCCGCTCCGCGACCCGAACTCAGATCCTCAGAGGCAACGTGTCGGCACTCATACCACTACGACAAACAAGCGCCGTATGGATCGACTCGGGGAAAGGCATAAAAGGGTAAATGCCAAATTCATCTAAAAAAAATTTGGAACAAGGTATAAAAAATTCCAGCATAGATGTATTTTTTCTTCTCATTGAAATTTAAATTCAACTATTAGCGCTACAAACACATACTTTATTTCATTGTTTCTAAATGACCCGCAATAAACTTCTATGTTAAACAGCAAAGGTGTTTTCAACCAGCAAAATTTTTTGTGCTAAGAAACCAGAAATCAGATCCTCAAAGTTAACGTGCTGGCATTTACGCCATTACGCCCTACAAGTACAGTGTAGGTCGAACAGAGCCATGAAATGGTAAATGCGTGGTAGGAACACAATCGATATGCCAATTGATATGAGGAAAGCGATTATATGACACATACGTTTTACAAATTCGAGAAGAGATTTGAAAAATTGGTAAAAAGTTGAAAATCCGAAAATTACATAGACACATCCAGAAAATATATCACAATAAATTCTATGTGCAATTTATAACGCTTCAAATAGTTTTCAAAAAAAAGTGTTTAAACAATTCTAAGTTATTTCCTGCGACAGCGGAGAATGATGACAAATAATTTTTCCCGACCACGATTAGAACCAGCGAACCTTTCTTCCGAAGAAAAATGTCTGGGCTCGTCACTAAGCCATCTCAAACACCGTGGTTACAAATGGCATTTGTACTTATAAATTGGTAATAAATGTATGGTGGTTTCATTTCTAGCATTAGGAAGACGTAAAATTTCGAGAATGTGAAAAAATATCCTTTGGGTGCAAAAAGAAGATATCTGGAAAGATAATATTTCATAACCGAAATCGTTGTTCAAAATAAATAGAGTAGAAAACTACGTTCTGCGAGAAAGTCTGTGCCATTCAATAGTACCACTCGTTTATTTATATGCCGTTCTTATTACACATGTGGATAAAATTTAAAGAAAAGATTTACAGTGGTTATTCAGAAAATTTGTTTTCGTAGATTTCAAAAGCATATCACGCGAAAACTACTTGTTTTTTACAAAAACTTGTACATGTCATTTTTTAAAGAACTAATTTTGTACAACAGACTTGATCTGAGGCACAAATCTTTATCTAAAATTTGGTAGTTTTAAAAAAATTTGAAATTTTCGAAAACCCAGTGATAGCCGAAAGTAAGATTGGCACCACATTTTTTATCATCAGTTATTACAAATTGAAGAAATATTAAAGAATACACCTGTACAATCGCACGGTGCCGCGGTGGCTTTTATGAGCAGCGGGCACATCTAAAACCGTTTGCGGGCGCCGTGGTGCACGCGGGCATAGAGTTGGGGACCCCTGGTTTAGGTACGTTTAGAGGCATAGGGTTGGGGACCCCTGGTTAAGTTTGTAGTTCAAGGAAGACGCCGAAAAAATTTCAAACTTTGGCGATTTTCGAAAATTCAGAGTAAACCGTGAAAATGGGACCTCTGCCACATTAACAAGTGTATTTTACTCTATTCTTACACTAAATTTAAAATAGTGGTGCTACAGAATGGCACAGACTTTCCCGTATTAGTTTTCTATTTTCTTGGGTCTTCGCTAGCTATTCGGAATTGCCACATACTCTTTCTTGCCAGCTACCATCTATTACCGCCAAAAGTACATTTTTTTGTCATTTTCTTAATTTTTCGGTTTCCTATTGCTAGAACGAAAATATTAATTTTAGAATATTAAAGAACACAAAAACCTAGCCGTAAATGGAAATTTTCTTTTAAAAAATATGTGCCGTTTAAGAGAAATGGCGTTTAAGCACTACTAAAAATGCGAAATTTGAAGCTCATTTCACAGAAAATGATTAAGTTTTCAAAATACTTTATTTGAAGTTATTTAAAGCACATATACTCACAAATATAATAATGTTTATAAATTGCTCGTAATGTGCATATTAAAGATGTGAGAGATCTTTCAAAAATTTACAATTATGTAATTTTTGAAAAAACAAAAAAATAACTCAAAATAAACTTTACGCTATACTAAGTAGTGTAATTAGCACTATCCGTTACAAAAGTTTCAAGAAAAAATTGCAGCCATTTACGAAAAAATGGCGTTTGAATGTTTCTGAAAATGCCGAAATTTGAGCTACTTTTCACAGAAAACAGTTGTGTTTTTGAGAAACTTTATTTGACATTATTTAAAGCATATACTATACTCGTAAATATAATAATGTGAAAAATCGCCGATAATGTAAATATTAACGACGTGAGAGGACAAGTAAAAAAATTTAATTTTTGTAATTTTTGAAAAAACCAACCGATAGACCAAAACGGATTTTATGTCATTGATAGAGTATATTTACTACTATCCCTACCATAAGTTTAAAGAAAAATTTGGAGCCGTTTTTGAGAAAATCTTGTTTTTGTAATTTTTTAAAATTGCACACATTGCACGCAATATTGCACGAAAACTACCAAAATTTAGAGAAACATTTACATCACCTTTATTAAAGAACTCAATATGCAGAACAAATTTTATTTGAAGAAAAAATCTCTATCTTCAATTTTGTAGTTGGAGAAAGACACCGAAAAAATTCAAACTTTCAAAATTTTCGAAAATTCAGAGCTGTACGTGAAAATCGCCATGCCATGTTAAAAAGTGTATTTTACTCTATTCATACAAGAAATTGAAAGAAAAAATTTGGAGCCGTTTTTGAGAAAATTTTGAAAATCCCCGGGGGGCTTCTTATAAAGTACCCCCAAATTTTGAAGAATCTTTTTCAAAATCTCAAAGCTTTGACTAGAACCAGATCGACCGGGCAATATCCATTTTGGAAGAAATCATACGTATGGGTTAGGCGCTAGCAGTGTTCACAGACGGAGAGACGGACGGACGGACGGACGGACGGACGGACGGACGGACGGACGGACGGACGGACGGACGGACGGACGGACGGACGGACAGACGGACGTTTTCCTTTCAATTGGGTTTTCGGTATCAAGGACCTAGAAAATAGGGTTTATGGCTACACCACGTGTTAGCGGATTTTTTTTCTTAATTTAGCAATTGGTTTTATCCACTTATTCGTTTTCACGGCCCGGCAATTAATTTTTTTCCGCCGAAAATTGGCCACTTTTTCGCGCAGCATTAAATAACTTTCCCTATACTACGTATATCACTCCGTGTATACGTACGTATACGGGAAAGTAAAAATGTGTAGCCGTTTTTGAGAAAATTTTGAAAATGTCCAGGGGGCTTCATGTAAAGAAACCTCAAATTTTAAAGAAAGTTTTTCAAAATCGAGGCGCCACGAGTGTACGCAGATCGATAGGGGAATATCCATTTTGGAAGAAATCGCACGTATGGTTTACGCGCTGGTGTTGTTCACAGACGGTCAGACAGACGGACGGACGGACGTGCTGAAAATACCCACTTTTTTACAGTATCAAGGGAATCCAAAATGTGTATTTCTGTTGAAATTTCGAAATCGATTTCCACAGCATTACATAACTTTCCCTATACTGCGTATATTACTCCGTATACGTATACGGGAAAGTAAAAATGGGTCCAAATTTTTTGAATACGTTTTGTTGTTGAATAGTGCGTATTGCGTTTAAGAGAATGATGCAGATATCATTTTCGTTGATATCCCCAAGTTTTCGAAAACTGCAAAAAGTAATTTCAAAACTACAAAATTGAAGATAGCGCATTTTGTCTCAAAGTCGGTTTTACAAAAGCAGTCATGTGAAATATGTGTTTGAGCTTTACTCCAGAAACGTATTCATAGTAATAATACTTCACATTAAGAACTGTTTAGACCGCATAACAGCAAATTTTTCAAATGAACTATGACCTGCATCCCTTCACGCCATAGAGTAAAAACATACAGTGGCTTCACCCCGGAAACGTGTCCTTCTGCGATGGCGACCACCTTGCGCTAGTGTTGCGGTCGCGATGACGACCACAGTGCCTACTAGTGGTACACGTGGGAGCCATTGCCAAACAATTGCCTCCAGTCGCCAGTGCGCGGACGCAAGGCGACGCACATTAGGGACTATTCATGCTACTTGCAAATGTTTATAAGAGTATTTAGTTCTTGTGCTTCTTTCGTAGTAGACTAAACCTGCTAAAGCTTTAAACCAGCCACGCGTGCAGCTACCCTTTTCAGATATTTCACCGATGTTACTCTGGGTATCAAACCCATATCTTCTCCATTTCCTGCATCTCCGCTATTTCAAAGATGCAGTTCATGTGGTTGCATTTTATAAGTATTTATGAATACATGAATTACCTAATTGTTTTTATTATTGTTGTATTATTTTTAACTTTCTTACTATATAACTTTAGAACTTTTTTAAGCGCTTCTTTTCGTCTATTGTAGCTACGAGATAACGAAAAGTAAAAAATAAATAATCCTGCTATACATTACTATTTGAGATTATGTGTACTATTAATCTCTTCATTGGACAAAACAGAGGTAATGAAGATAATTCTATCAGTATTGTAATAAACTGATCATGTATTTATTACTTATCTCAAAGCAACAGTGGGTCTACGAGACCACAAAAAAATCAGGAAAATTAAATATCTCACGGAATAAGTTCCCAGGAAACGCAGTAACTGAAGTGGCAAAAACAATAAAGCAACTGAAAATCTGAAGGGCTTACAGTAACAATGACCCTGAGAAATTAGAAAGTTGTTTTTCACTGGGTACGAGAGACCCAGGGTAACAACGGAAGGTTACAGAAAAAAATAATCTGCTGTTTACTTTGGGTGCGGTCGCGGAATATACCTTCTTTGACTTTTCAGCGGAAACGCGTTCACATCCACGGCGATCGTCTCCCGATCGTGTTGTGTTCGCGATGATGACCACAATGCCATTCGGGAGTGTGAGCGCGCGCCTGGCGAAACAATTGACTCAAACAGCCCGCGCGCGGGAATAAGGCTTCACACATAAAAGCAGCCCTTCAAGCTACTTACAAATGTTTAGAAAATCATTTACTTTTGTATTCCTTTGCGTAACAGGTTAAAAACCTACTTTAGCTCGAAACCAGAAACATGTGCAATGTAATGATGGGAATTGTTCAGGTATATGCATTAAAAAAGAAAAAAATATCCTGTGTACTTTCCCGCTGTGACGGAAGATATTAATCGCGCAACTTTTCTTGACCGATGGCTTGGAGAAATGCGGCTGGAGTGGAGGTATTAGTTACAACATCGACCACAAGATTTTATGAAGCAATGCCCATCTCTCGAATATCACTAATGCTTTCGCAACTCTCTCCATAATTTGAGTTCTAACTTTCTCAGGAGTTCGAGGTATCTCCTGTGAAAGTAGGTATCTGGATATGTTTTTGGCCACCTTCTTAGATTTTGTTTAGAAAAAAAACGACCAGAAGTTCTCGGTCGCCAATGAAGATGTGTTTAGAATGTTATCATCAGTGCTCGCTGCGAGCTTTTCCCTTCAACCGTTTATTGCTCAAGGGAGGGGGAAGCAAGGTCATCGGTCAAGTAAAAGTGGCGCGGGTAATACCTACTTTGGCTTCACCGCGGAAACGCGTTCGTATCCCCGACGACCACCTCCCGCCA
Source organism: Acheta domesticus (assembly GCA_031308135.1). NCBI lineage: Eukaryota > Metazoa > Arthropoda > Insecta > Orthoptera > Gryllidae > Acheta > Acheta domesticus. The sequence goes on from JAHLJT010002630.1 coordinate 62,295,841, forward strand.
GTGTCGTGGTCGCGATGGCGACCACAGTGCCATCCGGGGGTGCGCGCGCGCGCCATGGCGAAACAATTGCCTCTAGCCGCCCGCGCGCAGGCGGCCGCGCCGCCGCCGCCGGGGCGCCGCGCCCAGCCGCCCGCCCGCCCGTCCGCCCGGACGCCCGCGACGACGGCCTCGCCCGCGACGTCCCGTCCGACGCCGGCACACTACCGGTCGCGCGGCGCCTTTGTCGGGCCGTACTCGCCCCCCACCGGCGACCCGCCCACGCGCCCGCCCGCCCCGACCTTCACGTCCGCGCGCCCGTCGCCCACCTCGCCCCACCGCACGTGCAGCCGGTGCCCGGACTTCGGGGGCGTGGAGGACGACCTGCGGCCCTGCCTCAGGGTGTACGGGCTGGTCACGTCACTCGGGTACCAGCGGGCGCGGCTCTGCGTCGAGGTGGGTTCTCTTGCGACCGACTGATGGTAATACGAAGCTTTGAGACGTCACGTTCCTTTCGTATCTATTCGCCGGAACAAAGAGGTCACGGAATTTGTCCTGAGTTGAGATGATGTGAGGAGCCTTTCTGAGGTGGGTTCTCTTGTGACCGACTGCTGGTAATAAGAAGCCTTGAGACGTCACGTTCCTTTCGTATCTATTCGCCAGAACACAGAGGTAAAGAGATTTGTCCGTATGAATTTGTATGATGTAGTAGATCTCTGGTAGTGAGATGTACATCACTAAGATACGGTGATGAGGGACACCGTATCTGAGAGATATTTGTCCCTGAGATAGTTCACCGCTCTTTTGGTAAAGAATTAAGACCTTTTTGTCTCGTCGTTGAAAACGCTACGCCACCCAACTTCGCTTCTACATTGTTTGATTTGTTCGAAGTGCTTTTTATTCGTTTTGATTCGTTATTGCTTCATCACGACAATTTTTAGACATACTTCATCAGTATCATTTTGGAGGCTTATAAGACGATCTGCGTCAATGCCTCGGGGTGTGCGGGAAGGTCACGTTACTAGGGTACCAGGAGGTGCGAGTATGCGTATAGGTGGGTTCACTTTTTTATTATTATTAAAATGTTCTTGATGAGTATTACATAGTTCAGTGAATTTACACTATACATATGTTTTTGTTGCTTATAACTAACTTACATACTAAACTTAATCTAATACATAGGTGAGGAAACCATCATTGGTTCCTCTTAACTGTCAATTTCGCCGAATTTTTGCAGGAAAATCTGGAATGGGTATTTATTTTGAATTCGGGTTGGTTGAATTGGGTTACGGCCGAGGTTGAGAGCTTTTAAGGTGGGGATTTGTGGGATGGTGTAGTAGAAATTACTGGAGAGGTAGTTAATATGGTTGGCTATGGGTTTCTATGGATAATTCTTTATGTAGTTGATCGTTGGTGACAAACCAAGGGGTGTTAGTGATTATTCTGAGGAACTGGTTTTAGAAGATTTTAATTTTGTGGATATTGGTTTTTGCGGCGTTGATCCAGATGGGACATGCGTATAAAAGGAGGGGTCTTAAGATGGTTTTATATATTATAATGGCTGTGTTATATGGCAGTGAGGAATTTCTATTGATGACAGGGGTGGGTTCCCTTGTGACCGACTGCTGCTAATATGAAGCCTTGTGACGCCAGGTCCCTTTTGTATCTATTCGCCGAAGCAAAGTGGTCACGGAATTAGTCGCGAGATGGGATGATGTGAGGAGCTCTTCTGAGGTGAAATGCATATCACTCAGATATGTTGAGGAGGGTCACCGTATAAGAGTGATGTATTCCTCTAAGATTATTCACTACTCATATGGTGATGCACGCAGTCCTTTTACTATCACGAGTGTTGGAAACTATACTCCACCCAACCTAGCCTCTGCATTGCTTGATTTGTCTGAAGTGCTTTGTAAATATCATGATTTGTTACTGCATCACTACGCGTCACGTGTAACCAAATGTCTAGACTTTAGGGGGAGGGGGGATGATCTCGGCATGGGCTGGTCACGTGGCTGGTGTACCAGCGGGCGAGGCTCTGAATAGGGGAAGGGGTTCTCTTGTTATCGAGTCTGTAATATACAGCCTTTAAGCATTACGCCTTTTTTGAGAGACAATCGCTCGAGCGTTGTATTTTTTAGAACATCCAAAACTTTTGGCATTACTATTTTTAATAAATCTTTTTTCATTCTATTAACATTTTTTTGAGTGTTTTTCATAATTTTGAATAACAATGAGAGAATATAAACAATGAAAAACAACTTTTAAATTGAAATTTCCCTACAATATAATGTAAAAACTATGTACTAAAACAACACGTACTTTCTCTCTCGTACTTTCACGGAACTTATGCAAAAAGAATTCAAAGTTTAGACAAATATTTCAAAATCTATCTTTAAGGAACAGATTTCATTGAAGGATCAATTTTGGAGAAAATTGGCTGCACGGTTAAGCCGTTAGCATTGTTCACAGACCGACGAACAAATGTTCTGCCGTCAATCGATTTTTCGATATCAAGGACCCACATAACATGGATTCTGGCTACGCCACTTGTTAGAGAATATATTTTTTAAATTCATCCACTGGATTTATCCATTTTTTTCATTACTTTTTTGTTCTTAAAGAACCGATTTGAAAAATTAACACCAGAACTTGCTTGTCGTAAAATCTACAACAGAGACATCTTTATTTTCATATTTCTCTCTCACAACTAAACGGTTAAGGTAATCTCTGTTTCTTCTGTAACAATGTAGTATCAATAAACGAATAGAAGGAATTCATTACTGAAGCAAAACATTTCTTGTAACTATGAAAAATGTGCCATTGTTATGCTTTTTACAACAGCGCGAGAGCTCGAAAGTTAAGATGTATTGGTCGGAACATGGTCACGAAATTTGGTTTTGGTATATTTGAACTGAGATGGAAAGACTTGTCAGTCCAAATACTTTCAAATTATTTAACAATTTGTTAATTTTTTTTCTCTTAACATATTTTCAAACAAATGGCATCCTACAACTTGTGTAATTCAATTGTTGCAGTGAAAACTACTTACTACAGAAAAATGTCGATCCAAGTGTCGATACTAGTGTTCCTTTATAATAAAATTAACATATTTTAAAACAATACGATATTAAACAAACATTGCAAAGATATGTTATAAATTTTACGCAAATATTTTCAATAAAGGTGTCACAGACAAAATAATTTGTAATTAATGGGGAAGTGCATCTCTGACATTTTATTGTTTGTTCTATTACAGAAGTTATATGCATGCCTGGGTGATAAATTTGAAGAGCCCATCATCGAAGGAATGTTGGACTTCCAGTGGGATCAATATGTTACTGCAGAACGGCGGGTAAGTTACAGAAATGAAGGAAATAAATGACAACCAAAAGCTTTTCTTTTCAAAATAGTCTCAATTCTTCTGTGCAAAACATGGACTTTCGAGGTTCACAAGTATCTGAGCTTGCTCTTTATCATTTACTGCTTACGAAGTATTGGGCATTCTTCTCCTAGCCGCAGTCGCGTTCGGACGTGCTCCGCAGTGCCATGAGTCTAGCCGAGTGTTGTGGTGCAGTGAACTTTGATGTGCCATCTGATGCATTAGTCGGCGCATTAGTTCATCGATTATTAAACAATATTATAATTTATTTCATTTAGTATAGTTAATTTCAGAGTCTCCAGTGTTATCGTCCTCGGGCGATAACAAAATTTGCTCAACATCACAACTTATCGTGAGGCCATCCGTATCGGCAACAGCCTTACTGACTATCACCTGAAGAAAGCATGGATTCATCCCAACTACCCAGCAGGTCTTGCCCATATGATGTAAGTTTACATCAGTCTTACCACAACAACCTCAACCCCAAATGCTCTCGTCAACGCATGAAATGGCAGAAGAAAGAGGGATACAAGCACTAGGTAACGAAGCAATGCCGCAAGGTGTAGCGTTCCCTAGTATCTACCCTTCGTTGCACGAGTTCTCTTGATCAACTAATGCAGAAAATATAGAAATCAATGCCAATGACCAATTAAATGGACAAACTTCAAAGAGATCACTTGAACATAATGAAAACTCTTCTATTCCTGCCCCCCAAAAAATGGCAAATGAATACGTGTACTCAGTGCCAGTGCAAAATCAATTCGGAGTGCTAGGTGACCTCAGTGACACAGGATCGCCAGTTAACGTTCCTCCAATATTTGTAAACAATGTAACTGATATGACTGAATTTACAGTATTTCTGAAATCAGTGCTAAAGGAAACATTTTTCACTGAGCTTAAATACAACAAAGTGAAAGTACAAACTCATTCAAGTGAAGATTATAGACTATTAATTAAATCCTTAAACGATAATGGAAAACAATATCATACGTACATGTAAAAAACTGTCAATAGTTATGGAAGATATCCACCAATCAGTAAGTGATGGTTATATTCTCGATGAACTAAAACAAAATTATCCCGTTATTATCCCAAAGTTATCCCGACTTAACAACAAAGAAGGACTGTCATTGCAGTAGTACTAATAAAGAAAACAATTAGAAAAACATTTATAATCTAAACCGACTTGGCCATGCAGTCGAGCGTGTGGAAGACCGAAAACGTCGACCGGGCCCCATCCAAAGTGCGCGATGTCAGGGTTACTATCATACAAAGGACTACTGCACACACAATATTATATGTGCCATATGTACAGGAAATCATTACACTAAAGGTTGTAAAGTGGCGAGTAATTTCATACCAAAATGTGTGAATTGCAATGTAGTTCACAGAGCCAATGCACGGTCTAATGTTTGTACTCACTTTACTAAAGTCTTAGAATCCAAATTAGCCAATTCGGGAAATACAAAAAATCCAACGTTTCATCTTATAAAAAACTTTCAACCCCCAATCAACTGATTTTCCTTCTCTTCCATAAACTTCGCAAATCCCCCACTTCACTCAGAATACTTCACATTCACATCCACACATTTCTGTACCCATACATATTTTCAACCAAAATAATATCAATGATAATAATAACAACAATGATAACTTCAATCTTGTCAATTATTTAACTCAGCAAATAACCAATTTCATAAATCATTTAATCCAGTTCTTCAGGCTATTAATAATAAATTCCATAAAAATTCTATAATATCATCATTTAATAATAATTACAATAATGGACAGCGTACCTCGCCTTAATAATCTGACAATTCTCAATTTGAACAGCAACGGTGTCACACTTAAAAGACATGCTCTCACTCTCTTTTTAATATCTCATAAAATTGACATAGCTTGTATTACTGATACCCATGTGGTTTCTTCTAAAATATTACGTATCCCAGGTTATAAGTGCTACAGAGCGGATCGTTCCAAAAATACTCCAGGTGGTGGCGTTATGATCCTTATCAAAACTAGCATTAATTTAAGTCCCAGTTTCTTACCCTTCACGCCAGAAGTAGAAACACTATCAGCGAAGGTTTCTCTCATGAGCGGTGATTTAGTAGTTATCTTGGCACACAAACCACCGAACAAATCCCTAGCTAGATCAAACGTTTGGGACACTTTTCTCTTCAAATACTTCCTTTATTTTGCTCTAAATTTTATTTTGATCTAAATATAAAACATACGTCATGGGGTTGTAGATCCAATTCTCATGATGGAATATATTTACAAAATTACAATTTAAAAGTTATTGCTCCGGTCGGTCCCACTCACTACCCTTACAACCAAAATTGTTTACCAGACATTCTAGACATTGCTTTCACCAACACAAATATTTCACTAGTCCCCTTCTCTATCCCTGAGTTAGATTAGAATCACAATCCAGCAATTTTAACTGCCAGCAATACAAGATCTCTTACAAATCGTCCACCACATTTATTTACTCAAAAAGTTAACTGGAGGAAGTTTCATGTCACATTCTCTCTCCCTCCCATTATACAGTTAAAACACAATCGGAAATTGACGAATCAATCTTCGTTTTGACTAGTTCAAAATTCTTCACCTAATATAGTACAGACAATTCACGCACCAAACCATCCTCGGCTACCGGAAAGCATCCAAGTATTGATAACAAGAAAAAATAAAATGATACGTTTCTGGATCAAACACAGGTTACATCATCTAAAATCAAAATACAATAATTTAATACGACTAGTCCGGAACACCCTGGCATTATTCCATCTCGAAAACTGCAAAAAAATACTTCGCCGACCTAAATCCCCAACACACATCACTATGGAAAGCGACACGTAGGTTGTTGGGAACAAAATCCGTTTTTCCAGTTTTGAAAAATGGGCACCTGACAGCTTGAAATGACTAAGAAAAGGCTGAAATGCTAGCTGACTACTTTGCTTCTACTTTCCAAACTCACAATATTTCGAAAAATTTTCATAATGAAGTCATTGAATTTAACAGCTCCCCTAATTTCAACGCGTTCAACAAGTTCACGGACAGTGACCCTCCGATCTTTGAGCAGCTGACTGTTGATCTTGTGGAGAATCGCATCCGAAATCCGGTCTTCCACTCCGTTCTTCATCGCGAACTTCCGTGCGACCCTTGGCAAAAGCTCGACACTATTTGCGGACGTGCTGAAAGAACATGCACTCTTCACCATAAACCTCAGTCAGTTGCCGATGAATCTCCACTGGCGGTAACTTCCTTGCGTGGAGAAACCGGTTTACTGCTTGTTCGGGGCTACTATACGCATAACGCGTTATTTCATGAGTGGACTGTATAATTAATGTTGAAGAGGTACAGTAGTCCCGAAACCCTCTGACAGCTCGTGGGATTGGCGCAGGGGTTGCAGGATACACACACACCAGTAAAGTTCCAGCAAAAACAAGATTTAATAAGCAGGTTATTGAATGTCACTTACAGCAACACAGCTCATTAACATAAAAATTTCACTTGGCGCGTCAATTCACAATTGTCCAAGTACGGTTATTGTAGGGACCTCGTACACTGCAGTAGTTACCTTTGTGCCGACCAGAAGCAGCCGCTAGTTGCACAGTTGATTTAACAATTATGGGCGTAAACTTACGCAAGAGCGACAGACACAATTTAGGTGCTTACTGCCACGTCTGAATTAACAAATATGCGTGAGCCGTATGCAGCTCAAGTGGCACGATTATACAGTTTTACACGCTACCGCGCGGAGCCCTAAACACACGCGACCATCTATCACGGTGTCTTTCAGTGGACTGACGAATTTGGGTTGCGGCAAGACGACGTTAGGAACGGGCTCTCTCGCGCGGCAGAGGTGGAGATGGCTATGGCCAATTACAATTTGCCATTTGATTTGGACATGGAAGATTCTGGACGATTTTTGTCCGTTGCTCCTGCAACGGACGGAGGGGGAAAGACAGTGAGGCGCACACGTGCGAGCAGTCTCCGCCCGTTGGAGAATTCGCGGAAGAGCGGATGCGAGCGATAGCGTGGTTTCGCCTGCTCAACGGCCGCGCTGTTGCCGATTACGCATCTTAGCTGTTCTGCCTTTCTTTGTGGAAATTAACGTATTTATTCCTGCTTTGCTGTGGGTCCGAACACTGCTCAAACCTCGCACTTGGCGGGAGCGGCCATTAACACTTCCAATTGACGGCTGCCAAGCGAACACTGAGTGACGTAGCGAATCGCGTACGGGCGTGCTCGAGAGTGGGGGAACCACTGCGCTCGGCACTCTTATCGCATTTAGCCTAGCACCTTCCCTCGATGCTGTAGGTCATTGGGAACCTTACTTTTGGTACAACCTACGTAATTTCTTGAACTATGTTGGAAATTAAAGATGTACTAGCTGAAGTACCCCGCGTTGCTGGGGTATTTACCACAATAAGTTATTATACAGGAAGAGGCATTTCATCCTTTCCTGCCCTGCCGCGAAGCCTTCTTGTATTCATTGTATTTTATCCCCGTTCCGTCTTGCCCAACCTGTCTACCTTACTCCCACCTGGAAATTCTTTGTTTCCCTCCCTTTCCCAATGAAAATGTTTATATTTTTTAAATTGGGGTTTCCGCCCCCAAAATTCACTAACTTTATAACTAAAAATAATCCAATTAATCACATCACATTCACTCACCTCTTATTTTTGTGGAATTTTATGTATTATTTCTATACTTTCAATCAGTTTCCACATCGTAAAACTTATTCTTTTCCATATTCCTTTCTTATTTCGTTATAAACAACGTTTTATAAAGAAAACTTTTAAATTAATTGTTGACCACAGGCTGAGGCAATTGAAATACAAATAATGTGCTTTTAACTGAATTTGAGTTTGCGTTTCAGGGTCCTTGTGGCTCACGTAATTGTGCCATTAACCACTTAGACAATTTTAATATCTACAAAAATTCGATAACACACAGTGGATCCCGGCTTGACCAAAGTTTTTCTGTTAGCTAAAATTAAGCCTTTTTTGTTCCCCTTTCTTCCCCTACCTTAAAAAACAGAGTTTGACACACATTCAATTTCTTCAATTTCTTACAATTTCACCGAACTTTCATTAATTTAAATCATCATTCCTTCACCAGCCAAGGGTTTGCTTTCTACACTGCAATAAAATACTTCCCTACAAAAATTCATCCATCTGTCCACAGTTTCAGCCTAAAACGTAAATCATTCACAATAACTTGCATTAGACGTGTTGAACTCGCAAATACGTAATAATTATACATAATGTACTAATCATACATAATATAGAATACATGCGCGCAGTCTTACATTTTTTAAAATATGAAACATTCATCAGTGAAATGTCGTTTTCCAAACATTCCATATAAGACTAAGTAAACTTCTCTCCGGTCCACTTAATACATTTACGCCTAGACACAATTAAAATCAATATCCAAGTTACTTTAATAGAGTGAAGAAAAACCGAATCATTCTTAGATATAAACATTTTGCATTAAACAATTGACGATAAAATCAACAGTCTTTCAACAGATATCCTACAGATACGCAATTCTGTTCAGTGATGAACTCAAATCGTAGACTTCAGTTGTCATCCTCATGTGGCGCGTAACTTAACTATGAACATTGATGCACTCTTGAATCTATAATGTAATGCTAGCCAAAACGTGTCCAGAAAAGTAATTATTTTGTGAATATGTTAGGGTTTACGGTTGTAAATCATAGCCTATAGTACTCCAGACCCTTAAAAGAAGCTATCGCAAAAGTTTCGTCAGTATTGGTTCAGTAGATTCAGAGAGTATAGCGCTGTAAGTCAATACACGTCTTCCTTTATATATTAGTATAGATATAGATAATTTGAAGTTCAAGAGTTTTGTTTTAATGTAAGAGAATATAGATTAAATGTCATTATATGTTGGAGATGTCGTAGTATATTTGTATTCGAAGAGATTTTGACTAGAATCGGTATGTTGAAAGATTTGTGAGAACGAGAATGCAAATTTTTATTTATTAATGTACATTTTTCTAAACTTTCTTTTGTTTTTTTCCTTTGAATACATGTAGGTTGTAACCTACATACGAAAGCAAACACAGAGCTCCGTGCAAAATAGATTATAACTATGTGTGGTGAAAGTCTCTACCAAGAGAATATTGGCAAAATAAACTTAACGTTAATTACTAAAAGTTGTATAATTTAAAGAAATAAACAATTTCCATTGATATTAGGGTTGCAATAAGTATTAAGAAAGCTGGTAAGGTAAATGTTTTTTGCATGTTACAACATATTTGTCCGGAGGTATTTCTTAAACTGAGAGAGATAGCTCAGGTCATCAACTGTCACTGCAGGCCCTCTGTCCGGGAGGTCTTAGATTCGAGTCCCAACTTTGATTGAGTTTTCGACACTACCTTGTCGGCTAGGTCGAATTCAGTCACTGTTTGGAGGAGAATTCTAGCGGCCGGCTGCTCTGATTGATATTTTCTGTGGTTTCTCCGATCACAAGCAGGCAAATGTCGGAAAGGTACTTTAACAAAGGGATCAAGGACCCTGCACGATCTTTCCTACCTCTTCCTTGTCCTAGCCTCACCCCTTACACACACTTTTACTTACGTGCGCACCACCACCACACATGCCGGAGACCAGTCGGGGGCTTAGAGGTTGTTCGGAGTGGGGCAGTGCCCAGCGGGAGGAATATCGATTTCGCTTATCGCAGGAGAAATATCGGAATACCGCTTATCGATGGCAGGTCGGCGCCGGATATCACCCTACAGCTAGGGAACACCACAGCCACCTCCCGAGCAAAACCATTCCTTACACTTCTGTAACTAATGATCCTAGTAGTTGCCGTGCCCGGATTCACTATTAATCAATCCTCAACAATTCTTAAGACCAATGCGGTCTCCACTTGTATGAAGGGCACCTAGTGCTGGAGGCGTTGGTTGCGCAGACGCACGGCGGGCGCCTGTGGGGCGGCGCGCACGGGCGTGCTGGTGTGGGACTCCAACTACTTCGTGGGCGACGACTACGACCTGCTGCGCTACATCGCCACCGAGGTCATCTTCAACCTGCCCGAGAACAGCGTGCACTACTTCCTGCGCATGGTCGACGACTACTACGACATCCTGCGCAAGCCCAAGGTCACTATTGTATTCATACGCTTCGCAATTTGTCTATTTTATATATTTATCTAGATTGCATGCACTTAAAAGTATGTCTCTTTACTTATTTGTATCTGTATTTGTTTTTTACTTTCTCGCCCTTCGACGAAGACGCTTCGTAAAAAGAGAAAGTATGCTATCATGCGGCGGAAAACGGCAAATTTTTGGCAGAAACGAGAAAGTAGATAAATCCTGATCGTAAATAAGGAAAAAATCCTCTAACACGTGGTGTAGCCAGAATTCATTGTGTTTGTCCTTGATGCCAAAAAATATAATAACGGCAAAAATCCTGTCCATCTGTGGCCAACGCTAGTGCCTAAACCGTTCAGCCAGTTTTCTTCAAATATATATTCCGCAGTAGATATGAACTCGAGGCTTTTGGAGTGTCAATGAATCATTTGATTTTTGAGGGTACTTTACGTGAAGTCTCAAAACATTTGTCAACATTTTCTCAAAAATGGAATCAATTTTCTTTTAGCAAACTGTCCTCAGTCAGCGTAAGAGACGCTTAAGAGAATGCTGCTGGTTTCAAGTTTTGTTGAAATCACAGATTATTTTAATATTGGTGCAATGTTTTGATGAAGCCTTACTAGAACTATAATACTGAACATCAAGCTTTTTTCTTTAAAGAAATATGTTCCGTAAAGATGGATCATTAAATCAATTCATTTTCAATTTTTTTCATAGCATGAGTAGTTTTCGTGTAATAGGGCGCAAAAGTTACGCAAATAAAAACTTTGTTCTCAAAATCTGCACCGAATTTTTTCTTCAATTTTCTTCAAATTTCAAGAAGGAATGTTTAAAGAATAGTGCAGATCTCATTTTCGTTAAACTCTCTGAATTTTCGAAAATTGCCAATTTAGAAAATAATGTGAGAAAGTATATATTGTTGTAGTTTTTATTAATCTCTACATTCCAGTTGATCTAATGTTACATATTTCAAAAAAATTACTTTCTGACCAACACTTTTTCTTATCCTTCATTGAATGTGGCGCTATGTCTCCTGCTTTCTTACATTTTGTTACATGTTGATACATGTATTTTTTAAGAGACTGTGGAAAAAGTGGTTACTTTAATACATGCAAGATGTGCCTAAAAGTTAAATCCTTAACACTAGTGCTAAAAGAGAGGAAAACCCAAATATTCATACAAAACTTTGAATGCAACAAAAAAACAGGCACTTTCTTCTCACGGCATCAGTTACTACTGAATTTAATGTAACTGTACATAACTTAGTGATTGTATACTTGAATTAAAAAATGTTGAATGTTAGTTTGTCTAAAAATGGGTATACTAGTATACAACCCACGTGATAAAAGTGAATTTATTTTACTCGTATTCATCAAAATATGAACATTAATCTTCGGATCTGTGCATTTCATTTTATCAGCACATTTTCACTACTGATCCTATAATTTTTAAATGATTTCTAAATATGATAACTATTATCATTCTCATCAGCGAAGTTATCCTTGACCTGACGATACGTCAGATTCCTTGGCGTTGTTGTATCCATTTTACTTTTCCGTGTACGTACGTAAATACACAGTATACACTTAGTGTAGGGAAATTTATCTAATGCTGCGGGGAAAAAACGGCGGATTTCTCCAGAAAAAATACTTATTACAGGGCCCTGGTAACAAAAAAGTGGATAAATCCAGTTGCTAAATAAAGAAAAAAACAGCCAGAATCCCTGTTTTGTGGGTTCTAGATACCGAAAAACCAATTGAAAGCAAAACGTCTGTCGACAGTCTGTCTGTGAACAACGCTAGCGACTGAACCGTTCAGCCGATTTTCTGAAAAAGTAGATATTCTCCGATCGATCTCACTGATCTCGTGACCCCTTGAATTTTAAACCGATACTTTAATTCTGGTGAGTACTTTACATGAAGCCCCTAGGACATTTTTAAAATTCTCAAAAAAATGACGCCAACAATTTTGACTTAATTTTGGTGTTGGATAGACTGAAGGTCATTTAAAACAATGGCGTCGGACTCATGTTGGTTCAAAACTCTGTTCCGAAAATTGAAACATTCAAACTTTTTTCGGCATCTATCTACAACTACGATATAAAGATACAATTTTTTAATAAAATGTGTTCGTCAAAAACAGGGTCTTCAAATAAGGTTTTTCATTTTTCCCTAAAATTTGTGTCTAACAGACCAATTTTTTTTCTTTAAACAATTTTTTTCTTAAAAACAGCACAACGTTTTTTGAGTAAATTGGTACCTGAAATAGCGTAATACAAGCTTAAGAGAATGGTGCAAGTTTCGTGTTCGTTAAAATGCCTTATTTTGCAAAAATTTAAAAAAAATAAAATTTCGAAATCTTTCTACAACTACAATTGTGAAGATACAATTGTTTTTCTGAATGAAATATACTCATTAAAAACAGATCTTCAAATAAGGTCGAATTGAATTTTTTGAAAATATGAGTAGTTTTCTGTAATTTCCTGACAAACATAATAGCCCGCTGTAAATTTACTGCGCTTAGGACAGGTGGATGCATCGTAAATTAGAATTTGCAATTTTGTATATTATTTCTTTGTTCGTTTCTTATATTCAACCTCTTGTTATACATTAACATATTAATCTTTTATATATTATTTATTTTGAAATATTTGAAATAAAATTACTAGCTCTCAGAGAATAGCGACAATGCAGGAAATTCAACAATAGGATTCCGTTTCGCGTGTCCGAATATCTGTGAATTACGTGTCATTGTTGTGACTTGAAGTAGCTGTATGAAAAGGAGTTATAAATATCAAATTTACGTTGTTATTTGCAAGAAAATATTTAGTTTTTGCATCAAATGCTGTACTATTTGTAGTAAGTAGAGAATTTTTGCCTGGTTTTAGAATACTTTTCTCTTAACATGGTCCCTATGAAATGCATTTCTATATTGTTCGGGGTATCAGTCTTCTTTTTCCAATACAGGTTTACAAAAACGTTTGTATTATATTTTTATGCAGTTGTAGAATTCTCATAGTTCTGACAACACTGCATAGAAAACAGTAAGTAGTTCGTTTTGGTTGAATTGAACGTTTTGAACAATAGCTAAGATGTTAGTAGCGCAGAAAGTGCAATATTTCAATAAGTATCTTTTTCCAATAACGCTGGAAAGTATGTGCTATCAACTCATTTTCTTTTCAATCTTTCACTTGTCTTAAGGCAATGTGTGATAATGAAAGCCATTACAAAAACCTCTCTCAAGTTATCCACCCATAAGTAGATGTTCTCCAAGTCTTCTTGGCCGGTGTAAGAGAAAGTTCATATGAGTATACCCTTTCTTCATACCGACCAGAGATACATTTTCCTGCTCTCTCAGAAAAAGCGACAATGAATCTTGCTGCCACCTCCAAATACCACATATAAAGTCTGAGCCATTTCCGTGGAAGCGACATGGCACGAGAAGATTCTACACAAGAGTACATTTTTGTTTCAAAATGTTCATCCCAAAAAGGAGTAGGTGTCTTAAACGGGAGTATGTCATATAACCGAAAATATCTGACGTTTTAATTAAAATTCAGTGAAAAATCACTCTACTTATTATCGACGTGCAATTCAAGAAACCAGAAAGAAGTGCAGGAAATGGAAAACAAAAAGAAAGGCTAGAAATAAAGGTAGAAAATAGAAATAAAAGTTAAGTAATTAGGAGGAGTAATTTGAGGCACGACAGAAAGAACGTTGGATTTTTCGGCGAGGTTATGAGAGCCCATGGATCACCGTAAACGTATTTGACCCACGTACTTGATGCAATGTAGTCAGTTTAGTATAGAAAACAGTATTATGTGGGCGTGTGCATGAAAAGTTTTGTGTGGTTTTATGTCGTTAAGTAACATTCGTGGCTAATTTTGAGTATGGAATTATATTCCAGGAAATCTCAATCAAGGTACAAAATATAACCACCAAGTTAACGGAGCTAAACTAAGGATATGAACTGTCTCGGGACGAACGATGAAAGTTCTATACAAAACTCTGACATTATAAGGCCCCTACCTACGCAAATTTCCTATCCATTAAAGTTTGCAGGTATATACATTAGAAATACCATTTGGTTTCATCACAGCTAATCAGAAAGTTAAGGAAAGGTCGGACACGTATAGAAGTTAGTAATTGTTTTCACCAGTTGCCTACAAATCGGGGTAGTCAGCGACGAATCCACGGCAGTTGTGTGCCATTTTTTCATTTCTTAGGAATTTTATTGTTAGAATATCTCCTAACTCTGATAATTTTGTCTTTCAACGGTTTTTTGGATGTTTAGAAAAACAATTCGAAATCATCATTTTCATCTCGTGGAAACTCCGACGTTCTCGTACAGTCAGACCTGTCGCAGACGCTTTGATATCTTATTTTAGTATCTGTAGATGCAGAAAACAGCCTTTTGCTTTCGGAGCGCCGTGATGTGTGTTAAACTATGTTCAAAATGTAATGATTTTGACGTTAGTAATTTGAAGTTCAATTCATCTGGGCAAAAAGGCTGTAACTCACATATTAAAACCAGCCCACAGCATTGTGTAAAATGGGTGTGACTCTATCCAGAAAATGTTGGCGAACTGAATTCCACGTTAATTACTAAACATTATTTAATTTAAAGAAATAAAAAATTGACATCGATATGGCTACAATCAGTTTAAGGGTAGTGGCTAAGGCGACTGCTTTTTTGCATAATACAACCTACTTGAGGTATTCACTATTAAAACATGTATTTATTATACAGAAAGTAAAAAAAATAAATAAAAAGTGTTCCAATTTTGCGCAAACCCTGCCCTGGTCCATAGAAAACCTCACTTATGGGTTCCTCCATTCATTTCGACCTAATGGCCATGCAGCTGTTTAACGACTTGCTCGCCTTGCTTCTTCTGTTTCAGAGCATCTTCGTGACAATGGACTTTCCGCGTCGGCGAACTACCCATCGGCTCCATGATGTTCGAGGTAATTTAGCACTCGCGCGAGAACCTGTCTTCTGTTACCCCGACGCCGTCCTCCACTAGCGCTCTAGTGTAGTAATGTTCACCTGGACAACCCCGTTCTCTTTTATAGAGCGGTGTGTTTTTTTGAGATTACGGCCGTTAAAGTTAGTGGTGGTGAATCAAACGGTGCTTGCAAGCCACTCCAAGTGGAAACGTTTCCAAAAGGCCACTTTGTAGTTGATAGGAAAGGTTGAGAACAGATCCGTGTTCAGCGAACAAAAGCAAACGACCGGAAATTATGTCGAACGGTGGTAATTACTAGAGGCCGGAAGAATATGTAGTAAGAAACGTCAAATATGTACACAAATGCGTAATAAAAATAGTAAGAACATGCAATAAGTATGCAAAATTCTGTTTTATCCTGGGTAGCTGGTTCTGCCCAGAGGTCTGATTGCGCGAATGGGTACTGGTAGCTCAGAAATAGATTGAAATATTTATACTAGTGTCATTGAATTAAAATGCAAAACAATACAATAATAAAACTTAAAATTAGATGATGAATGAAGAGCAGCAGCTGATAATATACAATGAATCTATAACAAATAAAGATAGCTGCGATTTAGTTAAAGTTGGGAACAGTTGAACGGGCGAGCGTGCCTGTGCGCATTCGTAGTATGCCTATGCGCGTCGGGGCACCTGACAGAAGGGAGGGGGTCGGCGGAGGCGTCTGTGGAAGACCAGAAATATGCCGTTGTAATAAAAAATAATATTAAAATACGGCCTTATAAAAACATTACTTATGTGTTTAAATGTAACATATATAAAAATATTATTAAAAAGTTTTTTAAACACTTTTTTAAAATAATACTAACGTTTTGAAAATCATTGGGAGAGCACAAGCTGATTAATACTTTGCACCAAACAACTTTCCCCTCAAGCAGTAAAAGTTAAACATCTAATGCTATTCAGGACCGTAGTTAAGCTGCCTGACTAGACGCAAAAGGAAACATCGGGCAAACTGGCAATATCTACCACCAGCAATTACTACAGCGCGTGCAGAATTCTTCTCGAAGTGTTACGCGTCGGCGATCGTCGAAGTTCCTCGGAAATAAAGGTTAAAGGTCAGGAAGTTCGGCATCCGTGATATTTTTCACACCTATCGGTGAAAATGATCTCAGACGCAAATGCGCACTTCCACCCACTGAGATAACTGAAGCATGGCTATAAGAACATCCCATCGCGACTTAACATTTCTCGATTCGACAGCACGCAGTGATAACGTAGGAAAAATCTGAATTTTTAAAAATTATTCTTTTCATAAAAATATGTAATAAAATTGAAAGAATAAAAAATGTTTTTGGAAAAGGGTAAAATATGTCTTATATGTAATATAGTACTAAACATGTAACAAGATGCAATGAAAAAATTGGACATTATGTTAGGACGTCCACGATTACAATTTTGAGAATGATAACTAGAAAGACAAACATAATTACATAAAAATCCGGTCTCTTGAGATCGTGCCGCGATGGACTGTGCAATACATTCGTCATCAAATCGATGACAAAGACATGACAGATGATATGAAACGGAATCGAAAATATTACAACTTCTCGCAGATAGCTTTATTAAAAAAAGAGAAAAGTTTGACATGACTTGAGAGATATGTTTTTAAAATAAACTTAACATACCTATTACATTTTGACACTGTCTGGAATCGAACCGGTCTCTGACTGTTAGCATGCCCGTAGCCACTAGCTGACGCCAAAGTAACTCTGATAATTAATGATTAAAGCATCTAACATCAAGTACATAATTTCAATTAATTCAAAAATGTCAAAGTCATTCACTATAAGTTCAGGAAATGCTCAAATTTATTTTCAAAACAAGATTAATATATATGTGTTTACGAGTTGACGCTGCCGAGTGTTAAATCATTTCAACACTTATGAGCTTTGTTTATCTGAGCATTCTTGTATTAATCTTGAGTGCAATCTTACGATCTATTGACAACAAATGTAACTACAATCGTTTTAATTTAACCTTGCGAAATATTATTCCTTTTGGTTAAAGGTATCACAACGTAACTTAATATTTTCTAGTATATTAATTTTTATAACAAAATATTTTATAGAGTTTGTTCACCAAGTTAGCAAATAAATTGTATACAACGATTAAAAAACAAATATTTTCATAATGTTCATGACTACACAATTACATTTTTAAATAAAATATTAATTATATACAGCACAAACTTACAAAGGTTTACAATATTTCACATTTCAGAATGCATAACTGGGACTATAATGGAAAGTGAAAACTACTTTCGATATTTTATTTTAACCTTTTTCAGAAAGTTTTTCTTTGATATTTTTAGTTAAATTTTCAATAGATATGGCACTGATCTAAATTATATTCTGTATTACACAATTATTATACGCAACGCAACTGTGTAGAACGTAATCGAAAAGCCAGAGATAACTGGATTACATTGTTTGATGACAATGTTTAATTGAGAAATTTGAACTCTCACGACTACATATTGCTCTAAATTTAATGTGCGCGAAGTTAATTGTACATGTTTTAATCGGAAAAAAGATTGCAACACAATATGGCTATTTAATCATCACTAAAATGATGCATTAATTTTTACATTGTTATTATTTTTCAAAACAAAAATCATAAAAGTCTTCCGCAGTGTTATAGCGTCTTTTCCACCGTTTGAATGTATAATATAGTATATGCCATTATAGGAAAATTTATAAGGAATGGTATGATTTTGTGAGGCACTTTGAAAATGCAATACTTCTCAGAAATTAGCAAAAATATTTTTTTGCAATATTTCATGTTGTTGTAACATATTTTTTGGGACATAAATGGAAAGATACATTGTGAAAAATAACTTATATTTTTGGATAAAAAAATGAGGAAAACGTATTTCTTCACAGAAATATTGTACGACAAAAATCTCAAAAGTAGTACAGGAAGACTATCAATGTCATAATTGAGGTTTTACTCAGAATTCTCACAAAGACATGTTACTTTAAATCAAATTCTGGTAGGTTACATGCTACTTTCCTACAGGAAATGAAAACACTGTATCACACAGAAGCCCACATCGAACGGAAATAATTCATCAG
>JAHLJT010002630.1:62315415-62363981 GCA_031308135.1 Acheta domesticus
TGCTCCTCCAGAGAGATATGGAGAAAATACGAGTATTACAGCAAAGCTGCGTGAACCTGTTTCGCATCTTTGGACAAGAACGAATATTCTTTTCTCTCTTGCGTGTTTCCCAACATAAACCATAACAAATTCTTAAACCAAACAGTCGGTTTTGTGCACGATGCTCTGCAATTATCAGCGCCTTCCCACATTATGTCCCTTCTCAGAACTCATAAGGAAAATGAAAGGATGCAGAGTTTGATTCCTGCGGGAAGGCATTGCTCTGGCGTTATCTCCGTATGTTGAAAAAAGCCAATGCTATTTTACAATATCCGGAATTTTTAGATTTTTCTAAGAGCGCGAGTAACATTTGGATAAAACGATCAAGGTATATGATACTATGTAAAATACAATTGATATATTTGACAATTTCAGATTTCATGCAGATTTCAAAATTTCCTGGTTGAGCCTTGCCTCATCTTTAGGCCAACGATAAGGAATATAAGAATCTTTACACTTAAAAGGTACATTAATGAGAATATTTGTTCAATAACATTACTGACAGTTAAATTGCACTTAAAATCCACATTAATTCAAAAATTTGCCAAGAAAATAATTGGATAACAATAAGTCAATAGCACAAGAGAGATCTTATTGGCTTGCTTTACTTTACTTAAATACAATAATTAACAAACATTTGGAGCTGTTATGCCAAGTGAAATATTACAGTCAACTTCACAGTATGTTGATCATCAAATTTTTGTCATTCCTTAAATGGCACTATATGAACATCGGTCAAGACGTCTATGATCTACTGTTAGGCTGTAAGATATCGTAAGGAGAGAACAGCGGGAAGCGAAGGAGGGTGAAGGACAACAACAAATGGGAAAGTAAAACGTAAATAAAACTTTAAAAAATGAAATCGTTTCTAGTTGTAATATGGACTTAATACTTATTTAATTTTAGTTATCACATTATCATAGCCATTCGGAAAATAATTGCTCTCAATTATGGGATTCATTGTTTAATTGAACTTATATTTATGAAGGTTATTGACGTTATTCGAGACAATGTTCTCAATTCTCTATCAATTATTTTACATTTATGAAATTCAATTTTTAGATCTAATTGAATTCTGTGTTAGAATATTAAATTTAATTCTATTGGATCTTCCTTATATTATCTGAGTGTCCTTTGATTCTGCATTTTCTTTTTGTCTTGGCTAGTATAACAAACTTCTTAATATTTGCAATTAATGTTATAAAGTATATTTTCTGTATTAAGATGGTTGTTGGAATATTTGACGTTCTTTAAAATACTTTTGTTGATTAGTTTTTTCTAAGTTTCAGTAGTTTTTCTAAGATAAATATTTTACATAATTTATCATAAAGTAATTCCATATTTTTTAAATATATTTCAAAACATTAGTTTCGTCATTATTATCGGTTTGATTTGCTTTGTTGTTTGTGTTTCATTTAATTATTATCGATATATTTATAAATACTTGTCAAACAACATTTCTAAGCTACAAGAAGTTCTTTAATTTTATTTACGTACGTACTAGAGTAACAATGTTGATAAAGTTTTATTTCTTTATTCATTAAGCCATAAATTAATTGGTGTGTGCGAGGTAATTCACAGAAATGCGAGTAATTGCCGAATGCGTGTGATAAAAATTTACTGCAAAAACAAGTAACCCTCATTTATACTTCTAGAAAAAGTAAGAAACGAATGAAAGAATTTGCAAAAAAAAAGTTATTTTCTCATCATTCTCAAGCATATTTTATCCACTACTTCAATTTAATCCAATTAAAAGTCCTATGATATACCTCTATGGGTTATAAACAAGTGATTAATTCAAAATTTCTTTAATTTCGGAGCACAATTTTTAAAGTTAGTACAGTTGTGCAAATCAAGATTTTGTAAGTAATGAAAGATGTTTAAACGTATCTCAACGTTTTCTCCATTACAAAGCCGATGTAGTTACTGTCATCAATTATGAAAATAATTAATGTACGTAAAAATAAATACTTGATCATTTTTCATTGTGCATACATATATTTTTAAATTGTTCTAAGAGAAAGTAGATCTAAGAGAAACACTCAATGCTTTTTAATAAATATCAGTTGACAACTTTGAAATTATTTGAATGCACAAGAAATTATATATAAACGTTTTGTGAAATATAAATTATACCTGTATATTGTTCTATACAATCTATCAACTTTTAATAATATGATTGTTTCCAAGCATATTGAAAAATAAAAAAAAACGTCAAATTAATACTTTTTTAAACAAACATGGCTTATTTCGTTTGCACATTCACAGTAGTGATTTTGACAAAGGATTGACATAAATATCCCTTCCGAATGAATGGCACCAAAAAAGCAAATATGGACTCGTGACAATTTGTTCTGAATCTCCGCAAATAAGCAAATTTGTAGTTATGACATTACAATGAATATTCCCAGACTTCGTTCAGCAAAATCAGAATTAGACATTTCTCGGTTATACAAGTACATGGCACTTCCAGATAAAATACTGAACATTTAGTTGAATAACATCTTAAAAATATATATATTCTTAAATGAATCAAAACCAATATTATTTGCATTGAAGCTTTTTCAAAGATGAAAGCTTTCATTTATGTAATCCACCACATACTGTTCGACAAAACAGAACGTTTTCCATTTGCTTGTTTGCATCTTCAGATTGCATTTTCATCAAATAGAAATTTCACCATTTGGAGTTGATTGTACTCGTATTTGAAACAAATGATGCACTGGATTACTAGAAATGACACCTGTAACTTATGTACATTTTCATAGATGAGTTTCATAGATAATTTAAAGTCTGTGAAAGTTGGTGATAAATCTCACTTGCATAAATTAATGTGTAATGAGTTTTTGGATTAGCATTTCATGCATTCATCAGAACTAGTTGCACTTGTACATCAACATGAATAACAGATAATGATATTACTGTTGACACGGTACTAACGTGAAATAGATTTCTACTAATGCGTTTCCGTTAACCAACCTCTTATCAAACGTGTTTGTACTGTTTAGTGTTCATTAACAAAATGAGACTTTTAGATCAGCTCTGGTGGCTCAGAACATCCAACTTGTGTCACCGCAGCGCCTCGGACCGGGGATCCTAGGGTTCAAGTACCATCGGTCACTGCTTTTAGATATTAACTTGTCAGCTAGGTCGAATTCTGCCACAACCTGGAAGAGACATATAGGGGTCTGTTGCTCGATTGAAATTTTTCCGTGGATTCTCCACTCTCCTTCGTAGCTAATGATCCGTGTTAGGGCTACCGTCCGTGCGCGACATTTCCTTCCTTTTCCCTGCCTTATCCACTATTTTCATTATGGCTAGAAAATACAAGGACTTGCCTCCCAAAAAAGCATACACCTCGAATCAACTGTGGCAGAATTTCCCTATTTTCCCTTATATCGCTGTTGTATTGCTTAACATAGCCTGTGTTGGCTGTTTAAATAAAACTCTATCCTCTCATGTTTTTTTCAAATATTTCAACTGTTTCTCACGTGTCATAATTTGTCCACGGCACAAACATCGACTCCATAATTATGTAGGCACATTGAATGGCGTTGTGCTGGCCATTCCAGGGCACAGATGTGAATTGCACAGTCACATACCCTTGTGCATACAACCAGCACAATTTTTAACCTAAATTGGCGACAAACTTATAGTTGCTAAATGCATTAAAACAAGGTAACAAAACTTAAATAAATTGATAATGTTCATTACTTAATTTCGTTCTCTTACAAAGACCAAAGAGAACAATGAGGTTTCGTAAAACGACGGCTTTTTCGTAGGCACACTCGATGTAATGGGTCACTGTGCATCTGATTCACAGCGCGGGCTAGTCGGCATTTCAGATTGATTCGTTCATCCTTGTGAAGAATCGAATTCTCAACGGCGCAATGTTTGAAATATAATGAAATATTTTGTAGTAGAAAAATAAAACAACAAATGGACAATTTACAATCATTTTAAAATAAAAATAGCTGATATGTATGTAACACATCATCCACATCCATGGACGCTACGCCACTGCCCCTTAGATATACTTACTCGCCTTAGATATACTTACTCGAGGCCATTTATATTGCAGTTTTGTGGATTTAGAAAAGGCGTTTGATTCAATCAACAGAGAATCGTTATGGCGAAAACTAAATGAACTAGGCTTCTCACGTAAAGTTTTAACGGTGTTGCAGAGTATGTACAATGCAAATTTCTGCGTCATGTGCGGTGACGGAAGTACAACGCAAAAAATAAAATCGACAGTAGGGGTAAGACAGGGTTGTCCTCCTTCACCGCTGTTGTTTAACTTGTATATAAATGATTTATTGACATGGGTACAGGAAACCGACACATCTGCACCGGCAATTGATGGCCTGAAAATTCCCGGATTACTTTATGTGGACGATTTAGTTCTATGCTCAGAAACGATTGAGGGATTACATTCGAGTTCAAACACACTAGAAAGATACAATGTAGCATGGGGACTAAAAGTAAATATTCAAAAACGAAAATTGTGGTCTTCAAGAATGGGTTTATTTGGGGTAACAAAGAGAAATGGTATTACGCACAGGAGGAACGCGACCGTGTTAAAACTTTTACTTATCTTGGTGCAAAATTCTTTATGAACGGGGGATGGATAAACACATAGTTGCGGCTTATAGTAAAGTAAGAATTGCTCTCAACAAATCGGTTGCATAATGCGTAGAGTACCGGAATTGCCTTTAAAGGTGTGCAACACAATGTTTAAATAACTAGTGCTCCCAGCAATGAATTACGGGGCGGAAATCTGAAGAATGGATAGAATAGACAGATTAGAAAGCATCGAAACAGATTATTGTAAATTAATTCTCGGAGTCTCTAGATTCGCAGTTAATGCCGGCGTCTGAAGAGAGGTAGGTAGTGTAGTAATTTGGAAAGATTTAAAAATGAAAGCCATTAAGCTTTGGATTAGATTAGCAAGTGAAGAGTCTGACACGCTTATTCGCAGGGTGCTTTAGAGGGCAATTACAGGAAAACTATCAGCGCTATTGGTCGTACAAAGTGAAACAGATACTAGACCGCGCAGGTCTGGCAGACGTTTTCTCCTGAAATGGTTGAGAACAGGGGAACACGGGAAATAGAATGGTTAATTTCAGGTCGACTTTCGGATATTAAAAGGCAAGATATTCTGGCAACATCGGCAGAAAAATGTTTCGTTAGTGATACAAATTCACACGAGTCCTGTATGGGGATGCGAAAGTTACGTACACACACTTGAAGGGATGCAAGAGGGGGACACGCTTGGTTTAGGTTAGGAGGGTGGATGCAACGTAGAATAAAGGATTCAAATGCCAATGAAATCTGTGTACTGTGCCGTGATAGAAAAGATTGGATCCACATCCTGTTAAATTGCTGCGCTACAGAAATTTGGAGAGGAAAATGGATGGGAATGGGAACTATTGCATGGCTTGGATTGACTACCAAAAGGCCTTTAATAGTGTACCACAAGATTGGATTTTGAAGATCCTGAAGATCTATCGATTTCATCCTAGACTTATTGAATTTTGCAAGGCTAGTATGAAGTCGTGGAGTAACAGGTTACTAAAACACAGCAGATAGGAAGCAGTAGAAACTAGAAGTATTCAGTTTAACAGTGGTATTTTTCAAGGAGATTCACTATCCCCTCTGCTGTTTTGCATTAGTTTGATCCCACTATCTTGATAGTTGTCGCAAGCTGACTTTGGTTTTAAGCTCCATGGTGATGAAAGGCTAGTATCACATTTGTTTTACATGGATGATCTGAAAGTGTTTGCTAAGAATGAAGCGATTCTCTCCCAAATGCTGTCTGTCGTGAATGACTTTAGCAATAATATCTTAATGACGTTTGGTCTTGACAAGTGTGCAAAAATCAATTTAAAAAGAGGGAAACTCACGTCTGAGAACATTGAAATTGATACGCACACTGTGATTTAAGATCTTGAGCCAGGTAAAACTTACAAATATCTGAGCATTAAAGAATGTGAGACCATCTCGAAACAATGAAAGAGAGAATTCGCAGGGAGTATCTCAGAAGGGTGAGACTGGTCTTGCAGTCCGCTCTGAATTCCAAGAATTATATATCAGCTATAGGTAGTTTGGGGGTGCCTGTAGCCGAATACAGTTTCGGACTAGTGAACTGGACCGAGCGAAAAATTCGCATTATGGGTCGAAAAAACAGAAAACTGCTAACAATGCATCATGTCGCCCTCCCTCGAGCTGATGTGCATAGACATTGTGTCACGTAAGGAAGGAGGAAGAGGTGTCAGACAAATTGAGGCCTCCTGGCACAACGCAACAGTCGGGATGGGAAAGTGTGTAGTTAGTCATCAAGATGATCCTCGAATGAGGCAGGTCATGAAATCTGACCGAAGAATGGGAAACAGAGACATTGTTAGTGATTAGTGTAGCAAAACTCATTGTGAAGAAAACTAGGCAAGACGTCGAATAACACAGACACTGAACTACTAAACATGAAGTGTGAGACACAAAAAAAGTTAAAGAACTCGTGGAGAGACAAACTACTCCACGGTCAATATCTAAAAAGAATGGACAAGGTGCAGATCAATAAAGATCAATCATTTATATCGCTTAAAAGTGGAAGAATGAAGACAGAATTGGAAGCAGTTCTAGTAACTGCTCAAGATCAGGCGTTGAAAACACGATATTATGATAAAGCGGTTCTCAAAATTTCCCAAGATGAAAAATGCCGCATTTGCCAGGAGCAAGTAGAAACCATTGATCATATTGTCTCAGCTTGTCCAATCCTAGCAAAGACCGAATACCTGAAAAGACATGACAGAGTGTGTAGCTACCTCGACTGGCAGATCTGTACCGCCCTCGAAGTTCCAAATAGAACAGAATGCAAATGGAGTAGATTTTATATTCAGCTGACTCATAACATCTTTAATCGTGATGTAGTGGAAAATAATAATAATAAAAGCGCTTTTTGGGCAGGGCATCGTAGAGACATCGACAGTTCCTAGATTTTCTCTTCATCTTTGGAGATGATTTAGGTCATTAAAATCCACCCCTAGTTGTAACGTACTAATTGTACACTATAATCGTATACTCTTTAGTAAGCTACGTAAAAAATAACACGTTCATTTTCTAAAGAATGATAATAATTGCTGCAAATTCAGATACCGAATATTCTACTTTGTTTTGTAACTGGTTCCTAACATCCCTTTGTACGATTAATGAACGTTCGTAACAATCAGATTAAAGAATTGAAGAAAATAAACCTAGCATTGTTGTTACAATAAGTATATTTTGTGAATATTTTTTGTTTTATCGTCAGTCATTAGCAAGTAATTTCATGCCAAACCCTTTTGCTCTCGTGAAGGAAACAATCCATCATGCTGGTAAATTCACTCATTGCTCTGTGCCGAGTACGAACTGCTTTGATTCGGATCAACAAAAGCAGAAGTCAGTAATTACTTTGCGTGCAGTTTGCGCGGTGCAAGGCTCTAAACAGCACTTGCATGTTCAAGGAACCGTCTGCAGCTGCCTGAAAATGATAAATGTTTTTATGGAAAGTTATACAGAATATATGGGAGCTTTGAACCATCTTTGGAAAATGTTCTGTATATACATTCACCCCTATAGTTATCTAGAAAATATAAAGTTTTTAGTATTAATAAATAAGATGTAGTTAGAAATATTCTCTCATTTTTATGAACACTTCATTAAATATATAATTGTTTCATGCGTTTTGGTAAAGAAATTCGAAGTGGAATTTTGCCATCTATTGTTTGTGACGAGTCCATTACTAATTGATTGTGAAAAATAGTTTCACTATTAAGATGCATTATTACCTATTAGTATAAGTTCTAAATCTAAACTCTGCAATGTATGAATATGTTTAAGTTGTGAATATTCGCTTATATCGTTTCTAATCATAGTGCTAATACGCCTTCACTCATACCATCGCAAGGTGTTTCATATATAACAGCTACGATCACACAGAACTATACTTTGGTTTTTCTTTCTTGGTGCACGGGGGGTGTCATCAAAATGGAATATCTCACGGTAATTCGCGTCGTTCTCCGTTGTGCCGCCAGGAGTTGCATGATCGCCAGTACTGCTCGATACAGTCGCGATCATGGGACTCCTCGCGGCACAACCGAGAACAACGTGTAATACCATGAGATATTCCATTTAATGGACACACCCCATGCGCCAAGAAAGAAAAATCGAATTATAGGCCGAAGACCTCTATGTCATTACCTACATCTTACGGCGTTCTGACCTTTCGAATTCTGGCATTCACCCCAAATGACCTCTTCACTGCATCAAAACCGCGAAAAAGAGACCAGAAGGTAGGGCTGAGGGAAAAACCCCATGAAGGGGGAAAAACCTTCTAACAGAAGACGAGTACATGCTAATCTACTAGACTTTTTCTAAACTATTTATTTATGTATTTATTTCTTGGCCTGAACGTCTTTTACATCCAGTCTTTGTCCCCCTAAGCCCCTGAAATCAAACAGCACCACAGAAGATTGCCCGTATCATCACCTCTGCGCTCACTTCTCGGAAAAAAGACCTAAATTGCTCCTTTAATTATTTGATGGTATACTTATTTTTACTTGTTTATTTATCAATTTATTAAATTAATTGCTGATTAACGTGATTATCATATATTTGTTGAATTATTTATTTCATCTCCAGTCTAGTCTCCGCTCATACTACAAACGAATGCTGTTTTCCCACTCCCTTATTACTGTTCCCCTAATTGTTTGAACCTGTTCTAAAAATGTTCCTAATTATTTCGTGAAGTGACACCTATTATCACATAAAATGTTCTGTACAAGCGTTCTGTTTCTACGTTGGAAGTATAATTCACCATGCCCATCCATTTTTATCTCCATGTTTCTTTAGCGCAGCAATTTAACAGGATGTGGATCTAATCTTCCCTGTCACCACAAAGTACACAGATGCCATTGCCATTCGAATCCTTCATTCTACGTTGCATCCACCGCTCAACCCTAAACCAGGCGTATCCTCCTTTTGAGACCCTTTTATGTGTGTGCACGTAACTTTCGCATCCCGATACTGGACTCGCGTGAATTTGTACCACTAACGAACTTTTCTCTGCTGTTGCTGTCAGGGTACCTGGGCTCCGAAGTTAACCGTTCTAACTCACGTGATCCCCTATCTCCAACCATCTCCGTAGAAACGTCTCCCAGACCTGCGCGTTCTAGTAAGAGTTTTTCTTTGTACGACGAGTAGCGTTGATCACTTTCCTGTAATTGCACTCTAAAGCACCTACGAATAAACGTGTCAGCCTCTACACTTGCTAATCTAATCTAAAGCATCTAAAGCTTAATGGGTTTCATTTTTAAATCTTTCCTAATTCCTACATTATCTGCCTCTCTTAAGACGCCGACAGTTGCTGCAAATCTAAAGACATGGAGAAGTAATTTGTTATAATTTGTTTCGATACTTTCCAATCTGTCTATCCTATCCACTCTTCAGGTTTCCACCCTGTAATTCATAGCTGAGAAAACTAGCGATTTAAACATTGTGTCGCACACCTTTAAAGGCAATTCCGGTACTCTGCACCATACGCAACCTTTTTTCTTTGAGAGCAATTTTTTCTTTAATATGAGCCGACACTATGTGACTATTCCGTCCCCCGTTCTTGGAAAAGTTTGTACCAAGATAAGTAAAAGTTTTGACACGGTCGAGTTCTTCCTACGCGTAAAACTATTACTTTGTAACACCCAAATAAACCCATTCTTGAAGAAAACAATTTTAGTTTTTTGAATATTTACTTTTAGTTCCAGTGTCTCACTATATCTTTCTAGGATGTTTAAACTCACCTGTAAACTCTCAATCGTTTCAAACATAGAACTACATAGTCTACATAAATTAATTCGGAAATTTTCTGGCTATCAATATCCGGCGCAAATGTGTCAGCTTTCTGTAGACATATCAATCATTTATAAACAAAATAAACAATATCAGTGAGAGAGGATAACCCTGTCTTACTCCTACTGTTGATTTTATTTCTTGCGTTGTACTTCCGTCACCACACATGTCGAAGAAATTTACTTTTCTTTACATGCTCTGCAGCACATTTAAAACTTTACGTGTGATGTCTAGTTCATTTAACTTTCGCCACAAAGTTTCTCTGTTGATTAAGTCAAATACCTTTTCGAAATCCACACAACTGCAATATAAATGGCTTTGTTAGGTGAAAGCGCCTGTTTTACTAGAGTATCTAACACAAAGATATTGTCGCTGGTCGCAAAGCCTCTTCTAAAACCTACCTGCATTTTTGAAATTTTTCTATATATTTTTGCCCATTCTCTCAGCCTACCGTTAGGAATTGTACAGCACAATTTGCTTAGAACTGGTAAAATACTAATGTCACGCCAATTTTCTGGGTAATTCGTATCGCATTTATTTTAAAACATCGGTCGGAGCATAGCTGTACTCCAAATTTCTGGATACGAACCGGTATCAAGAATGCTATTAAACAGATTCAGAATACTCTCTGGATCAAAGTTCCACAATTCCGAAATAAATTTTGTCGGAATGCCATCCGCGTCGCAAGCTTTCCTAGTATTCGTGGCTCGAATACCTCTATTCACTTCATTCCACGTTAAAGGTTCGTCGAATTCAGGCAAAATCCGTTCAGTGAAAACACCTGTCCCTGTTTCAATGTCAGATATTGCGAGTGTCCGTAAAAAATACTGCACCCACACGTCTGATGAAATTACATGACAAGCATCTATTTTACTACCCAGAAATCTGATAACGTGCCAGATTGATTTATTTTGATCGTTCCTCAGAAGTGCCTCTATTCTTGCTGGCTCAGTCTCCTACCAAGATTTCTTCAATTTCTTAATTGTGGTCTCATACTTCCTATGTAATAACAAGTAAGCATTTCTCGCTTCAACATTTCCTACGCTTCTATACTTCCTTAAGAATAATATTACTTCACGCCTGCTTTCGCGACACTTCTCGCTAAACCACCATTGCGTCATTACCTTTCTTCCCCTTCCCTCTCTTTTGCATGCCCTTCCCTGCGCGATAGAACCGGCATTCTAAATTCTTTGCCAGCCTCTCCGGCGACCGCGAATCTCGCGAAAAATTATGTAACAATCATATAAGATTCGACATCTGGGCGATTGCTAATGATCAGATTCATTTGATAATTGCCGTATATTTAAGATAGTATCCGGAGTTTTCCTATGAGATTAAGGTATAGTTTCAGAATCACTCTAAAATTTCACTATTTCATGTGCAAATAAATGATTGTATCTGCAAATAAATGAGATTTATAAATAAATAGAAACATTTGTAATTTTATCATATGTAGGTGAGAAAGTTTGTAATATATTTTTGTTGTAATTCTTATGTATATATAAAAATGTTCTCTTTCGACGTCTCTCTGGGATAACGCAGCATTAATCCTATAAATTTCTAGAATATGTTATCGTTGACGATCACTTTTTACTAATTAACATTTGATAGGCAATGCCCTTTACCGACGTTACAGACGATTCATTTCTCCTCATTGTTAGGGAATTTACCTACCACTATTGTTTGGCAAATACGTAAAATCTCTTTGGCAGCGTCAGAAAATATATCTGCTCAAACCAGATCATGATGAGTAGCGAACCAATCACTGGCAATGGTCACGAGTGTAGCTGCGGGATTTGCGATCACATATTTATTAGGATAATGTGGTCAACATTAACCTCTGGCAAAAACCTCCATATATGTTAACTCCTTGTAATTATAACAACTTGTACAAATAACATAGTGTACGTAATACACGAATACATAGTTTTATACACATACAAAGAAATCAATTTATTACATTTTTTTTAAATCTCCAGACAAGAAGGAAATTTATGATACTTGAGGGAATTTTTCTGGTAATAACTCTGGACGAAACTGCACGCCGAGGTTTGAGGCCTGGTACGGGATGCTCGGTTTAAAAACTAGGTCGGGAAACATATCAATCGTGGCAGCTGACACGGGTAAAAGGGAAGAGATATTCAAACGTGGAGACGTACCATTTCAGCATATGCACTTGATATGGGATTTCCCACGTACGTAATAGATTAACCGTTTCTTCACTTATTATCACTGCACGCGTGTGAAATTAGATGCTAAATATTATATTACCAGAATATTTAAATGCAGTTTTATTTATTTACTTAAATGTTTCCTTGAGAAATGAATTTGTTAGATTTTGTAGAATAATTTTCTCTCCGCCGGGAGTTAATTTTTTCGATATTTGTAACACTATATCTTACAAATTGTGGTTCAAAATTGATAGAAGACATGAAAACGGAAATAAATTAATTTCACAGTTAATAAAAATGAGATACGACTTTTCAATATAAATTTTTTAGTTGATTATAGTCGAATGCAAAAGTAATTTTTTTACATTATTTTTATTTAAATTACAAGCATATAGTAGATTTGATCTGATGTGTGATAGTTGTTTTTACTTTCTTGTATATGTACGTATAAACGGAGTAATATACGTGGTATAGGGAAAGTTATGTAATACTGCGGAAAATCGATTTCGAGATTTTAACGAAATAGAGGTTTTGGGGTCCCCTGATAACGAAAAACTATTTTTTTTTCAAAACGTCCATCCGTCTGCCTGTTCGTCCGTCTATCCGCCTGTCCATCCATCTGTCCGTCCGTCTGTCCGTCCTTTTTTCTGTCCTTCCGTCTGTGAACAACACTAGCGCTTAAAACATACGTGCGATTTCTTCCAAACTGGACATTCCCCTATCGATCTGCGCTCACTCGAGGCGCCCCGATTTAGAAAATCTTTCTTCAAAATTTGGGGGTACTTTACATGAAGCCCGCTGGACATATTCAAAATTTTCTCAAAAGAGACTCCAAATTTTATTTAAATTTCTTGTAAGAATAAAGTAAAATACACTAATTAAGGTGGTATGGGTCCGAATTTATACGATTACCTCTGAATTTTCGAAAATTGTAAAAGTTTGAATTTTCTTCGGCTTTTTTTTACAACTACAACAATAAAAATAGAGATTTTTCTTTCAAATAAAATTTGTTCTTTACCGAGAATTTTTTCTTTAGGGCCCTGTACATTTTTTGAAATTTTAGTACTTTGCATACAGTATTGCGTGCAATTTTAAAACATAACAAAAACAAGATTTTCTCAAAAATGGCTCCAATTTTTTTCTTTAAACTTTTCG
Source organism: Acheta domesticus (assembly GCA_031308135.1). NCBI lineage: Eukaryota > Metazoa > Arthropoda > Insecta > Orthoptera > Gryllidae > Acheta > Acheta domesticus. The sequence goes on from JAHLJT010002630.1 coordinate 62,328,660, forward strand.
TAGCAATAGTACTAAATGTAGTCTTTGAGATGGTATTAAAGTCATATTGTTCTATTTTATTAATTGTAAAAAGATTAATTTTATCGGCTTATCTCTCTCGTGGTTAATATTGACATTAGCGGCGATTTGTTCATATCATTATATTTAGAAGTACATGTTCTTTAAATAATGTGAAGTAAGTTCTCGAAAACTCAACCATTTTCTGTGAAAACTAGCTCGAATTTCTGCGTTTTCAGAAACACTCAAATGCCATTTTCTCATAAATAGCTCCAAATTTGTTTTCAAACTTTTTGAACGGATAGAGCTAATTACAAAGTATAATATGACGTAATGTTCGATTTCGGGTATACTCTTTTGCGAAAATTATATAAATGTAATTTTTATACATTTTATACGCACTTTACCAGCAATTTGTGAACACTGTTGTATTTGTGAGTGTAAGGACTTCAAATGAAGTTTTTCGAAAACTCAACGTTTTTCTGTGAAAAGATCTATAAATTTCGCAGTTTTAGTAGCGCTTAAACGCCATTATCTGAAAAGTGGCTCCAAACTTTTCAAACAAAATTGCCATTTAGTACTAGTGTTTCATTCTTCTTTAATATTCTAAAATTAATATTTCTGATCTACCATTAGGATAACCGAAAATTTAAGAAAATTTCAAAAAATTAACTTTGGGCGGCGATAGATAACAACTGGGACGAGAATGTGGCAATTCCAAATAGCTGGCCCAGACCCAAGGAAAGATAAAAGTAATATGGGAAAGCCTGTGCCATTCTGTAGTACCCTTATGGAATTATTTTTCTTAATTTAGCAACTGGATTTATCCACTTTTTCGTTATCAGGGAGCCGGGAATGTTCTTTTCTGCCGAAAATTCGCCGTGTTTTTGCACAGCATTATATAACTTTCCCTACACTGCGTATTTTACTCCGTGTATACGTATGTATACGGGAAAGTAAAAAACGGTATTAATATTACATTATTTCTCTGAGTACTGCAATGAAAGCATCGTGATTATTGTGAAGAGATGTTGGTCATTAAAGATGAGCGAAGTTACTATTGCATGAATTTAATTTTTTTAATTGAATCTCGAGGAAGTTACCTGAATGCCAAATTGTGTATTGTCACGGAACCAAAATTACATACGTCCTCGTAGTTTCTTAAAGCTCGCCTGTTTAGATGTTTCTTATATTTTGAACTTTTTACGTAAATATGTGAAACAACAAGTGTAAGTTGCAATAGTGCAACTCTCAATATCGTCAGTTTCTTTAATATTAATTAAGCTCGTGAAAGTTTCACATCAGTAACGTATATGTCTAATCGTTTTGGAAATTCTGATTTATATGTGTTGTATTTTCGTGGATGAGATTTACATTTTATCTCCAAAACCATCACATAATGTATTAACATCAAAGTTATTCACGTTTTCAAAAACTCTTAAAGATAACTTAATTATGCATACAAAATTTCTTGCATTTATGACCGGGAGAGGGGGCTGAGTATATCAATTGATGTCTTTGCAGTGTTTGTGATCGGAAGATCCTAGAATCAAATCCCGATTGTGGCAGAATTTTCGACACTAGCTTGTCAGCTGGGGCGAACTCAGTACCAGTCTGGAGGAGACTTCTAACGGGCGGCTGCCCTGATTGATAGTTACCCGTGGTTTCTCCGGTAAAGACCAGACAAATGCCGGAGCAGTATCCTAATCAAATGGGCTACGGACCGCGATCTTTCTTTCCCATTTCTTGTCCAATCCTACTCTTTACTTACACACACCCTTACATTTACATGTAGCACAATAACACACTGCCAGGAGACCGGTCAGGGGCTTAGAGCCGTGGGGCGGTGCCCCGCTGGTGAGAGATACCTTGTTGAGGCAAAACCGTGCTAGCTGACGGTAGGCCGGCGTTGGATCTCACCACCCAGCGGAGGAACACCACCTCCACTTGCGAGCAAAACAATTCACTACTCAAACGGGAATAAAGCCTTTAGAAGTTGTCGCGCCCGAAATTAAAAAAATCAATAATTCGATCCGTCTGTCGTTGTCTGGATAGATAAATGTAATGAGTCACGTGTATCTGGTTCAGGATTGTGCATGTAAGTCTAATTAGTGTAACTGAGAAATGGGGCTAAGAGAAGGAAGAGTAAGGAAAGATCGCTCGAGGAACCGTGGCCTGTTTGTTAGGTAACTGCTCCGACTTTAACATGGTAATGATCGTAGAACCCACGAAAAATACGGGTCAGTGCAGGATGCTAGAATTCTTCTCCAGACAACGACTGAATTCGACATAGCTCTGCCAGTTCGCAAGGCAACATTCTCAAAGCATTCCCGTAGTCTCCGCGGTAACCAGAGTGACAAGATCTGTGGGAGCGTCTGCATTTCATCGAATCGGAGTCTGCTGGATGAGTTTGCATCGCCGAGTACGGGAGCGTGGCGAGGGGTGGGGGAAGAGCTGGGGGTGGGGGAAGAGTCCAAAGGGCCGATCGATGCAGCGAAGGGGAAGGGGATGCGCTCTATTCCCTTCTCAGTTTCGGTTCTGCCCTCTCTGGCCCACCGTATCACTTTTTCTGGATCTTGATGCCCCAAACAACAACTACTTTTCTGTAATATTTCTTTTGTTTCCTCTGTTATTTGAGGTTTTACCTTCCTGAAGTTGTGGTCGTCTTTCGTGACTTAAAAATAACTGTGGATACCAGACATTGCAGTGAATTGTATTTTTTATTAGTGCGGTTTTGTTAGTCCGTCATTAACTGTTGTCCATAATGAATTAACATCGTAATACATAACATCGTAATATTCAAATAGCTTTTTATTTTTGTTTAAAATGCAAAATATTCACGTTAGTATTATATTTCTTTAGTTGGGGTAACTTCTTTTATTAAGTTATACTGTAGATTGAACGATCACAAAGAGTAGTTTCTATTTTATTTACTACATTTTACACTGATATTTTAGACCAATTTACCATTTTCGTTCTTTAAAAATTTAACCGTTACATCATTTGAAAAACAAACATTTTAACTCTTTCAGGTACTTTGTTCCCTCACATAATACGTTTAATTTATATACATTAAATGAATTAGTATATTATTGTGTAAAAGATGTGTGATTTGTATGTGGATATGTGGTATGTGGATATATGTTTGTATACGTTTGGAAGTTTGTGTCTAACTTTTGTATATAACGTAATTGTTTTGTTCAGATTCACATTAAAAAATTCCCAATTAAAACCAAAAATTATTCTAAGCTGTGTGATATCAGATGATACTATTGTCGTTAAAATTATGTAAATATCTGATTGAAATGTACTGATAATGCAAAAGGAAAAAAATTGCAATATATTTTTTACTTTTAAACGGTAACTGGTACTTTTTAATGATTAATAACAATTTGCATAAGAACGTCTGTGTCACTCAATATGTAGCTACTCTTGTGACTATTTAACTATATACGAGCGAAACTATTTAATCTAATGTAATCCGACACGACACTTTATTTCATTTATTATACCAGAAAATAAATATGTCTCGTCTTCCATAATAAATCACTGCTATTTGGCAGTGATTAAAATAATATAATAAACTAGCGGAACCCGGCAGACGTTGTTCTGCCTTTCATCTCCCTCTTTCCCTTTCTCTTTCTCCCTTTCTGTCTCTCCCTCTTTCCCTCTCTCTCTGTCTCTCCCTCTTTCCCTCTCTCTCTCACTCTCCCTCTTTCCCTCTGTCTCTCCCTGTCTCAGTCTGTCTCTGTGTGTTTCTGCCTCTGGCTCTCTCTGTCACTCTCATTCACATTTAGTTGTAGATTCTGCTAATTTCTTAGCAGGTGAGGTAATTTCGAGAAGCACCGCACTAGCAAAAATGTATTACAATGTTCATAAAGGTCCCATCCTGAAGATTACGGCGTTTCTTTGAGATTCGGCCACAACATTTTAGTTTTTAATGCCTTAAAATGCTTCGTTTAGAAGTTATTTATCTATATAGATTAAAAGTGCTGCCGAGTGTTGCAGGTTGCATTTGACATGAATATTTAGTTTTGTTTTACAGCACCATGTAGTGGAGTTACAACTAATTAACAGCACAAACTTTCTGCGTGAAAAAACAGGTAGATATACCATGCAGATGTTTCATGGAGATCGGTCATATGGTGTTGGAAGTTTACCTCGTGTATATACTAACATCTATTTATTTATTTATTTATATGTGTGTGTGTATTGCAGAAAGCTCAGATTAGGCCTCAAACAATTATTAATAAGAAAGAGACTGTTTTGGGAGATTTGGCGCACGCTCACGCTGCCGCGGCGGCGGCGGCGACATCACCACCTTATCAGTGGTCAGTGGAGGGAGGCGCAGGGGGGAGAGTTGTCACCCCTACACGGTGGTGACGTACGCGGTGAAGGGGGGGTGACAAACGCTCAGAGATGGACAGAAAGTGTCGAGAAGCCGAGGTGTGAATTTGGGGAGCGAGAGGCGTGGCCGCGAACCCAGTCAGCGGAGATGGTACCACGTGAAGGCGGACGCCGTCATGCTTGTTCTTCTAGCACGCTTTGTTGTTTAAGCGAGCTAAATCTATCAACGGACTAAGGGCGGTATTTCGATTCTTATGTGCCACATTGAGGTACATTCCACCCAAACTGCCCGATTGTGTGTTCACGCCGTTCACCGTTGGAGATAATTCCATGGGCACAACCTCCGAATTAAGGTTGAGGTATGGTTCCCGTAGTTCACTCTCGGAGATTGTTTTGCCATTATAAAACGTAGTTTAATGACTGGTATATCCATTCCATGTGCATTCTCATAGTAACTTTGTAATATGTGCAGAAGATAGTTGAAGTTAAGGATTTTTCGTGTGGGAGTACTATACCGATTTTTGAAAGAATTTTGTCATGTTAATAAGCTGGAAGTGCAGTATCTGTTTTTGAAAGGAGTATTATGAATGGCAGAGTTAACAGCAAGATGAAGTCATAAGTCTATTAGAGCTATTTAAGGACCATTAAGAAAGTCATAAAATTATATTTTATAGGAATTAATGAAGAAGTTAACTGAACTTACATATTACGCAAGAAATGTAGCAACAAAGAGTAATTTTCTATAGTTTTTCAAGTAACTTCTTTTGAAGGTGTTCAAAGTTATTCATGTATAATTAATATGTTGTGAAAATCATATTTGAAACGAACTATTGAAGAAGATGAGCAAACATGAATGTTGTACGAATAGATGTTGTAAAAAGGGGTACATTTCTGTAGGTTTTACAAGAATTTCTGTTGAACATTCTGTTTTTTCTAAAACTATATTCATTTAGTTTAACAGAATACAAGTATTTTTTGTAATCTCATTTCCATAATTTTTACAAAAATGTCTGTTGCAAATTCTATGTTTTCAGAAACTATATTCATTCAGTTTAATAGAATACAAGATATTCTTTTGTACTTTCATTTCTATAGTATAAAAAATCTGTTGAATATTCTGTTTCCAACAACTATAATTTATTCATTTCAATTGAATACAACATATTCTTATTGGAATTCCAAAGAATTTCGTTCACGAAATTATGTGAGAGTGTTTACGTAGTATATGTTGAGGGATGAATTGAATGCAATTTTCACAAACAAAAAGCACTATGATACTCTGACAGTTGAAAGGCAAATACTCCTTCTTATGACAGTATATTGTCATCACTCCTCGTCTCTTCTGAGAACCCATTTGTTCAATTAATTGAATTTCTATTTCCTTTAATCACAGAATATGCTACTGTGATTCTAATTCGTATCAACTAAGAGAAAAATTATTTAAGATAATCTTGCAGTTGATTTTCCCTCCGAGGTTTTTTTTCTAATGTTATTCTTTTCTTTGTTTATTTGTTATTTCTGTATGTTATGATCATTTTGCAATTTGTAGCATGGTTTTCCTATGAAGATTCAGTTATATTGATGTTTGTGGTTACGACTTCGTGTTTTTTTCAAAATTTCAAAGAGAGCCACGTTTCCACTAAAATTCCCTACGGCCGACTCATACACACACACACACACACACACACACACACACACATATATATATATATATATATATATATATATATATATATATAATGTGTCTATTTATATTGAAACGTTCCTCTTAATTTTTCCTGTTAACAAATCACAGTTACACTTCCCATTTATTCCTAAGACACTATTCCATACACAAAGGAAAAAGAAAACCTGATATTTATATGGGTGATTCATTTAGCTTCCAGGCGAGGCGCCGTCCCCCTCCAGCTCGGCATTGCTTGGCTGCCCTCGGTCCCCGTCGTTACCCGAAGCCACGGGCGACCGCCGCTGCATGCAGCTCGGGGCCCATGCGCCTTCGTACGTTGTTCCCTCAACACACTTTCCTTCCAGGCACTATTTATGTTTTATTTTTGTCCATCCCTCCACACTGTCCATTCGGTGATCACGCTACTCATAAACACTCTATCTCCAGTCCTCGCCAGATGTTTCATCATCATTTGCACCGACACGTGGGGTATCAATCGCTTCCCGATTGATATTTCGCACTTGCTCAGTTCTTTATATTGCGAACTCCGGTTCGATGCCGAATATTGTTCATCGTATTCATCCACCCGCTGGTTACTACTATGTCCACTGTCCGTTATCACACTTAACGTTCCCTCAGTTCCTCGACTACTATCAAGATCACTCGAGCCAACGCGTCCGCCCCGTCTCCTACCGAGTTCTCTCACACACTGTCTATTCGGTGACCACGCGCCCGCTCTCGCTCGCGCCCTCTCCTGACCCACTCGGAACTGCGACGCCATTTGAACACGGTCGGCTGCCGCTTCATTATGTTAAACCTATTATAATAATATTTTAATAATTCGTTTCAATATATACTAATATCATCTGTGATACTACATCTTTTAATTTTTTCTCTCTTTCTAGAACTAGCTGAATGTGTCACCATTTACTCTTTAAACAATCTCATAAATATTTTCATTATTTTTTACTTTCCCGTATACATACGTATACACGGAGTGATATACGTAGTATAGGGAAAGTTATGTAATGTTGCCCGAAAAAATGGCCAATTTTCGGCGGAAAAAAATTAATTGACGGGCCGTAAAAACGAATAAGTGGATAAAACCACTTGCTAAATTAAGAAAAAAGTCCCCTAACACGTGGTGTAGCCAGAAACCCTGTTTTCTAGGTCCTTGATACCGAAAACCAAATTGAAAGAAAAACGTCCGTCTGTTCGTCTGTCTGTCCGTCTGTGAACACTACTAGCGCCTAAACCATACGTACGATTTCTTCCAAAATGGATATTCCCCGGTCGATCTGATTCTAGTCAAAGCTTTGAGAATTTAAAAAAGATTCTTTAAAATTTGGGGGTACTTTATATGAAGCCCCCGGGGATTTTCAACATTTTCTCAAAAACGGCTCCAAATTTTTTCTTTAAATTTCTTGTATGAATAGAGGAAAATACACGTATTAACATAGCATAGGTCCGAATATCACGGAATAACTCTGAATTTTCGAAAATTGTGACAGTGAATTTTTTTCGGAGTCTTTCTCCAACTACAAAATTGAAGATAGAGATTTTTTCTTCAAATACAATATGTTCTGCATATTGAATTCTTTAACAAAGGTCATGTAAATGTTTTTCAAAATTTTGGTAGTTTTCGTGTAATATTGCGTGCAATATGTGCAATTTTAAAAAATTACAAAAACAAAATTTTCTCAAAAACCGCTCCAAATTTTTTCTTTAAACTTTTGGTGGGGATAGTGATAAATATACTCTATCAATGACATAAAATCCATTTTGGTCTATCGGTTGGATTTTTCAAAAATTACAAAAATGTAATTTTTTTGACTTGTCTCTCACGTCGTTAATATCGGCGATTTTTTCACATTATTATATTTACGAGTATATATGCTTTAAATAATGTTAAGTAAAGTTTTTCGAAAACACTACCATTTTCTGTGAAAAGTAGCTCAAATTTCGGCATTTTCAGAAACGCTCAAACGCCATTTTCTCATATATGGCTGCAATTTTTTTCTTGAAACTTTTGTAACGGATAGTGCTAATTACACTCTTTAGTATAGCGTAAAGTTTATTTTGAGTTATTTTTTGTTTTTTCAAAAATTACATAATTGTAATTTTTTTAAAAGATCTCTCACATCTTTAATATGCAAATTACTAGCAATTTGTAAACATTATTTTATTTGTGAGTGTATGTGCTTAAAATAACTTCCAATAAAGTATTTTGAAAACTCAAAAATTTTCTGTGAAAATGAGCTTCAAATTTCGCACTTTTAGTAGCGGTAAAACGCCATTATCTCTTGAACGGCACATGCTTTTTAAAAGAAAATTGCCATTTGTGACTAGGTTTTTGTGTTATTTAGTATTCTAAAATTAATATTTCTGTTCTACCAGTAGGAAACCGAAATACTAAGAAAATGACAATAGCATATTATGCAATTAGTTTATAACGTTGTCCTTCTTTTACACGAATAACGAGATATTACGTTAGAAGTGAGTTCTGTAATATCTTCTTACGAGTGCAAAAAATTAATATTATAAACGAATTACATACACCATTTTTTTGTATAACTGTATCATAAGGATTTAAAGAGGCAAAATTATTTGTGTTGAGTTGTAACTCGTAGTTGTAGTAGATCTCATATTCATGTTTTGTCATGAGTGTTACCTAACCAACAAATTTGTTTACAAATGGCAATTATTTTGAAAGTTGTGATTCAAACATAATTGATTTGCCTAGAGAAATTGTGGTAGAATCCGCAAAAGCAGAAAATGCTATGATAGCGAAAAAGCTTCGCAAACTTTATGAGAAAGAGTACTTAAAGTTAAGGAAACTTATGGATAAATAATATGCAAATTTATTATGCAAAGCTGCTTTTCTTTTGTATCTATCGGAGCAGTTTGGTTAAGTAATTATAATGCACATGCTAGAATAAAGACTTTTGTTAATTTAATGCATGCTTCTTTAAACATTAAGTCCACAGCATGTAAAGCGTCGACACTGTGGTGAACTTATTCCAAATTAAAGGAAATGCTAAAGATCAAAGAGAATATGGATATTGGAACTTTTGACAAAGTAAGTTTACTTATGAAACACGTAAATGTGGGATATAAACCTATAGAGGCAATGGTATTTTCCCAACAAGATGTAAACACACTTCTTACAAAAGCTGATGATGAAACTTTTCTTTAATGAAGGTATAATAATGACAGTGACAATAATAGTTAAGCTTTATTTATTAACTGGTGTATTGTATTAATAACTGGTATGATTTTCAGTTTGTTGCTATTTTTGGCATATTTGGTGCTTGTAGATGTGTCGAATTGTACAATTTGTGCATCAACGATGTGAAAGAAGAAGGTTCTGTTTTTATAGTGAACAAAATATGACAAGCCCGGAATATTTACTATCGTTTCCAGTGAAGAATTTAATTATGTTGAGGTCTGTAAAAAATGCATTTCCTTAAGACCCTTACATGTTAAACACAAAAACCCTTTTTTGTTTTACAATCATGGCAAATGCAGCTGCAATCCAATTTTTTAAAAGTAAGTTTTTTCATAACGTATTTGATTTTACTGCGAACACTGCAATCTATTTATTTGGTACCACTGCCTTCTTTAAACTCCGTAACTGAAAATATATAGGTGCCGTGACTATTACGTCAGTGATGGCTCATATTTCTTGCAGAAATAGGGATGACTTAATGATTCGTGCAATAATATGCCATACTATGAACGATTTTGTTAATGTAAAGGGTTGTTTATAATACTGGTATTCAAAAAAATGTACTTTTGGCGGTGATAGATGGCAGCTGGCAAGAAAGAGTATGTGGTAATTCCGAATAGCTAAGACCCAAGGAAATTGAAAACTAATACGGGAAAGTCTGTGCCATTCTGTAGCACCACTAGTTCATTGAGGATTTTGTTAAATTACAAAATTAATAAATGTGGATAATTTCTCACCAGCAAGTCGAGAAGCGTCAGAAGACATTTTGTTTGCCCCACAGTGTCTAACCGTGAGTGACAAACGAAAAAAACTCTTGCAGGCATTTTTATTAATTTTATTACGATATGATAGTGAATCAGACAAATAAATGATCTATCTTGCATAAGAACTAATTTATTATTTAATGGTTTAACTATACTCCTGTGCTCCGAAATCTAAGCTTACGTAACCTAATACGACAATTTATTTTATTTATTGTAGTACGTAATTTTAATAAATTACTATTATTTGGAAGTGACTGAGAGAGAATTTAAATTTGCTTAACGTATGAAATCTATATCACATTTCAACAGTGTATAAGTATCTTCTGTGTATTTAAAGAATAAATGTGTTTCAAACACCACTTCTAGAATGTAAATGAATGCGTAAATGATTCATAGTGTTACGCTAATATCCAGTTTTTTCCGTTAGTTTTGCAAAACAAAACTTAGTAAGGTACTGCGACAATTTAATGCAATGCAGCATGCGCCAGTTGAAGTAGTTATAAAGCAAGGGGTGATTCTTCACTATAGAAATAATAGCTGCAACATAAATTCATATTACGAAGAACTATTATTTCTATTTTTGAAACAAAAAACACTTAAGCTACGCTAACAAGGAACAATTAATGGAAATGAATGGAGACTAAGAACGTTACAAACAAATTACATCTCATATTTCAACGAATGAGGAAAAAACCCCGTCGCAGAGATCATAGGATATGATCCTAATAAACTAGTGTTACGTTTCAAAAAAGTGCATTTGAGAAGAATTTTGTGTACTGTTTTCAAATTAACTTAGCCGGATCTACAACCCAGCAAATTAGGTCTTCGCGATGGATTTTTTTTATTTTGCAAAGCTCGTAAAAAGGATTGACCAATCCAAGAGGGAGAGGAAGATTTGCTCGGGTGCATCCAGTCCCCATGTGAAAGTGCCTGAAAAGTAGCCCATTCGTCGCTCCGAGATATTAAAGTCGAGCGCGCTAAATTCAGCACAACCACGAAGATTAAGGAAGAGCAGCGAAGTTTCACAACGAAGTGACGGGGCGTGAATGAAAGACGTGATATCTCGGAAGATTGCAAAAAAGAGAGAGAGGCAAAGCTGGAGAAAAAATTGCAGGCGGCACGAAAGATGCGGAGCAGATACTCGGGCACAAAGGGAAAACAAGGAAAGTCGTAGGGAAGGTCTTGAATTGCGAATGGGATGAGTGGAAGAGTATTAGTAACTGTGAGAAGCGAAGGGAAGACAATTGCCTCTAAGAAGCGGAAAGGATTACTGAAAGCGTCTGTTCGTTCTTTTGGAAGAGCTTCCTACTTTGAAGGCGGCCTCTGTGCAGTAAGGGTTTGGAGCGTCGTCCGGGTTCGTGAGCCACGGAATGTCCATAAAGCAGGTTGACACACTATAGCAGAACACAAAAAATACTAGCTCATAATTTTAGAGTAATGACACGCTATATTCGCACATTTTAGTGTCTTGGAAGTTTTCTAAAAATTACGTTCTGTCGCAGTGTGTACGTAAGCGATTGTATTGTATTGTTGGAAAATTTTTAGCTGAAGTTGACGAGTAGTTAATTCTTGCTTTAAATAAACAAATACTACACTATTATATGTATATGTCATCAGATGTATCTTGTGTTCTGCTTTAATTTTCAAAATTAATCAGTTTGTTTTATTTACTCTATAATCTGAAACTTGAAATTTATTTATTTTTTACAGTAATACTTATTAATAATAACGACTAATATTGTAATTTTTGTTAGCGTATAACTGTGCTATAATCCGTGTATAAGTAGTTTTGTTGTAATTTTTATTTCGGTGTTTGTGTTAGTTGGCTTTATTCTAAAGCTAAATAAACATTATTTTTTGACAATACTGCAAGAGCCCAAAACTTCTGGATAGAGCATTTAATTAGCCTAAAATTATGAGCTACTTTTCTTTATGTTCTGATATAGTGTGTCAACTAGATTTATGGACGTGACAACGGACCACTTTCATTGAGGGGATGACCTCCGATTCGAGTCGCGACGTTAATGGGTTTTCGAACTATATAACTTGGTCCCATTCTTCCACTGAGTGTAGAAGAATTCAAGCGACCGACTGCTCCGCTCAGTAATTTCTGTGGTTGTGCTAATCAATACTAGGCGAATTCTTAGGCTGTACCCTAAAAACGGGCCTCGTAGCACGTGCTACCTTTTCTTTTCGTCCTTGACCTCTTCCACTACACTCACACACACACACACATTCCCCTACTACCACACATGACGAGAGACCAATCGGGAACATTGCGCTTGTCCCCCACGAAAGAAACGTGTTTCTTTCCCCGGTGTTTGCCTGTTTAGCCTTTTTCGTATCACGCGAATGCTTTTTCCTCTCAATTAGAAAATTTTCTTCTATTTATTTTCATTTTTGTTCATTAAATGAAATTTATGTTCATTATTGAAGTTTGCCAATGGCTATAGGCGTGCGGACATGTGATAACAACGAGGTCATGACCGCGCTAAACTTTTGAAAAAGAAACCTGACGTAATAAAAAGTTGAATATAGAGAACCTTATGTAAAAATAAGTTGCCTTAAGTAATAAAAAAAATCCATAAGTATGGTGTTACACTCATCTCCCCAGTTTGAACCTGACAATTTAGAACATTTTTACATTAGAACAATTTGCTTCAAGATATCTGGTAACCCTGTTCAACTACAAATTAATTGAATCATTCACCTTATAATTCTACCCTTCATACGTTACTTTTGTTTTATTAATGTACTTGAAAAAATGTCATATGTAAATAAAAAATTTCAATGGACAAGGGAACTCAGAAATGTAGTTTGTGTATATGTTTGTGTAAGTATGTATGTTTGTGTAACTATGTTTGACGTAGGCTTTACACGCTTATACCAATTCCAAAATACGGATTTGTTATTGTTTACATGAAATTTACATCGTTTCCTCGCAAGCATGTCTCTAAACAAAGTAAAAAAAGTAAAAAGCTAAAACAAATATTTTTGTCATTCTGTAGGGAAGATTGATGTTTTAAGTCTTGTACACGAGTGGGCCGTATTGGACGTCCAGAGGCTGAGAGCGTCATCCAGTACGAAGGTCTAAGTATGCGTGTTCGGACCGGGAGTGGTGGCTCAGCGCATCACCTCATGCCAACTGCAGTGCCAGTGATCGGGAGGTCTTAGGTTCGAGTTCTCATGGTGACAGGATTTTCGACACTGACTAGATAAATAGGTCTAGTTCTATCGCTATTTAGAGGAGAATACTAGCGCACGGTTGCCCTGATTGGTAGTTTTCTGTAGTATCTCTGATCAATACCAGGCGAATGCCGGTGCGATATCCTAACGAACAGGTCACAAACCGTGTGCGATCTTTCCCTCCCATTCCTTGTCCAATACTATCCCTTACTTTCACACTTACATTTACATACACTACTTTACCACACATGTCGGGACTCCAGTCGGTAGCTTCGAGCTTGTCCCGGCTCTGACGGTACCCCGTGTCTGGGAGATACCTGGTTGGGGAAAACGTCGCGAGCCGAGAAAAAGAAGCTCGTATAAATTGGTTTGTCCAGGGCCCGTGGACTACAACAATATCTTCCTTCAAGTTATCCATTGAAGTTTTTGTTATAACCCACAATGGAGACACAAATACTCGCCTTATAAATCGTACTCAATCTAAGAGAGTAGAATAACGCACAGGCGTTTCGTCAGGTATAGAAGAAACGAGCACAAGTGTACATTTAAACAGTATTTAGTATTATTATCCCTGAATATGGAGTAATGCATTCATAAACGTTGCTTAATTGGCATTGTATTATGTAGACCTATCCTTCTAACACCCAACATCTCATTCAGCTTACCAAGTGATTCTGAAAGACAACATTTAAATATGTTAAGTTTGTCCATCATTTAACATGTATAAGACATGTCCTATTTTACTTACTAATTGTATTTACTGTATAACTAGTGGTGCTACAATACTACATACTTTCTCGTATTATTTGTATCTCTTGCAAATTTCGACAATTCCATTCAAATAGTCCTGTACAATTATTTCAGTGTCATTTGTTATATTTAATAAAATTTAGAAAATTGTAGCTGCTTTTGAGGGGAGAAATTTGAAAATTACTTTTATTTCAAGCAAAAAGTATGCAAAACTACGTGTTTTTTTCAAAACGTTTTACATTACTTTATTGAAGGAACTACTTCTTAAAATCCATTTCATTAAGAAAAAATCTCTTTGAGCCACATTGCAGTTTTGCAACGGTAAATTTGCACAATTTATAAAACACAGAAATCTTCTAAAATGGGCCTGCCCCATTCCATAAGCGTAAATTTGCTTTATTAAAAAAAAACATTTTTTTAAATTGTCTATATTTTACACAAACTTATGAAAACGGCCGATATTACAAGAAAATTGTATTTGACCTTATTTCATAATCTGCTTTTGAAGAACAAAGTTTATTACGAAAGCAACTTTATTCTTCAATATTGTAGTTGTAAGAAGTGGACGAAAAAATTTACAACTTTTGCACTTTGCAAACTTACAACTTCTGCGGGGGTGAACGAAAATGGGACAACGCGTGTCTTTTGCTCCATCCGAAAAAATCCAAAATTTCAAGCAATTATTAAGAACATTTTCGAAATATTTGTGGGTCTTCACACAGTAGCCACAAAATGAAAATATCCAATTCATACTCGAAGAATCTCGAGTTTTTTAAATCGATGGGGGAATATCATTTTGATAGAAAATCGTCCGGAAGGTTAAGGCTCTAGTATTGAAGACTGGGAGACTGATAGAAAGGTGACGTTGTGCTTAAACAATTCTTTCGGAATCAAGAACGAACAAAACGTGAATTCTGACTACACAACGATTTAGAAACATAATTTAATACATTTATGAAGTACAATGATCCAGTTTTTCGATTTCGGTTACCACAAACGAGTTTTTCTGGCGAAATATCACCCTTTTTGCCACAACGTGATAATAATGTATATATACTACATAAGCACAGTGCGACAATATAGAAACGAATGTCCAATTTTCGTACCCGCATCCCTAACAAATGTGACAGGCCTCGAGACGGATAGACCACATCGAGTTAAACGAATTGACGACTCCCACTGCACATCACCTCTTGACGAGTATGCGACTGTTCCGCTGTAAAAGTGTGTACTTTCTATAGTTGGTAAGATGTGAAGAAGCTATTTATTAGTCCACTTCCAAATCTTCCTGTTCAAGTGAATCGTTTCACTTTCTTGCGTACGTGACACACTGAAAATATTATAATCTTTGTTGTCGGACCCAAAAAAGTGGATAAATCTTGTTCCCTTATGTAGTAAATTACTTACTCTAACTCATTGTATAGTCAGAATCCATGGTTTGTGTGTTCTTAATACCTAAAATCGATTAACGGCAAAACGTATCTGTCCATCCGTCCGCGTGTCAGTCTGACTTACTGTCTGGTTTTCTATCTCAAAGCCTGTCTGCCTGTAGTCAAAGAGACCGAAACGCTTAAAAAGTCACCGAAGTCACCGAAACGCTTAAAAAGAGGCCAGGTCTCATTTTCGTTGAAATTTTTAAAATTTCAAAAACTTCAAAAGTTCATTTTTTCGGCGTCTTTCTACAACTACAATATGGAAGATTGAGATTTAAACATTGAGATTTTTTCAGAATAAAATTTGTTCTTTAAGGACACATTTTGAAATAAGAGTGTGTACAATTTTTCGATAATGTGGTTTTCGTGTAATTTTGGCGTGAAACGTAGGACTTTCTAGACAATATGTTTTTTCAAAATCGGCTCAAAACTCCGCCAACCGTGCATTTCTAGAATAAAATAAAACTTTTTTATGATTTGTCATTAGCTCAAATACATGTGTAGCAGTTAGCCATGTAATCCTTGTGTTCCAACAGAAGACCGAAATAGAGGGTAACTCCTTTTATAGATACAACTTTTAAGTATTAAAGTACGTTGAATTGAAATTCCTGGGTTCGGCCGGATATGTTTTAACAGCAACAATGATTTCTCTTCGTTTTCTTTGGCAGCCAGAACCCATTAATCAGAAAAGAAAAGGAGATTAGAAGTGGCAACAGTATTATTGGACTACTTTCCTTTGCTGTCAGAAAGATTCATCAGAAAACGTCGTAAAGCTCTCTTGAAGTTTTACAGGACCAGAGAAACATATTTTTTCTAGAATTATTTAGATACTAAATGTGTTATTGCCATTGCTATTGCGACCACTTACTTGTTAATTTCATGTTGCCATGCGTTTCATCTCGTTTTTGCGATATTCTATTTTATCTGAAAACTGACCATGCGTTGAAAATTTAATGCACACTTCTCTTTTAGCAACTCCCCCCTTTCTGATTTTCATCTTTCGGAAAAGCTCTGTATAATAATACAGAATAACAGTAGTACGGAAAAGCTTTATGTATTAATAATGAATAGTGGAATTATAGAACATTAAATCAATTATTAGATAACATGTATCTATCATGGTTATCAGTATTGACTTTACGTATATAACTATATCATTATGAAATATTGTACGCGCATCATGAGATAAGAAAACATGATGAAATAACTGTAATAATAATAATAATAATAATAATAATAATAATAATAATAATAATAATAATAATAACAAACATATTAATAGTCATGAAATATTCATACTCAAATAAAGTTATCTTTAATTGAATAAAATTACAAACATCAATTTATTAATTAATGGCGTTCGTATGAAACCTTCCGTAATATCAATGCTTAGCAAAAGTCCAACGTTATTTTAACATCTCTGCAACCCACGTCGACTTTTGTAATGGTAATGAGGTTTGTTAATTGCCGCTGTATTCTGACAATATTACCAGAGCTTGTCCAACTCTTTGAATACGCATTGACACATTGTGCGCCGACGAAATTACGGCCTATTTCATGGGTCTTTAGACTGGATCTAAATGAAGTCCTGATGCAATGACATCAACCACCTGGCTAGCGGGAAACAGACATTGACAGTAGCCTGATCCTCTTTCCTTTTAGGAGGACCTTTGCAAATGACGAGCTGACTGAAAGCATACAGATTCTAGTTAGGCTTTGGGCCAGCAGCCATCCTCCTCTATAATAGTCGATTAATGCGCGTGATGAAAGAGATTTCCTCGTATTGGCCATAGCCAATGGGTACAGCACCCGACACGTGGGAGCAGGCTAATGGAAACACTGATTATTGGGGCATCCTTTGCCGTTAGTGGCAGCTCGCCAGCTGTGATGTTTACGTGGATGATAGAGGGCGTACGAAGCATATGGAGGTGTAGTGGACGCGCTAGGAAACAGAATGAATGAATAACAATGATGTAAAATGTAAGTAATCAGTGATGGTTAGATAAAAGCTATTCACGTTACACTCTAAAACAACACAAACTCTTTACAAATGCGTTACGAGATTTTATTAGCGTTACGAGACGATAATTTATATGTGTATATAAAGTATAATTATATAAATTGCTTCAAAATGTATGTAACCGTACTTCAAAAAATGTGGATGAGTCGAAAATGTTCCCTTTTGGCAAATGAACCTGTGGTGGGAATTTCGATTTACAAAAAATCAATGCAAATGTAAATGTGATATTTTCCATTGAGTTTTAGCCTACTTCTGATGCACGGATATTTGGTAGGTCACGTTATAACGCAATGAAGGAGATTTGATGTTACTGTCGAACATTTGAGTTTCCTAAAAAGTAGGAGCAAAAGTCTCATAAGTAAATAACATTATATAAATAGTAGGCTATACAAAAAAAAAATTTAATGGCTTAGAGAAAACAAAGTTAGTTTTCGTTGCAAGAACATCATCGGTACCAATAAAACCATTTTTGAAATGGGTTTAGAGATGCCACAAATCCCGTAAATACCTCGTTTTTGGACATTCTTCCCTACTTTTTAGAAAATAACGAATACATATTATATAATAGAGACGCTGAGTCGGAACATGCTCTTAGCTACTTCGGCCATCCATGTGGGCAGAAAAATGTTTATATAAGTAGTAAGCAAATTCCAAAATAATCTGTGGGTGATTTTATCTAACAGGGGTACGAAAAACACTTTCAAGCAAATGAAAATGAAAGCACACACAATATTTAACGAAACACAAAAAAATCACTTTAACTTTTTAATCGTTCATTAGTCACTTGAAAAAACAAAACGCACAAACATCAACCAAAGCAAAGAAAATGTAACTCTCTAATAATTTTTTTACAATGAAGCTGCTTTCTTAATCTTCATCTTCAATTTATACGTTATTTTAAGTTAATAAAAGAAAAGCTAGAGCCGACCTGGAAGATCGAGGTGGCTAGAGCATGAGCTGACTCAGCGCCTAGATAGGAAGGGTCACGGGTTTGAGCCCTGCAGTGAGCACAGTTGTTTGTCCCTTGTCTTTCATGTATGTGTCGCGGAAAGCTTTGTGTGTCTGCTGACCACAGGCTGAGGAACCTGCAGGTGTGATTATGTTTAGTGTAAAGGTTAATATGAGTCCACATGAAGGACATAGTAGGTACTGTTGTGTATTTGAAAATTAGAAGGAAGTCAGTTCGGGACTAGACATTTATTGAACACAACATAAAACACATATGGGTCCGCGTGAGGCGTGGCCAATAAGGAAAACATACAATTGGTAACAGTCTTGTTTGTACAGTCGATAATTGTCTCCAAAATTGTTAATTTTAAGTGGAAAATTAATACTAATGAAAAATATATTACAAGATAATTGAATAATTTCAATTAAATAAAATGTAACTTTGTACACCTAGGAGTAGTTGCCTTAAATTTGAAATTCACCAGCACATTTAGTCGCTTGGGAACTAGCCGCTAGGAAGGTTGCCAAGCAACAAAATGTGCTGGTGAACTTGAAATTCAAGGCCATTTCTTTTAGGTGTACAAAGTTAGATTTTATTTAACTGGAATTATTCAATTATCTTATAATATATATTTCATTAGTATTAATTTTCCACTAAAAATTGACGATTTTCGAGCTAATTATGGACAGTACAAACACCACTGTTACTAACTGTATATATTCTTCTGCCGGGAACCAGAAATCGTGAAGAAAGAGATTGTCGCCAAAGGTCCTACTTCTAGGTGCCTAGGGGAGGGCAGTGCGTGGACTCTCGGCAAAGTCCTTGATTCCACGTTGACTAGCGCTACCACTCCAGGCTTGTGACGCGGATACGACTGTAAGCCAGTGGTGTCAAGGTCTTCTACTGGTGACAGTGGCACGCGTCAGGCATAGTAATTTTCTGCGCAACTAGCCCAGAGTTCTCTGCGCAACTACCGTCGGGAAAGGAAACTATTACTAGTAACCCCGCCGTTTTACAATAGGGATGGCGTTGTCTCTGGTGTCGGGATGACGAATTGCGTGGAGGGGGATTTCGTCGTGGCACTCGTGCCACGGTCTCACACTCGTGGCATCGACCTTGACAACACTGCTGTAGATTGAGACTACCTCTCCATGGCGAAGTCGAAGGGTTTCTAGGTGCCATCAGCCAATGGGGAAGCCGGACGTCGACATGGTTGGTTAGGCAGCTGTCACCTGGACGCAGCATGACAATGCTGCACCCTACTGACCGCTGCCCGAATTGCTGGCGCGCGCATATTCAATGCCTGGCGCGTACATAGCAAGTACCTAGCGCGCTAGCCGCAAATAGACATCCCCTGAATCAGGAAAAATCGCCCGGATGAAAAAAAATACAACAGAAATAAATACACAAAAGTATTTTGTACACTTTTCATACCTCAGATTATAACATTCCAGCAAAATCAAATATATCACAATTTTTATTTTACTATACCTTCAACGTTTCAGCTGCCAAATTCTTAATCTCTAATCTGATCTCTGGAGGGCGCGTCCCATCATGTCCCACCAGCAGCCGCGTGCGGTACTCCGTACCGCATTTATCATCTTCGATTTTCGCGACATACTAATTTTTGTAGAATGTGAAGGAAATATTCTTTGTTTAAGTTTTTATACATTTTATTTCATAATAACTAGCTAAATACTAAACGAAATAACAATATTAATAAGAATCTGATCCATCACTCACTCCTTCCGTGTCTTGGTACGTGTTACATGTCGGGGAATGAATACGGTGAAAACGTGCCTTCTAACGTTTCTTGGGAAACAACGCATCTACATTTGAATTAGTAGTTAGTACTCCAAACTCTGTGTCATAAAGCTCAATAACAAGACAGCAATAAGAATTGTAATGGAGAGAATACGCAAATACCTTCCTTACATGACAAGGCGGGTGCGGTACGAAGTGCCGCAACCGTTGCAGAGTTCGAATTACCAATGAGTAACGGACGATCGGTAGTGTCTAAAATCGTGATTTGAGTGTCATTCGGTTGAAAATATAATGAAGAATAACTATGAGCTCAATAGTGCGACACCAATTATTTACACGCAATCAACAAAAATGTAAGAATGCTGCACTGAGTGCTGCTACGTGCCCGCCGGAGGGTTAAATCCCTTACATCACACGTATTCTCCTTCTTCACATGTAAAATCATACATCAATTTTAGATGCAACAAACCTCAATATTTTTCTCAACTTTGTTTCTCAAACACTAAGATTTCCTTATAACCATTTTCACAAATTTCACTTTTTCCTAATCTTCATTACTAATCCGCATCAACTAAATTCATATTTTTACAATAAATGTTTCTTTATACTAATTCCTCCATCACTGCATGCATATACATATTTTATGCAATGCTGGTGAAAATCAATTTCGAGATTTTAACGGATACAGACATTTTGACGACCTCTGATATCGACGAAGTAAATTTTAAGTAACCGTCCGTCAGTCTATTTATCTATTTGTCTGGCTGACCGTCAATCCGTCCGTGGAAAGCTCTAGCTCATAAAACATTGATAGTTTTTTTCAAAATAAATATTCCTGGATCGGACTTGCGACCCTACTAATTTCAAACAAATTATACGAATCTTTGAGGAACTTCAGATGAAGTCCTTAGAAAATTTTCAATTAAAAAAATTCTTTCATTGTTTTTCTAAAGGATCGAAATAGATCTACATGATATTCGGGCTGCACGTAGGTTCTATTAATTACATTCAAGATGAGCGTTAGGTGTCGAGATGTACCCTTCTGGGACTATTATGCGCCGTGAGATAGGAACTGGAAAAGAGTAGGGCAAAATAGAAAAGCTAGCCTAGACTCAAGACAATAGAAAATTAACTAGTACGATGTAATTGTGGCGTTTTGTAGTACCTTGATTGATTAGTGATTCCGGCCGTGTCACCTGATAAGGCCATAAGTGTTTTGCATATTTTATCGCGGAAGATGGGAGTGATCTTCCCTCGATGGATGGTGCGGTTCGGCTCTGACCAACGTCAAGTTGTGCGGATTTTTCTCCACGAAGTATCTCTCACTAGCGAGGCACCGCCCCAGTCGGAACAAGCTCTAAGCTCCCGACTTGTATCCTAACAAGTGCGTTAGTTTAGTGCATTTAAGTACGTGTATGTAAGTAAGGAGTAAAGATAGGGCAAAGAAGAGAAAGAAAGATCACGATTGCTCCCTGGCCCTCTTATTAGGGCACTGATCCGGCATTCGCCTGGCGTTGATCGGAGGAACCACGGAAAACTATCGAGCAGAGAATAGATGCATAGATGTCTAGTTAGTGTCAAAAACTCCTGACACCATTTGGATTGTAGTATCTCTAGAATAAGTAATTAACTAGAAACATTTCTGTAAAACATTCTCCTAATTTACGTCTTTCTCACTTCCGCACGTTACACACACGTGGCACTAAAACGCTCTGCTAATATACCAGAACTTGTAGAAAACAACATGTAAACTAGCTCTCTTCAAACTCAGTGCCAACACAATTTGTAGACAATAAAACCCGCGTGGAACGGAGGTAGCCCAGCAACGTTAAACCACTTACTTAGAAGTCAGTTCGCACTCCCTCATTAAGTTTTAAATGTCGCATTAAAAAGTACTAAGGTTGTCGTAATCCGATTTGCTCAGGGCGAGAAAGGATGAGCAACAGGTGGGCGTACAATTCTCAAAGTACTCTGAACTACACAGTTGGAATAGTTTCTCATAATATTCTAATTAGGATTTGAGTTTAAAAACGTAATAAAAAGGAAGAATGTCATGTTAAAGTTATCAAGATTTATTCTAATAACAAGGCTGTGCAGGAGAATAAAAATACCTTAGTTTTTCGGTACTCTCAGTCTTCTATTATGGAAAGAAAGCGTATGCTTTCCAGACAATAAAAAGGAAGATGTATAAAACAATAGTACAATTATGGGATAACACTCAAGTTCTATAAACAAGAAATAAGGTGAATAGAAGAAGACAAATATGAGGGAAATAAATGTATCGGGAGAAATTCCAAAAAGTTCTCGATAAGACTTAGTCAACGTCGTTCAAACTGTAATCGGGAGAACGTGAGTTTTCGTTAGAAAGGGATATTAACGGAGGGAGTTAATTTTGCCAAGCACCTTCAAGTTTGCCTTCTGCACAACCCCGTAATACCACAAGCGTGATCTGGTAAACTGAGGATACGCAGACTTTGAAAAAATCCAATGTTCCCCGTCGAGATTGAACTCACGAGTTTCGTTTTGAAAACCTGGCCACTAGCTATCATTTTAAAAGGGAGAGCACGTGCTCTAAAAAGAAAAGTATTTCTTAGGTTGATAAATGAGAAAAAAATTAAAAACTCATAGACTTGCGAGTATTTGATAATCAATATTAATGTGATTAGAAAATTATTATGTGTATGTATTAAAAAAAACATAAAACGGAACGCCTGTTTGTAACGTGTAAATCATGTTAACTGATATTTACAGTTACAAAATTCACCTTTCAATTCAAACAAATATGTAACTATTTATGAATAATTTGTCTTAAATCATTTCAAAAAGTAAACCAATTAAATAAATCTAATAATAGACCGATAATTATAATATGACGTCTTAATGTAAATATAATTTTGAGATAAACTACAGAATAAAGAAACAGCATAAATTTAAAATTCTGATCATGTTTTATGTTCAGTAATAGTATTAATTATCTAATTACCATAAGTAATATTAATTAAAATTGCGGAAAATAACCAATTTTATTTTTGCGTATTTTATATCACTAAAAATGATTAATTTGTCAGGACTTTCATTAATACCTCTTTAAATTTTCACAGAATAATTTTAAAAGGTGACAGTTAGCTAACTTAAATAAAAAATACTTTTTGAGTGAATTTGTTTCCGAGACGGTCAATATTCATCAGATATGTAAATAGCTGCTAATGTATATATATAAATATATATACATTAGCGGTTTTTTACATTATTTTATTTATGAGTACATGTGCTGAAAAGAATGTCATATAAAGTTTCACAAAAATTTCACATTTCATTAAAAATTTTTAAAGATCTCTCACACTGTTAATATTCATATTTCCAGCAATTTGTGAACACTATTGTATTTGTAAGTTAAAGTGCTTCAAATGACATTTAAAGACGTTTTTCGAAATCACAAAAGATTTCGATGAAAAAGAGCTTCAATTTTTGAATTTACCGTATCTCTTAGACGCCATTTTTCTAAAAACAGCTCCATTTTTTTAAAGAAATTGCCATTTGGAACGAGGTTTTACTGTTCTTGAAAAGTCTTTAAATAATATTTCCCTTGTCTTTAAAAATCATTAAATTAAGAAAATGTCAAAAAATGTACTTCGGGTGGCGATAGATGGCAGCTGGAAAGAGTCCAAATAGCTAGCCGAACTAAAAGAAATAGAAAATTAAAACGGGAAAGTCTGTGCCATTCTGTAATACCACTACTTTTTACTTATGCATGACCGTACGCATATAGACGCACAACCGCACTATTACGACAATTCACAAGCACACAACACAAACACCTCTAGCTTGAGTGATATGTAGCAGTGGATTGAGAATTGGTTAGGGCGTGACCCATTTACATATCAACCACTCCGTTATCTTCATATAACTCACCTTTACGAACGACTAACGATAGGAATTGGGAAGCTATTGGTCTCGCCTTTTCCTGAAAATTGATTATTCAGGTTCTGTCACCATCACTCAGGAATTAGTAAACACATGTAAAATTAATACGTATAATTAAATCATTGAATAAAGATACAAGAAGCAATCTAGAGATTGTAGGACAAATCAATAAATGCAAATACATAAACACAAGGAACGTAGAGCATTGAAGTGACTGATGATCTCAAATGTGTGTGATCTCTCAATTGTTGCATGATTGCTCAGTTCAGAAATTATTAGGATGTAATCTGTAAGAGAAAGAACAAACAAAAAAAATGTTACGTCGCACGGCGTGATGATTACAACACCATGGGTGGTGCTGCGACAAGCGATGATACATGCAGAGACGGAGAGATCTGGCGACTCTCCAGGAACGTTGCGCAATACAGGTTGGCACTACTTCCTTTCTCTTGGTACTGAATAATAAACACTTTTTTGGTTATTGAAGGTTGCATCAAATCTAGGTCATTAGCGACCACTATTGTGTTTAACTTTTATGGTAACTGTGAAGATGACATATGTTGATGATAGGGAGTGAAACGACGCACACAAATAAACCATGCCCGAGGCGGAACTCAAACACGTGATCTTTCGCGCGAGTTCGCTACGACACTACTGCCTTAGAGATCTCGGTTTACGGGGACAGGCATTAAATAATTTGTAACACGAAAGTAGAATGACTACACCATATCAATAGCGTGTAGCAGGCAGCACATAATCACTGTTCGCGAGTCATGTGGAGGCTTTCTAAGGCGGTCAGCACACACATGACGTAACAAAACAGTAACAGTGATGTAACAGTAAATAAACACAGTAATTAGAGGTTTAATGACTGACTACTGCATACAAATGCACTTGCATGACATGAGATGGCGGTTGGTGGTTTATGCGCATGAGTGCGTATTGCAACTTGTTCATAGTTAGATAACTTACAACTGTTGAAGTTAGTAAAACACATTAAACAATGATTGGATTGAAATTAGTTTTGCACACGTATGCACTTAAGAATTGTATTGCAAAATGAAGCAGAGGAGCTGGCGAAGCATCGCAGAAAGTACTTGCCATGATACATTGCGTAGTGGTGTGGCGTAGATTCGTCACATAACATATTCATGTTTGATAAATGAACTTGGACTGTTCGAGATGCAGTAACACATTGCACAGATTAATACACTGAGAAATGTTTTTGTACATATACGCTTAAAAGATTGTAGTGTAACGTTAGAACAAAGAGAATTGGCGAGACGCAGCATGACTGAATGCTATGGTATCTGAGTCGAGAGCACTGCGTCAGGCATCGTGGCCTAACCGTTTGCGGGTTCGCAGAGCGTTGGCAAATCAGAAGGCAATTTGGTTGTGATATTAAGAATTAGAACTGAACAGTTTGTAATTAATTAATTAATTAAATGGGTTACATATTTGTAAAGTATTTTGAATTATACGATTTAAGGCATACATTGCCTAGTTAACGTCATTAAGTAATTAATTTTGTTAGAGTGTTCTAGAAGATTCTAAAATTACAGCCACCCGGGCTGACTGCCTTGGGCGAAAGTTCCCAGAACACAGCGATAGCTGGTCGGGCAGCTGCGCGGATGTGTTTCTGAGAATTGGAGGCTTGAACAGTTTAATGCTTTTCATAAGATACCCATGTAGAATGAGAAAACATTCTTAGATAACTTGTAGAGGAACTTCACCATGATGAGATGCGCAAATTAAATAAGTAAATTAGGTTTATAATAAAACAGCTTGCTTGTCCGAACAACCTTACACCCATTTTGCAGACAATAATTTTCGTTATCACTAACAAATATGTAGCGCAGTAACACCTTGCTAGTGAGAATTTTTGCAATTGAAATTATGTTGTTAAGATGAGCTGCAGCTTGTAACTTGCGTGCTCACCACAATCATAGATGCTGGAGGTGTTGTCTTCTTCACTTGTTTCCCCATGATGTCTTTGCTACGAACATAAATGTAATTTTTAATAGGTGGCCTTGTCTCGGCTTAGTGAGGAGAGACTTTCCTGCCACACTGTTGTTACCAAATTACAGTGACCCCACACAACAATTAAGCATCCATTTAGAAGACCAGATCCGTTGGTAGGAGTTTCTAGCTTACCAAGTTGTGCCGTAGTCCATTCAATAGAATGCAGGCGTCCGATTGGGGTTTCAAGCTCGCAACTTACAGTGGACATTGCGGTGTGCCGGGCCTGCTCAGTTTCTAACTTCTATAAGCTCCTGTAATTCACGTAGAAGGTGCCGCTCCGATATGTCTGTTTTCAACAAAACATAAATCCCACGAACTCTGGTTGGTTTGGTCACCTTGCTCAAGCTCTCGTAACTTAAATGTACAGCGTGGGGCTTAAACCGGACCGGTTTTAATTAGAACATCCTGGCATCCGTGAAGTTTGTTGTTACCGATGCGATGGTGAAAGTCATGTCCAAGAAAAAATTCTTCAAAATAGTCGATAATCGGAATACAACCGTAGAGCAGAAAATATAAAACTTTCTTTCTATGTTCATAAGTTAATTTTGAAATATTATCATATGTGTGGAGAGCGTATCAATACAAGATACACAAATACTGGCGAGAAATACTGTCCTGTATTCCGATTGTATATGGGATGATACAAGGGAATGATTGTGAATACGCAGTTACGATTTAGATAATCCTAATTTTTACAAACAAAATATTTTCATTTAAAAGCTATGGTGTTTTTTAGAAGGATACATTTTCTGAATTTATTATTGTGATTATATACGATGAACCACGAATAGACATTTAACTGGAATAGATAAGAAAATCGATTTGAACTGAGGATACGTATTAATGTTATAAACTTTAAAGTTCGAATTTCATTGAATTCGTAAATAACAACTTGTTTTAAATACAAGTAGAGTACAGTGAATTTATTAAGAATTATTCAGAAAATTGTAAGCATCAGATTTTTATTTTCGGGTTGTGTCAGTATTTTCGTCTTTCATCTATTTTCAAAATACTTTTAGTAAAATATTTTTTCAAACTGAATTAGTCATTTCCTTGATTAAATTGTTTGAAGGTAACCTCTTCAAAATGCTCTTTGAATTAAACACAGTTCTTACATTAACGTGAAAGTGGCCTAATTGCTGATTTTTTTTTTCATTTTCCTGTAAGTGACTTCTCATAAAACAATTTGTATCTCTAAATAGATTGACATGGTCAGTAGAATAAAAACCGTACAATAGTAGTAAAATGTTTAAATGCGTAATTTAACGGTAATGAAATTTTCAGAATTATCTACATACACGAGTGAGTCATTTGTACTCGGAATGTGGGTATTAATATGATCGTTATCAAAATACATCCCAAAGGCGAGAAATGTTACTTGCATTAGTTAATAAATGACATTACAACTTATTGTAAACATTAATTGATAATGGTTTATTAGGCTACAACGTGAAGGCAGTTAAACTTTTTTAAGGTATTGTCACCGTATTTACCTGATTCTGCTGCCAGACAGGTACTGAAAGCTACTCACATAAAGAAATCGTGAACGGTGATGAAAGGAGCAGGGTTGGTTTTGGGGGGATTGCCTTGATATGTCATTTGTTGGCATATTCTCAAATAAAATCTCTTGAAGCTTTTATTCTTCATCATTATTATTACGCATTAAATAAATCTATTACAAACAAATGACATTGTTTTAACTTCTCATTAACGGTTCATATGTGAATTGAATATACCTCCTAAAATAACACTAGTTATTAACCAACTTGATGGAACAAATTACTTAATTATTTTGATTCACTAGAATCAGTCATTACATCATGCATACGAATAATCTTGCACCATACTGCCCACCCACTATATTAATTCTAACTGATCCTCGTTCATAAAACATTCTGATACTCAGTGTTGTGCCTCCGCGTTGTCCCGCGGCATCGCCCGCACTCAGCTTCGGTAGGCTCCGCTCGGCTCATTCCCCTGACGAGCGGTTGAGTCCCCAGCATGTCGCACCGCCTCCACCGCCACCTGTTTCAAGCCCGCGTCGCTTCCAGAAGATTTCAGCCGGCCTTCACTGTTACACGATTTCCTCGCCGAACCGGTATCCGCTGTGTCCCGCTCGCAAGGATACGGGTCCATTTTCCACGATGCCCCCTCGCGTGCACCGCGCAATCAGAATTCGGGATACACCATTGTTCTCACACACGTGCCCGCGAGATAATGAATATGTTCCTTTCCAATCGCCGGAGTCCTTTCCGGCTACGTTGACATTCTGTTTAATAATGCAACAACTTGCTTTCGGCATTCGTGTTCATGAGCTTCGGTCACCATACCGTCACTTATCCACGTTTACACTCATAATTTCGTCTAACACAGATGGCCACCAGTTACCGTTACAATATCTATCTCCATCACGCTTCCTCTAATTCCAACTATCCATCAACAATCACTAATTACTTCCCCAAAACACATTCTCGGTCTCTCAACTCCCACTGATGCCGTTCTGCACCTTTTTCGACAAACTTGAATTGAATTGAATTACCTTCGCCACTTAAAAACCTTCGCGCTCACACAACCATCTGTCCGCCGCCATCTCTCTGCTCTCACTCCTCCGTCCTCCTTCTTCGTTCTCCACCCCGGGAACGAGAGGCCCCGTGCGCTACGAGATTCTCCCCTCGACGCGCCCTTTTTGAATGCTTAATCATTCTCCTTCGTTCGTTCCTTATCATTCGTACGTCTGATAACTATTATGTTATAGTGCATAGTAATGAAAGGTACACTAACATTTTGGACCTTTAACAATAATTTGATATATGTATGAACTGAATAAAATAATTTCATATGTATGAATTCTAACTGCAAGAAAGGTGGAATTTTTGAAAGAACTATTTGTTGGAAATTGTTATTTCAGTAAAATAAAACCATGCAAAAATTGTTTTATTAGCGTAAGTCAATGTATTTTTCCTGCAAAGAAATATCCCAAGGTTCTGCACAATCTATTGAAATGTATGTCTATTCATATTGTAGCGATCCTACTTTCAATCGTTCGATTTGTCTGTGTATTTAGGCCCGACATTATTATAATACCCCCACCTTTAACAAGATCTAACGTATTGCTATTTTGACAGTAAATTATAAAACTTGTTAGGGCATAGAGTAAATAGAATGAAAACAGCTAACATATCATCAAAAAATAAAAATTCAAAAAATAATACTGTAATAGTTTGAAATGAATATATTCACATTAACTTAACATGATGTTCTGCAATTTGCTACTTTAAAATTATAAGTAACTAAGAGATCAACCATAAAAATTAATGTTTCATGTTTAACATTATAATTCATTTTATGTAGGAGGCAATCACAAACAAATAAAGCTAATGATATTTTATGTGACTCCTCAAACTTTATAAATGGATTAATATTAACATTTCACTTGTGGGTTTTTGAATTTCTAGAATAGGATACCGTGATAGAAGAACTAAACACAAAGGCAATCAGTTCCGATCATTGTCGGCGACAAGTTAGAATTATTTCAATTTTAATTGCTTGCACACTTGCTTATTTAATATAGATATTTTTCTTAATGAAGCGTCTTCTTCAAGATTAGATCTTTAAACTCACCCTTCTACAATTTTCAATGATAATGCACGCTTTCAAGTTATTAATGAAATAAATTCAGTGTCACCTAATAATGCTACATATTGGCAGCAACTTTCTTCAAAGTTTCTTATCTCTTCAGTCTGGAGTTTTGACTCACCCTCTTTTCAGTCTCCATCCATTAGCACGTAAAACACATTTTTCTACGTTTCTTCAACTTTTCTTATACTTAATAGTAGAAATTGAAATACGACTTTACAAAATTAAAGAAACAATTGGGGCCGATCTCGAGAAAATGGCGTTTGATTGTTTCGAAAAATGCGCAATTTCGAGCTCATCTCAGAAAAGTTTGAGTTTCGGAGAAACTTTATATGATATCAGAAGCCGTACTCTACTAACTGTAATCGTGTTATATATTACTCTGGAAACAAACGTATAGACAAACCGATGGTCAGTTTTAAAAAAATATTTCGTAATCACGGGACCCCACGTCTATTTACGTTTAAATACTTAAATTGATTTTCCACCACATTACACAACCTTTTCTTACAGTCCATATATTATGCCTTATATACCTAGGTGTATCGGAAAACAAAATAAGCATTAAACAGAACGTTGCCAATGGAGAAGCAATGAATTTCACTGGTGCAGATGCAATTTTTTTCTTCTCAGTTACAAAACAAATCTATTAATCGACTTAATACAATCACATAAATGGACGTAAATGTACATGGGTTTTTATTTTTTATTTTGAATCCTGATAATTGTATCTGCTTTGTTGATTGTTTATTCTAACACATGTTTTACATGCAATTTAAATATGTAACCGGTAGATACAACAAAAACTAATTTGTTTAACAAAATTTATTATTTACTCAAATAAAGACAGGGTTTTACATTTTTAAATTTTTACGTGAGTGAAAATTTAGCTTGTAAATTACAAAAGTTATGCTCATGATGTTTCTTTTCTAAAAAAACCACGTCATGCACCACATCGCATTTGAAATGACCTTCAGAGAACTAGTTTCTTTCCGATTCTTGCAGCAATATGCCCGAGGAACATGAGTCTTCTCAGATAATATTAACTCTCTAGGTTTCTTCAATATTAAATAGATCTTTTTATCACAAAAATGTTCACATTCTACTCCCCTTGTAACATACATGTAACGAAAAGTAGAAAGAAGTTCATCTATAATGTGAACGTGTAGCTTCAGAAATTCATTCCAATTTTAGCCCCTAAAGATGAGAATTCATCACCTCAATGTAAAATTTATGTATTCTGTTATATTGAAGCTGAATCATTGCTACAAATGAAATCTATACGTATTAAGGTAATGTGTCCTCAAGGACCATTGTCATTCTCTTTGATAACAGATTCGACGTTCATTTTTACAACTACGCGAAGGGATATGTATGGTTTTAGTGTATGTGATCCGTTCAGTTACATTTAGTTCAGTATATGATGATTTAAAGTTTCGTTGATATACAGTTCACACGACCACAATATGAAAACTTTTTTCACATATTTGCTTTGCAATCTCTCTCTTGCCCAACTCTGGCTGGCACTTGTGGTCAGAATCTTTCTTATCTCATCACAGGTATTTATTAGTTTCGGTATTATCCTTTCATTGTTCAAAATATTCTGATCCGCTACCTAAACTAGCGCTAATGATGAGAATTCTCTCAGAATGATATTCGCACGCTGCAGGGTTCGGTGACTTGTTAATCTTCTTATCACGCGATTTGGAAGTAAACATTCTGTAAACACTGTCCGTTCAAAACAGTTTCTCTTAAACCTGTGGCAGTTTTGTATCATTTTGATATACACTTCATACGACACCGACTTCAGCAAATTTCTTACACCACTATCCATGACATTCGCGTAATTTTTGTCTGGCGTATCTCACATCTTCCTGACCTCATCACACATACTCATATCACACAGCGATGTGTACTGTATATTCTGATCTGCCATGATGGGAGACTATTCACACATTTTAAAAATAAATATTTGCTATTCGTTTGGGAACGTTTCTTTAAAATCTGCAGCTTTGAATCTCCTTTGGGACTCTTTTCTATCGAGAGACTTAGAAAATTCTCACCAACATTGGAGAACGCCTCTTACCTGTCGTCTTAGAATACGACATCACTACCTTGCGTATCTGGCCAAAAACGTCCTTACCACAGGAATTCATATCGTTTGGAGCCCTCTGGGGAATGCAACCTACAGTTATAACCGTCCCGTTGGTGATCAGCTCTCTCGTATATGTCCGTCTTGCGACACCATAGTTACCATCCTTGTAGAACAATTAGGACGTTAATACCTACTGTTTACCTATCGGTTTCAATTAAGAATGTGCAGATTTTAATCTGCCTTGAAACTCATTTTAAAGAACACCGCCTTGAGTGAGCCTATATCATCAATCTGCTTTGCCCGACGTATTTCGTGAGCTTCTTCCTGACCTCTTCACTCGTTCTCATATCGTACGGCGTGTTACGTTGAGAGTTCTCATCTGCTCCCACTCCAGCACCGTCTCAGGTTGTTGCGTATTGTTAGCCTTCCTCTAAAATAATTTGAAAATTATTACCTTGTGTTTATTTATATCGATTTCAATTGAGAATGTGCAGTTTTTAATCTGCCTGTGAACCCATTTCAAACGACAACGCCTTAAGTGAACTTGCCTCTCCAATGTATCTCACATTTTACCAGCTTCGTCTCGCGTATTTCGTAAGCACCTTTTTGACCTCGTCCCACGTGTTCCCATCATACGGCGTCTTCCGTAGAGTGTTGCGTACATTCGCATCCACCCCAGCGGCAACCAACTCCAGCATCGTCTCGGGTTTAGTTATTCGCGACAAAATTGTTGGCCTCGTTGCAGAAAAATTTGGTACTTAACACCAATAGTTTTTCCACGTATCAGTTGAGAATGTGCAGTTTCGAATCTTCCTTGAGCGAACCTCTCTCCCCGGTCTGCCTCCCATTCTGCCAGCTCTGCCTGGCGCACTTGGTGAGCAGCTTCCTGACCTCGTCGCACGTGCTCATCTCGTAGGGCGTCTTGCGCTGCGCGTTGCGCGCGTCCGCGTCCGCCCCGCCGGCCACCAGCTCCACGACGGTGTCCGGGTGGCCGCCGCGCGCCGCCAGGTGCAGGGGCGCGTTGCCCTCCTTGTCGCAGGCGTCGGGGTCGGCGCGCCACTCCAGCAGCAGGCGCGCGCACGCCGTCTGGCCCCAGGCGGCCGCGTAGTGCAGCGCCGTGCGACGCGAGTTGGCGCTCGCCGCGTCGGGGTCCGCGCCGCCCCGCAGCAGCGCCGACACGCACCCCACGTGGCCGTTGCTCGCCGCCAGGTGCAGCGCCGGCGGCGACCCTAGCGGCACAAACAAACACTTCCTTTCTTTTTCTTCTTCTTTTTTTGTTATTTAAGGTCGCATCGACTACTAGGTCATTATCGACCACTATTGGATGTAACGTCATGGTACGGGGATGGAACGATATGGTGATTTTTCGTCGATATTGTGATTTAAGGTCGCATCGACTACTAGGTCATTAGCGACCACTGTTGGATGTAATGTCATGGTACGACGATGGAACGATATGGTGATGATAGGGAGTGAAAGGACGAAGCCATATAACCATGCCCGAGGCGGGACTCGGATCCGCGACCCCACGGTCCAAGATCACTACAGCACAACTGGCTTAGCGATCTCGTCCATGGGGCCGACTCTACGTTTGTTTGTTCGTTTCTTCGTTCCTTCCTTTGTTCATTATTTCATTCGTACTCTCATTTGTTTTTTCATTCGTTCCTGTGTTCGTTCTTGCATTCATTCAGTCATGCGTTTATTATTTCATTAATTCATTTGTACCTATAAGACAATATTTCGTTTATTAGTTATTACTTCTTATTTCATTCACATGCATACATTAATTCATGTTTAATTTATCTAATAATTAATCATTTATTAATAAAGCAACGTATTTTCATTCAACCATTTGTCAAAACATTC
Organism: Acheta domesticus; assembly: GCA_031308135.1. Lineage (NCBI taxonomy): Eukaryota > Metazoa > Arthropoda > Insecta > Orthoptera > Gryllidae > Acheta > Acheta domesticus. Next base: position 62,362,308 of record JAHLJT010002630.1, read on the forward strand.
ATTTATTTGTAGATTCTTTATCTAGTCATTGTTTATAAATCATTAATTAATTCCAATTCACTAACCTCCTTTCATTATTAATTCATTTTTCATTGAATTTTCAGTTTTTATTCATTTATTAATTTTTTCATACATTTTAAAATCATTTATTCATTCTCCCTTTCCATTAGCATTATCCATTATCCTTTCCATTATCCACCCTTTCCATTCAGCATTTATTCACCCTTTCCATTATTCATTCCTTAATATCATATTCAAAGTTCACCGTTCATTTTATTCATTTTTTTAATAATCAATCATTCTTCAACAATTTGTATATTTTTTTCATTAATTGATTGAATCGTTATATATTAAAATACCTCTACTAAACTATTCATTAGTTATAAAATTACTTATTCTTTAATTAATTCATCAACCGTTATGTCAACCTTAAGTTAATTATCATTCCATGCACTAATCTTTCATATTACATTTTTAATTAATTCTGGAATTCTTCAGTCATTCATTGTTTGACGTGCAGTCGTGGTACAGTCTTACGCAAAAATTCCAACACGGTGAAAAGAAAGTCAATATGTGAGTCACCGCGGGAGATTGTAGTGAGCTATTTGTATTGCTAGGGTGGCTCTCTGTCTTCAGAAGTCAATCCGTCGCGGAGAAGAAAAGCACCCAACACCTACGTATGGACGCCGTGATCCATGATTCGAAGGAAAAGAAATGTGCCGTCTGAAGACGGCATCCCGCAACATGGAGTAAAATTATAGGACGTCAAGTCCGGATATCTGAGAGTGGAGTGGAAAGAAGCCTACTGTTTCAAGGCGACAGCCTCCACTGGGAGACATTCATTCATTGATACTTTTTTCTCTACAAATCATAATTCCTTTACTATATTTTCTTTAGTTCATTTTTATATATTTTATATAAATATTTTTTATTTTTGAACTGTTTCTTATTATTTTTTTAATTTTTACTATTTATTTTATTTTTGTTTGATAATTTGTATTTTATATTTTTTGAAAATATTTGTATGTAATGTTTCTTAAGAGTTTATTTCGTTATGCAACTGAGCAGATCTAGCAACTGTCAGTGCCTCTTCAAGATTTTGCCCAAAAATGTGGGCTGTTCCCAATAAAGCAATGTCTAGGCAAGTTCTCCTTCACATGTATGTATTATTATTATAGGGTATTGGCAAGAGCAAGGGCAAGGGAGGTAGGGGAGGCACCTGTGTGCGGGTCGACGCCCGAGGCGAGCAGCGCCTCGAGGCAGGCCGTGTGGCCGTTCTCGGCGGCGAACTGCAGCGCCGTCTTGGGCGCGTGCGCGGCGGGGGGCACGCCCGCCTCCAGCAGCGCCTCCAGCACCTCCAGGCGGCCGTCGCGCGCCGCGTCGCGCAGCGCGCGCTCCCCCGCCGCCCCCAGCACCGCCTCCGGCACCGCGTCCAGCAGCGCCCACACCACCTGCACCCCCCGACACACATGCACGCTGGACAATCGCTTGCTTTCTCTACGCTACCAACGAGACGGAGAGGGGGCCAGCAGCGCCCTCACCACCTGCACACACACATGTGCACACACACATGCACTCTAGCCAATTGCTTGCTTTCTCTGCACTACCAACGAAACGAGGGGGTCCAGCAGCGCTCACAACAACGAGAATGGGGTCCAGCAACACCCACACCAC
>JAHLJT010002630.1:62364081-62394029 GCA_031308135.1 Acheta domesticus
TTTCACAACGAAGTGACGGGGCGTGAATGAAGACGTGATATCTCGGAAGAATTGCAAAAAAGAGAGAGAGGCAAAGCTGGAGAAAAAATTGCAGGCGGCACGAAAGATGCGGAGCAGATACTCGGGCACAAAGGGAAAACAAGGAAAGTCGTAGGGAAGGTCTTGTATTGCGAATGGGATGAGTGGAAGAGTATTAGTAACTGTGAGAAGCGAAGGGAAGACAATTGCCTCTAAGAAGCGGAAAGGATTACAGAAAGCGTCTGTTCATTCTTTTGGAAGAGCTTCCTACTTTGAAGGCGGCCTCTGTGCAGTAAGGGTTTGGAGCGTCGTCCGGGTTCGTGAGCCACGGAATGTCCATAAAGCAGGTTGGACACACTATAGCAGAACACAAAAAATACTAGCTCATAATTTTAGAGTAATGACACGCTATATTCGCCATTTTAGTGTCTTGGAAGTTTTCTAAAATTACGTTCTGTCGCAGTGTGTACGTAAGCGATTGTATTGTATTGTTGGAATATTTTTAGCTGAAGTTGACGAGTAGTTAATTCTTGCTTTAAATAAACAAATACTACACTATTATATGTATATGTCATCAGATGTATCTTGTGTTCTGCTTTATTTTTCAAAATTAATCAGTTTGTTTTATTTACTCTATAATCTGAAACTTGAAATTTATTTATTTTTTACAGTAATACTTATTAATAATAACGACTAATATTGTAATTTCTGTTAGCATATAACTGTGCTATAATCCGTGTATAAGTAGTTTTGTTGTAATTTTATTTCGGTGTTTGTGTTAGTTGGCTTTATTCTAAAGCTAAATAAACATTATTTTTTGACAATACTGCACGAGCCCAAAACTTCTGGATAGAGCATTTAATTAGCCTAAAATTATGAGCTACTTTTCTTTATGTTCTGATATAGTGTGTCAACTAGATTATGGACGTGACAACGGACCACTTTCATTGAGGGGACGACCTCCGATTCGAGTCGCGAGGTTAATGGGTTTTCGAACTATATAACTTGGTCCCATTCTTCCACTGAGTGTAGAAGAATTCAAGCGACCGACTGCTCCGCTCAGTAATTTCTGTGGTTGTTGCTAATCAATACTAGGCGAACTTCTTAGGCTGTACCCTAAAACGGGCCTCGTAGCACGTGCTACCCTTTTCTTTTCGTCCTTGACCTCTTCCACTACACTCACACACACACACACACACATTCCCCTACTACCACACATGACGAGAGACCAATCGCGAACATTGCGCTTGTCCCCCCCACGAAAGAAACGTGTTTCTTCCACGGTGTTTGCCTGTTTAGCCTTTTTCGTATCACGCGAATGCTTTTTCCTCTCAATTAGAAAATTTTGTTCTATTTATTTTCATTTTGTTCATTAAATGAAATTTATGTTCATTATTGAAGTTTGCCAATGTCTATAGGCGTGCGGACATGTGATAACAACGAGGTCATGACCGCGCTAAACTTTCTGAAAAAGAAACCTGACGTAATAAAAGTGGAATATAGAGAACCTTATGTAAAAATAAGTTGCCTTAAGTATAAAAAAAAATCCATAAGTATGTTGTTACACTCATCTCCCCAGTTTGAACCTGATAATTTAGAACATTTTTACATTAGAACAATTTGCTTCAAGATATCTGGTAACCCTGTTCAACTACAAATTAATTGTATCATTCACCTTATAATTCTACCGTTCATACGTTACTTTTGTTTTATTAATGTACTTGAAAAAATGTCATATGTAAATAAAAAATTTCAATGGACAAGGGAACTCAGAAATGTAGTTTGTGTATATGTTTGTGTAAGTATGTATGTTTGTGTAACTATGTTTGACGTAGGCTTTACACGCTTATAACCAATTCCAAAATACGGATTTGTTATTGTTTACATGAAATTTACATCGTTTCCCTCGCAAGCATGTCTCTAAACAAAGTAAAAAAAAGTAAAAAGCTAAAACAAATATTTTTGTCATTCTGTAGGGAAGATTTGATGTTTTAAGTCTTGTACACGAGTGGGGCCGTATTGGACGTCCAGAGGCTGAGAGCGTCATCCAGTACGAAGGTCTAAGTATGCGTGTTCGGACCGGGAGTGGTGGCTCAGCGCATCAGCTCATGCCAACTGCAGTGCCAGTGATCGGGAGGTCTTAGGTTCGAGTTCTCATGGTGACAGGATTTTCGACACTGACTAGATAAATAGGTCTAGTTCTATCGCTATTTAGAGGAGAATACAAGCGCTCGGTTTGCTCTGATTGGTAGTTTTTCTGTAGTATCTCTGATCAATACCAGGCGAATGCCGGTGCGATATCCTAACGAACAGGTCACGGACCGTGTGCGATCTTTCCTTCCCATTCCTTGTCCAATACTACCCCTAACTTTCACACTTACATTTACATACACTACTTTACCACACATGTCGGGAGACTAGTCGGTAGCTTAGAGCTTGTACCGGCTCTGATGGTACCCCCGTGTGTGGGAGATACCTGGTTGGGGAAAACGTCGCCAAGCCGAGAAAAAGAAGCTTGTATAAATTGGTTTGTCCAGAGCCCGTGGACTACAACAATATCTTCCTTCAAGTTACCCATTGACGTTTTTGTTATAACCCACAATGGAGAAACAAATACTCGCCTTATAAATCGTACTCAATCTAAGAGAGTAGAATAACGCACGGGTGTTTCGTCAGGTATACAAGAAACGAGCACAAGAGTACTTTTAAACAGTATTTAGTATTCTTATCCCTGAATATGGAATAATGCATTCATAAACGTTGCTTAATTGGCATAGTATTATGTAGACCTATCTGTCTAACATCCAACATCCCATCCAGCTTACTAAGTGATTCTGAAAGACAACATTTAAATATGTTAAGTTTGTCCATCATTTAACATGTATAGGACATGTCCTATTTTACTTACTAATTGTATTTACTGTGTAACTAGTGATGCTAGAATACTACATACTTTCTCGCATTATTTGTATCTCTTGCAAATTTCGACAATTTCACTCAATAGTTCTATAAAATTCTTTAAGTGTCATTTGTTCTATTTAATAAAATTTAGAAAATTGTAGCTGCTTTTGAGGGGAGAAATTTGTAAATTACTTTTATTTCAAGCAAAAAGTATGCAAAACTGCGCGTTTTTTCAAAACGTTTTACATAACTTTATTGAAGGAACTACTTCTTAAAACCGATTTCATTAAGAAAAAAATCTCTTTGAGTCACATTGTAGTTTTGCAACGCTAAATTTGTACAATTTATAAAACACAGGAATCTTCTTAAATGGGCTTGCTCCATTCCATAAGCGTAAATTTGCTTTACTTAAGAAAAACATGTTTTTTTTAATTGTCTATATTTTACACAAACTTATGAAAAACGGCCGATATTACAAGAAAATTGTTTTTGACCTTATTTCATAATCTGCCTTTGAAGAACAAAGTTTCTTACGAAAGCAACTTTATTCTTCAATATTGTAGTTGTAAGAAGTGGCCGAAAAAACTTACAACTTTTGCACTTTGCAAACATACAACTTTTGCGGGGGTAAAACGAAAAAGGGACAACACGTGTCGTTTGCTCTATCCGAAAAAATCCAAAATTTCAAGCAATTATTAAGAACATTTTGGAATATTTGTGGGTGTTTAGGCAGTAGCCCCAAAATGAAAATATCCAATTCCAACTCGAAGAATCTCGAGATTTTTTAAATCGATAGGGGAATAGGGATGCGGGTCCATTTTTGTACCCGCATCCCTAACAAATGTGACAGGCCTCGAGACGGATAGACCACATCGAGTTAGACGAATTGACGACTCCCACTGCAGTCTCTTAAAGAGTATGTCACTGTTCCGCTGTAAAAGAGTGTACGTTATATAGTTGGCAACATGTGAAGAAGCTATTTATTAGTCCACATCCAAATCCTCCTGTTCCAGTGAATCGTTTCACTTTCTTACGTACGTGACACACTGAAAATTATTATAATCTAATATTATATTATATTATAATCTTTGTTGTCGGGCCCAAAAAAGTGGATAAATATTGTTCCTTTATGTAGTAAATTACTTCCTCTAATTCATTGTATAGTCAGAATCCATGGTTTGTGTGTTCTTAATACCGAAAATCGATTAACGGCAAAACGTATCTGTCCATCCGTCCGCCTGTCAGACTGATTGACTGTCTCGTTCTGTCTGCCTCTCCCTGACTGTGTCTGTCTGTGTCTGACTTACTGTCTGGTTCTCTATCTGAAAGACTGTCTGTCTGTCTGTAGTCAAAGCTTGCACCGAAACCATTCAGCCAATTTACTCCAAAATTGATATTCTTCAGTCGAACAGAAAAAAAACTGGAGGACCTACGAGATCCAAAAGCATATTTTTATTTTTGGGAGTTCTTTGCATGAAGCCTCGAAAACATGCTAACAATTTCCTCAAAATGGTTCCAATTTCTTTAATTTACAATTTGTCTTCAGATCTGTCAAAAAACGCTTAAAAAGAGGCCAGGTTTCATTTTCGTTGAAATTTTTAAAATTTCAAAAACTTCAAAAGTTCAGTTTTTGGCGTATTCCTACAACTACAACATTGAAGATTGAGATTTAAACATTGAGATTTTATCAGAATAAAATTTGTTTTTTAAGAACACATTTTGAAATAAGTGTACAATTTTTCGATAATGTGAGTCGTTTTAGCGTAATTTTGGCGCAAAATGTAGGACTTTCTAGACAATATTTGTTTCAAAATCGGCTCAAAAATTCCTCCAACTGTGCATTTCTAGAATAAAATAAAACCTTTTTATGATTTGTCATTACCTCAACCACATATGTAGCAATTAGCCATGTAATCCTTGTGTTCCAGTAGAAGATCGAAATAGAGGGTAACTCCTCTTTTTAGATAAAACTTTTTAAGTATCAAAGTATTTAAGTATTAAGTAGTAAAGTAAGTATCAAAGTTGAATTGAAATTCTTGGGTTCGGCCGGATATGTTCTATCAGCAACAATTATTTCTCTTCCTTTTCTTTGGCAGCCAGGACCCATTAATCAGAAAAGAAAAGGAGTTTATAAGTGGCAAGAGTATTATTGGACTATATTCCTTTGCTGTCAGAAAGATTCATCAGAAAACGTCGTAAAAGCTCTGTATTGCCATGCGTTTCAACTCTGTTATTGCCATGCATTTCATTTCGTTTTTGCGTTATTCTATTTTATCTGAAAACTGACCATGCGTTGAAATTTTAATGTACACTTCTCTCTTATCAACTCCCCCCTTTCTGATTTTCATCTTCCGGAAAAGCTCTGTATAATAATACGGAATAATAGTAGTACGGAAAAGTTGTATGTAATAATAATGAATAGTGGAATTATAGAACATTAAATTAATTATTAGATAATATGTAACTATCATGGTTATCAGTATTGACTTTACGTATATAACTATATCATTATGAAATATTGTACGTGCATCGTGAGATAATAAAACATGATGAAATAATTACAATAATAATAAACATATTAAAAGTCATGAAAAATTCATACTCAAAAAAATCTTTAATTGAATAAAATTACAAACATCAATTTGTTAATTACTGGCGTTCGCATGAAACCTTTCGTAATATCAATCCTTAGCAAAAGTCCAATGTTATTCTAACATCTCTGCAACCCACATCGACTTTTGTAATGGTAATGTGGTTTGTTAATTGCCGCTGTATTCTGACAATATTACCAGAGCTTGTCCAACTCTTTGAATACGCATTGACACATTGTGCGCCGACGAAATTACGGCCTATTTCATGGGTCTTTAGACTGGATCTAAATGAAGTCCTGATGCAATGACATCAACCACCTGGCTAGCGGGAAACAGACATTGGCAGTAGCCTGATCCTCTTTCCTTTTAGGAGGACCTTTGCAAATGACGAGCTGACTGAAAGCATACAGATTCTAGTTAGGCTTTGGGCCAGCAGCCATCCTCCTCTATAATAGTCGATTAATGCGCGTGATGAAAGAGATTTCCTCGTATTGGCCATAGCCAATGGGTACAGCACCCGACACGTGGGAGCAGGCTAATGGAAACACTGATTATTGGGGCATCCTTTGCCGTTAGTGGCAGCTCGCCAGCTGTGATGTTTACGTGGATGATAGAGGGCGTACGAAGCATATGGAGGTGTAGTGGACGCGCTAGGAAACAGAATGAATGAATAACAATGATGTAAAATGTAAGTAATCAGTGATGGTTAGATAAAAGCTATTCACGTTACACTCTAAAACAACACAAACTCTTTACAAATGCGTTACGAGATTTTATTAGCGTTACGAGACGATAATTTATGTGTATATAAAGTATAATTATATAAATTGCTTCAAAATGTATGTAACCGTACTTCAAAAAATGTGGATGAGTCGAAAATGTTCCCTTTTGGCAAATGAACCTGTGGTGGGAATTTCGATTTACAAAAAATCAATGCAAATGTAAATGTGATATTTTCCATTGAGTTTTAGCCTACTTCTGATGCACGGATATTTGGTAGGTCACGTTATAACGCAATGAAGGAGATTTGATGTTACTGTCGAACATTTGAGTTTCCTAAAAAGTAGGAGCAAAAGTCTCATAAGTAAATAACATTATATAAATAGTAGGCTATACAAAAAAAAATTTAATGGCTTAGAGAAAACAAAGTTAGTTTTCGTTGCAAGAACATCATCGGTACCAATAAAACCATTTTTGAAATGGGTTTAGAGATGCCACAATCCCGTAAATACCTCGTGTTTGGACATTCTTCCCTACTTTTTAGAAAATAACGAATACATATTATATAATAGAGACGCTGAGTCGGAACATGCTCTTAGCTACTTCGGCCATCCATGTGGGCAGAAAAATGTTTATATAAGTAGTAAGCAAATTCCAAAATAATCTGTGGGTGATTTTATCTAACAGGGGTACGAAAAACACTTTCAAGCAAATGAAAATGAAAGCACACACAATATTTAACGAAACACAAAAAAATCACTTTATCTTTTTAATCGTTCATTAGTCACTTGAAAAAACAAAACGCACAAACATCAACCAAAGCAAAGAAAATGTAACTCTCTAATAATTTTTTTACAATGAAGCTGCTTTCTTAATCTTCATCTTCAATTTATACGTTATTTTAAGTTAATAAAAGAAAAGCTAGAGCCGACCTGGAAGATCGAGGTGGCTAGAGCATGAGCTGACTCAGCGCCTAGATAGGAAGGGTCACGGGTTTGAGCCCTGCAGTGAGCACAGTTGTTTGTCCCTTGTCTTTCATGTATGTGTCGCGGAAAGCTTTGTGTGTCTGCTGACCACAGGCTGAGGAACCTGCCGGTGTGATTATGTTTAGTGTAAAGGTTAATATGAGTCCACATGAAGGACATAGTAGGTACTGTTGTGTATTTGAAAATTAGAAGGAAGTCAGTTCGGGACTAGACATTTATTGAACACAACATAAAACACATATGGGCCCGCGTGAGGCGTGGCCACATAAGGAAAACATACAATTGGTAACAGTCTTGTTTGTACAGTCGATAATTGTCTCCAAAATTGTTAATTTTAAGTGGAAAATTAATACTAATGAAAAATATATTACAAGATAATTGAATAATTTCAATTAAATAAAATGTAACTTTGTACACCTAGGAGTAGTTGCCTTAAATTTGAAATTCACCAGCACATTTAGTCGCTTGGGAACTAGCCGCTAGGAAGGTTGCCAAGCAACAAAATGTGCTGGTGAACTTGAAATTCAAGGCCATTTCTTTTAGGTGTACAAAGTTAGATTTTATTTAACTGGAATTATTCAATTATCTTATAATATATATTTCATTAGTATTAATTTTCCACTAAAAATTGACGATTTTCGAGCTAATTATGGACAGTACAAACACCACTGTTACTAACTGTATATATTCTTCTGCCGGGAACCAGAAATCGTGAAGAAAGAGATTGTCGCCAAAGGTCCTACTTCTAGGTGCCTAGGGGAGGGCAGTGCGTGGACTCTCGGCAAAGTCCTTGATTCCACGTTGACTAGCGCTACCACTCCAGGCTTGTGACGCGGATACGACTGTAAGCCAGTGGTGTCAATGTCTTCTACTGGTGACAGTGGCACGCGTCAGGCATAGTAATTTTCTGCGCAACTAGCCCAGAGTTCTCTGCGCAACTACCGTCGGGAAAGGAAACTATTACTAGTAACCCCGCCGTTTTACAATAGGGATGGCGTTGTCTCTGGTGTCGGGATGACGAATTGCGTGGAGGGGGATTTCGTCGTGGCACTCGTGCCACGGACTCACACTCTTGGCATCGACCTTGACAACACTGCTGTAGATTGAGACTACCTCTCCATGGCGAAGTCGAAGGGTTTCTAGGTGCCATCAGCCAATGGGGAAGCCGGACGTCGACATGGTTGGTTAGGCAGCTGTCACCTGGACGCAGCATGACAATGCTGCACCCTACTGACCGCTGCCCGAATTGCTGGCGCGCGCATATTCAATGCCTGGCGCGTACATAGCAAGTACCTAGCGCGCTAGCCGCAAATAGACATCCCCTGAATCAGGAAAAATCGCCCGGATGAAAAAAAATACAACAGAAATAAATACACAAAAGTATTTTGTACACTTTTCATACCTCAGATTATAACATTCCAGCAAAATCAAATGTATCACAATTTTTATTTTACTATACCTTCAACGTTTCAGCTGCCAAATTCTTAATCTCTAATCTGATCTCTGGAGGGCGCGTCCCATCATGTCCCACCAGCAGCCGCGTGCGGTACTCCGTACCGCATTTATCATCTTCGATTTTCGCGACATACTAATTTTTGTAGAATGTGAAGGAAATATTCTTTGTTTAAGTTTTTATACATTTTATTTCATAATAACTAGCTAAATACTAAACGAAATAACAATATTAATAAGAATCTGATCCATCACTCACTCCTTCCGTGTCTTGGTACGTGTTACATGTCGGGGAATGAATACGGTGAAAACGTGCCTTCTAACGTTTCTTGGGAAACAACGCATCTACATTTGAATTAGTAGTTAGTACTCCAAACTCTGTGTCATAAAGCTCAATAACAAGACAGCAGTAAGAATTGTAATGGAGAAAATACGCAAATACCTTCCTTACATGACAAGGCGGGTGCGGTACGAAGTGCCGCAACCGTTGGAGAGTTCGAATTACCAATGAGTAACGGACGATCGGCAGTGTCTAAAATCGTGATTTGAGTGTCATTCGGTTGAAAATATAATGAAGAATAACTATGAGCTCAATAGTGCGACACCAATTATTTCCACGCAATCAACAAAAATGTAAGAATGCGGCACTGAGTGCTGCTACGCGCCCGCCGGAGGGTTAAATCCCTTACATCACACGTATTCTCCTTCTTCACATGTAAAATCATACATCAATTTTAGATGCAACAAACCTCAATATTTTTCTCAACTTTGTTTCTCAAACACTAAGATTTCCTTATAACCATTTTCACAAATTTCACTTTTTCCTAATCTTCATTACTAATCCGCATCAACTAAATTCATATTTTTACAATAAATGTTTCTTTATACTAATTCCTCCATCACTGCATGCATATACATATTTTATGCAATGCTGGTGAAAATCAATTTCGAGATTTTAACGGATACAGACATTTTGACGACCTCTGATATCGACGAAGTAAATTTTAAGTAACCGTCCGTCAGTCTATTTATCTATTTGTCTGGCTGACCGTCAATCCGTCCGTGGAAAGCTCTAGCTCATAAAACATTGATAGTTTTTTTTCAAAATAAATATTCCTGGATCGGACTTGCGACCCTACTAATTTCAAACAAATTATACGAATCTTTGAGGAACTTCAGATGAAGTCCTTAGAAAATTTTCAATTAAAAAAATTCTTTCATTGTTTTTCTAAAGGATCGAAATAGATCTACATGATATTCGGACTGCACGTAGGTTCTATTAATTACATTCAAGATGAGCGTTAGGTGTCGAGATGTACCCTTCTGGGACTATTATGCGCCGTGAGATAGGAACTGGAAAAGAGTAGGGCAAAATAGAAAAGCTAGCCTAGACTCAAGACAATAGAAAATTAACTAGTACGATGTAATTGTGGCGTTTTGTAGTACCTTGATTGATTAGTGATTTTGGCCGTGTCACCTGATAAGGCCATAAGTGTTTTGCATATTTTATCGCGGAAGGTGGGAGTGATCTTCCCTCGATGGATGGTGCGGTTCGGCTCTGACTAACGTCAAGTTGTGCGGATTTTTCTCCACGAAGTATCTCTCACTAGCGAGGCACCGCCCCAGTCGGAACAAGCTCTAAGCTCCCGACTTGTATCCTAACAAGTGCGTTAGTTTAGTGCATGTAAGTACGTGTATGTAAGTAAGGAGTAAAGATAGGGCAAAGAAGAGAAAGAAAGATCACGATTGCTCCCTGGCCCTCTTATTAGGGCACTGATCCGGCATTCGCCTGGCGTTGATCGGAGGAACCACGGAAAACTATCGAGCAGAGAATAGATGCATAGATGTCTAGTTAGTGTCAAAAACTCCTGACACCATTTGGATTGTAGTATCTCTAGAATAAGTAATTAACTAGAAACATTTCTGTAAAACATTCTCCTAATTTACGTCTTTCTCACTTCCGCACGTTACACACACGTGGCACTAAAACGCTCTGCTAATATACCAGAACTTGTAGAAAACAACATGTAAACTAGCTCTCTTCAAACTCAGTGCCAACACAATTTGTAGACAATAAAACCCGCGTGGAACGGAGGTAGCCCAGCAACGTTAAACCACTTACTTAGAAGTCAGTTCGCACTCCCTCATTAAGTTTTAAATGTCGCATTAAAAAGTACTAAGGTTGTCGTAATCCGATTTGCTCAGGGCGAGAAAGGATGAGCAACAGGTGGGCGTACAACTCTCAAAGTACTCTGAACTACACAGTTGAATAGTTTCTCATAATATTCTAATTAGGATTTGAGTTTAAAAACGTAATAAAAAGGAAGAATGTCATGTTAAAGTTATCAAGATTTATTCTAATAACAAGGCTGTGCAGGAGAATAAAAATACCTTAGTTTTTCGGTACTCTCAGTCTTCTATTATGGAAAGAAAGCGTATGCTTTCCAGACAATAAAAAGGAAGATGTATAAAACAATAGTACAATTATGGGATAACACTCAAGTTCTATAAACGAGAAATAAGGTGAATAGAAGAAGACAAATATGAGGGAAATAAATGTATCGGGAGAAATTCCAAAAAGTTCTCGATAAGACTTAGTCAACGTCGTTCAAAACTGTAATCGGGAGAACGTGAGTTTTCGTTAGAAAGGGATATTAACGGAGGGAGTTAATTTTGCCAAGCACCTTCAAGTTTGCCTTCTGCACAACCCCTTAATACCACAAAAGTGATCTGGTAAACTGAGGATACGCAGACTTTGAAAAATCCAATGTTCCCCGTCGAGATTGAACTCACGAGTTTCGTTTTGAAAACCTGGCCACTAGCTATCATTTTAAATGGGAGAGCACGTGCTCTAAAAAGAAAAGTATTTCTTGGGTTGATAAATGAGAAAAAAATTAAAAACTCGTAGACTTGCGAGTATTTGATAATCAATGTTAATGTGATTAGAAAATTATTATGTGTATGTATTAAAAAAACATAAAACGGAACGCCTGTTTGTAACGTGTAAATCATGTTAACTGATATTTACACAGTTACAAAATTCATCTTTCTATTCAAACAAATATGTTACTATTTATGAATAATTGTGTCTTAAAACATTTCAAAAAGTAAACCAATTAAATAAACCTAATAATAGACTGATAATTATAATATGAGGTCTTAAAGTAAATATAATTTTGAGATAAAATACAGAATAAATAAACAGAATAAATTTAAATTTCTCATCCTGTTTTATGTTTAGTAATAGTATTGAATATCTAATTACCATAAGTAATATTAATTAAAATTGCGGAAAATAACGAATTTTATTTTTGCGTATTTTATTTCACTAAAAATGATTAATTTGTCAGGACTTTCATTAACGGTCATCCATCGGATTGTACAGGTACTTTATTAATTTTGAATGATGTATCAATAACAGCCTCTTTAAATTTTTCACACAATAATTTTAAAAGGTACAGTTAGCTACCTTTAAATATAAAATACTTTTTGAGTGAATTTGTTTTATATTCATCAGATTTGAATTATATGAACAGGAGCACTTGGAAAATTGGCATATGATTTTTATTTCCCCTATACATACGTATCTACTGAGTACGTTGTTTGGGGAATGTTATGTAATGTTGCGCGAAAAAACGGTGAATTTTTGGCAGAAAAAAATTATTGCCGGGCCCTGACCACGAAAATGTGGATAAAACTAGTTGCTAAATTAAGAACATACACGTAGTGTAGAAGGAATCCCACTTTTGTGTGTCCTTGCAAAAAAACAATTGAGAGTAAAACGTACGTCTGTTCGTCCGTCCGTTTGTGAACACCACTACCGCCTAAACCATACGTAGTATTTTTTTAATTAAAGAAGCTATTGCCGAAAACTTGGGGGATTTCACATGAAGCCCTCGGGAAATTTTCAAAATTTTCTCAAAAACAGCTCCAAATTTTTTCTTTAAATCTGTTGCTAGAATAGAATAAAATATACTTAAGGTGGAATAGGTTTTAATTTTACTATCAACTCTGAATTTTTGAAAATCGCAAACGTTTGAATCTTTTTCGGCGTCCTACAACTACAAAATTGCAGATAAAGATTTTTACTCCAAATAAAATTTGGTCTCTAAAGTGAGTTCTTTGATTAATATCTAGTACATTTTTTAATAATTTTGGTAGTTTTCGCGCAATATTGTCTGCAATATGTGCAATTTTAAAAATTACAAAAACAAGATTTTCTGAAAAACCGCTCCTATTTTTTTCTTTAAGGAAATGCCTAATAAACATCACGAGATGATGCCCTAATGGACTCCTTTCTTTCATTTGTCTCTCAGGACGTTATTATATATATATATATATATATATATATATATATATATATATATATATATATATATACATTAGCGGCTATTTTTTACATTATTTTATTTATGAGTACATGTGCTGAAAAGAATGTCATATAAAGTTTCACAAAAATTTCACATTTCATTAAAAATTTTTTAAGATCTCTTACACTGTTAATATGCATATTTCCAGCAATTTGTGAACACTATTGTATTTGTAAGTTAAAGTGCTTCAAATGACATCTAAAGCCTTTTTTCGAAATCACAAAAGATTCCGATGAAAAAGAGCTTCAATTTTCGCATTTACCGTATCTCTTAGACGCCATTTTTCTAAAAACAGCTCCAATTTTTTCAAAGGAATTGCCATTTGGAACGAGGTTTTACTGTTCTTGAAAAGTCTTTAAATAATATTTCCGTTGTCTTTAAAAATCATAAAATTAAGAAAATGTCAAAAAATGTACTTCGGGCGGCGATAGATGGCAGCTGGCAAGAGTCCAAATACCTAGCCGAACCAAAAGAAATAGAAAATTAAAACGGAAAATTCTGTGTCTTTCTGTAATACCACTACTTTTTACTTGTGCATGGCCGTGCGCATATAGACGCACAACCGCAGTATTACGACAATTCACAAACACACACCACAAACACCTCTAGCTTGAGTGATATGTAGCAGTGGATTGAGAATTGGTTAGGGCGTGACCCATTTACATATCAACCACTCCGTTATCTTCATATAACTCACTTACCTTTACGAACGACTAACGATAGGAATTGGGCAAGCTATTGGTCTCGCCTTTTCCTGAAAATTGATTATTCACGTTCTGTCACCATCACTCAGGAATTAGCAAACACATGTAAAATTAATACGCATAATTAAATCATTGAATAAAGATACAAGAAGCAATCCAGAGATTGTAGGACAAATCAATAAATGCAAATACATAAACACAAGGAACGTAGAGCATTGAAGTGACTGATGATCTCAAAAATTGTTGCATGATTGCTCAATTCAGAAATTATGAGGATGTAATCTGTAAGAGAAAGAACAAACAAAAAAATTGTTACGTCGCACGGCGTGATGATTACAACACCATGGGTGGTGCTGTGACAAGCGATGATACATGCAGAGACGGAGAGATCTGGCGACTCTCCAGGAACGTTGCGCAATACAGGTTGGCACTACTTCCTTTCTCTTGGTACTGAATAATAAACACTTTTTTTGGTTATTGAAGGTTGCATCAAATCTAGGTCATTAGCGACCACTATTGTGTTTAACTTTTATGGTAACTGTGAAGATGACATATGTTGATGATAGGGAGTGAAACGACGCACACAAATAAACCATGCCCGAGGCGGAACTCAAACACGTGATCTTTCGCGCGAGTTCGCTACGACACTACTGCCTTAGAGATCTCGGTTTACGGGGACAGGCATTAAATAATTTGTAACACGAAAGTAGAATGACTACACCATATCAATAGCGTGTAGCAGGCAGCACATAATCACTGTTCGCGAGTCATGTGGAGGCTTTGTAAGGCGGTCAGCACACACATGACGTAACAAAACAGTAACAGTGATGTAACAGTAAATAAACACAGTAATTAGAGGTTTAATGACTGACTACTGCATACAAATGCACTTGCATGACATGAGATGGCGGTTGGTGGTTTATGCGCATGAGTGCGTATTGCAACTTGTTCATAGTTAGATAACTTACAACTGTTTAAGTTAGTAAAACACATTAAACAATGACTGGATTGAAATTAGTTCTGCACACGTATGCACTTAAGAATTGTATTGCAAAATGAAGCAGAGGAGCTGGCGAAGCATCGCAGAAAGTACTTGCCATGATACATTGCGTAGTGGTGTGGCGTAGATTCGTCACATAACATATTCATGTTGATAAATGAACTTGGACTGTTCGAGATGCAGTAACACATTGCACAGATTAATACACTGAGAAATGTTTTTGTACATATACGCTTAAAAGATTGTAGCGTAACGTTAGAACAAAGAGAATTGGCGAGACGCAGCATGACTGAATGCTAAAGTATCTGACTCAAGAGCACTGCGTCAGGCATCGTGGCCTAACCGTTTGCGGGTTCGCAGTAGGGATGGGCAAAGTCGTTTATTTATGTGAATAGTTCTTTATACGATCGTTTTTTTTAGTGAACTAGTTCGTTGAACTAGTTCAAAAGAACGAAATAGTTCATTTATTTTTGCCACGTACACAGGAATGCCATATTGGGCAAAATACCGCCAATTGGGCGAAAAGCAAGCGTCTACTTGCAGGAAGAAAATGTATTTTTGGGGGATTCCGTCCATTGGGCGGAATTATTTGTATCCTAGAAGGGCTGTGGACGATATGATTTTGCTCACATTTTCCCACAAAAAGTACAAGTATTTATGGCTTCTGAGAGAAATGGCCTACGCACAAATGTTTGAGTTTTGAACACCATGCAGCTATTATGAAAATGTCTGAGCCCTTTCTTTTTAGACATACATTTTGCCCCTTTTTCTAGAAATTGACCAAGTATTTAAGTCATAAAGCTAGGCTTAATAGGTAGGCTTTATCCACAAGAGTATTTATTTTTAAACTTCTTGTGAACGTGCAGCTATTTTGAAATGATCAGCCCCAGTGTCAGAGTCAAGCTTTATTCACCGGTTACCTTTCTTCCCCACGACGTTATTTGGCGGATTTTCCCAGAAGGGATCTGGCAACCCTGGACGTAGGTGTTTTTTCAGCGTTGAAGTTGACTTTTTTGCCGACACCGTAGGTCGAAACGAAAAAATCAACCGAGACCATGAAAAAAACACACACTTCGCAGTCCAAGACAACAGTCTTTTTAATGGATATAAAAAATGGCCTATTTCATGTCCTGTTAACAATGCACAGTATCTGCCTTTATTGTAGACAGAAATATAGAATTAGATTTTTATGATACTAGTGGTAAATGTTTCATTTTATTTTGCATAAAATGTTGCAACATGAGGCCGATAAGCCGAGTGACGCAATCCTAAAAAAAATAAATAAAATCTCTTTTACCACGTATGTCATACACTATTTGTAGACAGCCTTTTTGAGTTTCATTATATTTTGATTCAAACATAAATCAAATCTACGTTGTATTAAGGTCAGCAGTAGCTCATGCGATCAGCCGAAAGTATTTTGTTTTCATTGTTATATTCACGGTTTTATCTGAATATAATGTCACTAATGAAATGCCACTTTTAGTGCTAGTGCTAAAAATTTAACTCTCACACTCAGCACGCTTTGCTTACCCCAAAAGTAACTTCTTTTTGTACGGTTCTCTCGTGCCCGTGTCGCAAGACTTAGGGACAGCTAGGAGGCATCTACAAGAACACCCGTCTCGTATTAAATGATTTCTTTTGATAAGTATTTAACATGCTTCATTCTAGCCCAATTTTCTAATTTATTAAACCATCCTAAAAATGTTGCTTCCAGAAAAGTGAATTCTACTCTTTGGTAGTTCATGAAAATTCATATTTTTGTCTATCTTGTCACACTCAACTCTGCACTTCACTAAACCCTTTTATAAGTACAATTACATTGGACTACAAATAAAGAATATTCTTATTTGTAAAAGAAATAACTCCATGGGAATCATTAATCAAAGTTGCTGTTTTTACTCTATGCTAGGCATTCTGCCATTGATAATCAAGATCAGTGATATTTTTATACAGCAAGTTATCAAAATGCAATTCCAGCAATACACACAAACAGCACACAAAGGTACATTACATATAATACAAGCAGCCGGTATCCCCAAAGTCACTTGATTTCCGAACACCGCATGCTGAAACCTGCGTAGTGAGCTTATGCGCACCCTAGCTGTATCTCTCATATGTGACCGCTGAACTACGGGAGAGAACTAATTGAACTACTGAACTAATGAACGATGACCGGCGAACTAAGAGAACTAAATGAACTACTGAACTAAATGAACTACTGAACTAAATGAACTACTGAACTAAATGAACTAACTGAACTAAAAGAACTAGGAACGGTGACCGGCGAACTAAGAACGCTGACCCGTGACAGATGAACTATAGTTCACTAAATGGTCGTTCCGTATCGTATCGTTCCTTTTCAAGAATAGTTCAATTGAACTAGTTCGTTCGCGATCGACACATCCCTAGTTCGCAGAGCATTGGCAAATCAGAAGGCAGTTTGGTTGTGATATTAAGAATTGGAACTGAACAGTTTGTAATTAATTAATTAAATGGGTTACATATTTGTATAGTATTTTAAATTACAGGATTTACGTCATATATTGCCTAGTTAACGTCATTAAGTAATTAATTTTGTTAGTGTTCTAGAAGATTCTAAAATTACAGCCACCCGGGCTGACTGCCTTGGGCGAAAGTTCCCAGAACACAGCGATAGCTGGTCGGGCAGCTGCGCGGATGTGTTTCTGAGAATTGGAGGCTTGAATAGTTTAATGCTTTTCATAAGATACCCATGTAGAATGAGAAAACATTCTTAGATAACTTGTAGAGGAACTTCACCATGATGAGATGCGTAAATTAAATAAGTAAATTAGGTTTATAATAAAACAGCTTGCTTGTCCGAACAACCTTACACCCATTTTTGCAGACAATAATTTTCGTTATCACTAACAAATATGTAGCGCAGTAACACCTTGCTAGTAAGAATTTTTGCAATTGAAATTATGTTGTTAGGATGAGCTGCAGCTTGTAACTTGCGTGCTCACCACAATCATAGATGCTGGAGGTGTTGTCTTCTTCACTTGTTTCCCCGTGATGTCTTTGCTACGAACATAAATGTAATTTTAATAGGTGGCCTTGTCTCGGCTTAGTGAGGAGAGACTTTCCTGCCACACTGTCGTTACCAAATTACAGTGACCCCACACAACAATTAAGCATCCATTTAGAAGACCAGATCCGTTGGTAGGAGTTTCTAGCTTACCAAGTTGTGCCGTAGTCCATTCAGTAGAATGCAGGCGTCCGATTGGGGTTTCAAGCTCGCAACTTACAGTGGACATTGCGGTGTGCCGGGCCTACTCAGTTTCTAACTTCTATAAGCTCCTGTAATTCACGTAGAAGGTGCCGCTCCGATATGTCTGTTTTCAACAAAACATAAATCCCACGAACTCTGGTTGGTTTGGTCACCTTGCTCAAGCTCTCGTAACTTAAATGTACAGCGTGGGGCTTAACCGGACCGGTTTTAATTAGAACATCCTGGCATCCGTGAAGTTTGTTGTTACCGATGCGATGGTGAAAGTCATGTCCAAGAAAAAATTCTTCAAAATAGTCGATAATCGGAATACAACCGTAGAGCAGAAAATATAAAACTTTCTTTCTATGTTCATAAGTTAATTTTGAAATATTATCATATGTGTGGAGAGCGTATCAATACAAGATACACAAATACTGGCGAGAAATACTTTCCTGTATTCCGATTGTATATGGGATGATACAAGGGAATGATTGTGAATACGCAGTTACGATTTAGATAATCCTAATTTTTACAAACAAAATGTTTTCATTTAAAAGCTATGGTGTTTTTAGAAGAATACATTTTCTGAATTTATTATTGTGATTATATACGATGAACCACGAATAGACATTTAACTGGAATAGATAAGAAAATCGATTTGAACTGAGGATACGTATTAATGTTATAAACTTTAAAGTTCGAATTTCATTGAATTCGTAAATAACAACTTGTTTTAAATACAAGTAGAGTACAGTGAATTTATTAAGAATTATTCAGAAAATTGTAAGCATCAGATTTTTATTTTCGGGTTGTGTCAGTATTTTCGTCTTTCATCTATTTTCAAAATACTTTTAGTAAAATATTTTTTCAAACTGAATTAGTCATTTCCTTGATTAAATTGTTTGAAGGTAACCTCTTCAAAATACTCTTTGAATTAAACACAGTTCTTACATTAACGTGAAAGTGGCCTAATTGCTGATTTTTTTTCATTTTCCTGTAAGTGACTTCTCATAAAACAATTTGTATCTCTAAATAGATTGACATGGTCAGTAGAATAAAAACCGTACAATAGTAGTAAAATGTTTAAATGCGTAATTTAACGGTAATGAAATTTTCAGAATTATCTACATACACGAGTGAGTCATTTGTACTCGGAATGTGGGTATTAATATGATCGTTATCAAAATACATCCCAAAGGCGAGAAATGTTACTTGCATTAGTTAATAAATGACATTACAACTTATTGTAAACATTAATTGATAATGGTTTATTAGGCTACAACGTGAAGGCAGTTAAACTTTTTTAAGGTATTGTCACCGTATTTACCTGATTCTGCTGCCAGACAGGTACTGAAAGCTACTCACATAAAGAAATCGTGAACGGTGATGAAAGGAGCAAGGTTGGTTTTGGGGGGATTGCCTTGATATGTCATTTGTTGGCATATTCTCAAATAAAATCTCTTGAAGCTTTTATTCTTCATCATTATTATTACGCATTAAATAAATCTATTACAAACAAATGACATTGTTTTAACTTCTCATTAACGGTTCATATGTGAATTGAATATACCTCCTAAAATAACACTAGTTATTAACCAACTTGATGGAACAAATTACTTAATTATTTTGATTCACTAGAATCAGTCATTACATCATGCATACGAATAATCTTGCACCATACTGCCCACCCACTATATTAATTCTAACTGATCCTCGTTCATAAAACATTCTGATACTCAGTGTTGTGCCTCCGCGTTGTCCCGCGGCATCGCCCGCACTCAGCTTCGGTCGGCTCCGCTCGGCTCATTCCCCTGACGAGCGGTTGAGTCCCCAGCATGTCGCACCGCCTCCACCGCCACCTGTTTCAAGCCCGCGTCGCTTCCAGAAGATTTCAGCCGGCCTTCACTGTTACACGATTTCCTCGCCGAACCGGTATCCGCTGTGTCCCGCTCGCAAGGATACGGGTCCATTTCCACGATGCCCCCTCGCGTGCACCGCGCAATCAGAATTCGGGATACACCATTGTTCTCACACACGTGCCCGCGAGATAATGAATATGTTCCTTTCCAATCGCCGGAGTCCTTTCCGGCTACGTTGACATTCTGTTTAATAATGCAACAACTTGCTTTCGGCATTCGTGTTCATGAGCTTCGGTCACCATACCGTCACTTATCCACGTTTACACTCATAATTTCGTCTAACACAGATGGCCACCAGTTACCGTTACAATATCTATCTCCATCACGCTTCCTCTAATTCCAACTATCCATCAACAATCACTAATTACTTCCCCAAAACACATTCTCGGTCTCTCAACTCCCACTGATGCCGTTCTGCACCTTTTTCGACAAACTTGAATTGAATTGAATTACCTTCGCCACTTAAAAACCTTCGCGCTCACACAACCATCTGTCCGCCGCCATCTCTCTGCTCTCACTCCTCCGTCCTCCTTCTTCGTTCTCCACCCCGGGAACGAGAGGCCCCGTGCGAGATTCTCCCCTCGACGCGCCCTTTTTGAATGCTTAATCATTCTCCTTCGTTCATTCCTTATCATTCGTACGTCTGATAACTATTATGTTACAGTACATAGTAATGAAAGGTACACTAACATTTTGGACCTTTAACAATAATTTGATATATGTATGAACTGAATAAAATAATTTCATATGTATGAATTCTAACTGCAAGAAAGGTGGAATCTTTGAAAGAACTATTTGTTGGAAATTGTTATTTCAGTAAAATAAAACCATGCAAAAATTGTTTTATTAGCGTAAGTCAATGTATTTTTCCTGCAAAGAAATATCCCAAGGTTCTGCACAATCTATTGAAATGTATGTCTATTCATATTGTAGCGATCCTACTTTCAATCGTTCGATTTGTCTGTGTATTTAGGCCCGACATTATTATAATACCCCCACCTTTAACAAGATCTAACGTATTGCTATTTTGACAGTAAATTATAAAACTTGTTAGGGCATAGGGTAAATAGAATGAAAACAGCTAACATATCATCAAAAATAAAAATTCAAAAAATAATACTGTAAAAGTTTGAAATGAATATATTCACATTAACTTAACATGATGTTCTGCAATTTGCTACTTTAAAATTATAAGTAACTAAGAGATCAACCATAAAAATTAATGTTTCATGTTTAACATTATAATTCATTTTATGTAGGAGGCAATCACAAACAAAATAAAGCTAATGATATTTTATGTGACTCCTCAAACTTTATAAATGGATTAATCTTAACATTTCACTTGTGGGTTTTTGAATTTCTAGAATAGGATACCGTGATAGAAGAACTAAACACAAAGGCAATCAGTTCCGATCATTGTCGGCGACAAGTTAGAATTATTTCAATTTTAATTGCTTGCACACTTGCTTATTTAATATAGATATTTTTCTTAATGAAGCGTGTTCTTCAAGATTAGATCTTTAAACTCACCCTTCTACAATTTTTCAATGATAATGCACGCTTTCAAGTTATTAATGAAATAAATTCAGTGTCACCTAATAATGCTACATATTGGCAGCAACTTTCTTCAAAGTTTCTTATCTCTTCAGTCTGGAGTTTTGACTCACCCTCTTTTCAGTCTCCATCCATTAACACGTAAAACACATTTTTCTATGTTTCTTCAACTTTTCTTATACTTAATAGTAGAATTGAAATACGACTTTACAAAATTAAAGAAACAATTGGGGCCGATCTCGAGAAAATGGCGTTTGATTGTTTCGAAAAATGCGCAATTTCGAGCTCATCTCAGAAAAGTTTGAGTTTCGGAGAAACTTTATATGATATCATAAGCCGTACTCTACTAACTGTAATCGTGTTATATATTACTCTGGAAACAAACGCATAGACAAACCGATGGTCAGTTTTAAAAAAATATTTCGTAATCACGGGACCCCACGTCTATTTACGTTTAAATACTTAAATTGATTTTCCACCACATTACACAACCTTTTCTTACAGTCCATATATTATGCCTTATATACCTAGGTGTATCGGAAAAAATAAGCATTAAACAGA
Source organism: Acheta domesticus (assembly GCA_031308135.1). NCBI lineage: Eukaryota > Metazoa > Arthropoda > Insecta > Orthoptera > Gryllidae > Acheta > Acheta domesticus. The sequence goes on from JAHLJT010002630.1 coordinate 62,386,090, forward strand.
ACGTTGCCAATGGAGAAGCAATGAATTTCACTGGTGCAGATGCAATTTTTTTCTTCTCAGTTACAAAACAAATCTATTAATCGACCTAATACAATCACATAAATGGACGTAAATGTACATGGGTTTTTATTTTTTATTTTTGAATCCTGATAATTGTATCTGCTTTGTTGGATTGTTTATTCTAACACATGTTTTACATGCAATTTAAATATGTAACTGGTAGATACAACAAAAACTAATTTGTTTAACAAAATTTATTATTTACTCAAATAAAGACAGGGTTTTACATTTTTAAATTTTTACGTGAGTGAAAATTTAGCTTGTAAATTACAAAAGTTATGCTCATGATGTTTTTTTTCTAAAAAACCACGTCATGCACCACATCGCATTTGAAATGACCTTCAGAGAACTAGTTTCTTTCCGATTCTTGCAGCAATATGCACGAGGAATATGAGTCTTCTTAGATAATATTAACTCTCTAGGTTTCTTCAATATTAAATAGATCTTTTTATCACAAAAATGTTCACATTCTACTCCCCTTGTAACATACATGTAACGAAAAGTAGAAAGAAGTTCATCTATAATGTGAACGTGTAGCTTCAGAAATTCATTCCAATTTTAGCCCCTAAAGATGAGAATTCATCACCTCAATGTAAAATTTATGTATTCTAATCTATTGAAGCTGAATCATTGCTACAACTGAAATCTATACGTATTAAGGTAATGTGTCCTCAAGGACCATTGTCATTCTCTTTGATAACGGATTCGACGTTCATTTTTACAACTACGCGAAGGGATATGTATGGTTTTAGTGTATGTGGTCCGTTCAGTTACATTTAGTTCAGTATATGACGATTTAAAGTTTCGTTGATATACAGTTCACACGACAACAATATGAATAAACTTTTCTCACATATTTGCTTTGCAATCTGTCTCTTGCCCAACTCTGTCTGGCGCTTGTGGTCAGAATCTTCCTTATCTCTCACAGGTATTTATTAGTTACGGTATTATCCTTTCATTGTTCCAAATATTCTGATCCGCTACCTAAACTAGCGCTAATGATGAGAATTCTCTCAGAGTGATATTCGCACGCTGCAGGATTCGGTGACTTGTTAATCTTCTTATCACGCGATTGGGAAGTAAACATTCTGTGAACACTGTCCGTTCAAAACAGTTTCTCTTAAACCTGTGCAGTTTTGTATCATTTTGATATACACTTCATACGACACCGACTTCAGCAAACGTCTTACACCACTTTCCATGACATTCGCCTAATTTTGTCTGGCGTATCTCGCATCTTCCTGACCTCATCACACATACTCATATCACACAGCGATGTGTACTGTATATTCTGATTCGCTACGATGGGAGACTATTCGCACATTTTGAAATTAAATATTTGCCTTTCTTTTCTTCACGTTTCTTTAAAATGTGCAGCTTTGAATCTCCTCTGGGACTCTTTTCAATCGAGAGACTTAGAAAATTCTCACCAACATTGGAGAACGCCTCTTACATGTCTTAGATTACATCACTACCTTGCGTATCTGGCTAAAAATTTCCTTACCACAGGAATTCATATCATTTGGAGCCCTCTGGGGAATGCAACCTTCAGTTACAACCGTTCCGTTGGTGATCAGCACTCTCGTAGATGTTCGTCTTGCGACACCATAGTTAGCATCCTTGTAGAAAAATTAGGATGTTAATACCTACTGTTTATTTTTCGGTTTCAATTTTGAGAATGTGAAGATTTTAATCTGCCTTGAAACTCATTTTAAAGAACACCGCCTTGAGTGAGCCTGTATCATCAATCTGCTTTGCCCGACGTATTTCGTGAGCTTCTTCCTGACCTCTTCACTCGTGCTCATATCGTACGGGGTGTTACGTTGAGAGTTCGCATCTAGCCCCCACGACGACCAACTCCAGCACCGTCTTAGGTTGTTGCTTCTTCTAGAATAATTTGGAAGTTATTACCTAGTGTTTATTTATCTCGATTTCAATTGAGAACGTGCAGTTTTTAATCTGAATGGGAACCCATTTCTAACGACAACGCCTGAAGAGAACTTGCCTCCCTAATGTGTCTCACATTTTACCAGCTTCATCTCGCGTATTTCGTAAGCACCTTTTTGACCTCGTAACACGTGTTCCCATCATACGGCGTCTTCCGTAGAGTGTTGCGTACATTCGCATCCACCCCAACGGCAACCAACTCCAGCATCGTCTCGGGTTTAGTTATTCGCGACAAAATTGTTGGCCTCGTTGCAGAAAAATTTGGTACTTAACACCAATAGTTTTTCCACGTATCAGTTGAGAATGTGCAGTTTCGAATCTTCCTTGAGTGAACTTCTCTCCCCGGTCTGCCTCCCATTCTGCCAGCTCTGCCTGGCGCACTTGGTGAGCAGCTTCCTGACCTCGTCGCACGTGCTCATCTCGTAGGGCGTCTTGCGCTGCGCGTTGCGCGCGTCCGCGTCCGCCCCGCCGGCCACCAGCTCCACGACGGTGTCGGGGTGGCCGCCGCGCGCCGCCAGGTGCAGGGGCGCGTTGCCCTCCTTGTCGCAGGCGTCGGGGTCGGCGCGCCACTCCAGCAGCAGGCGCGCGCACGCCGTCTGGCCCCAGGCGGCCGCGTAGTGCAGCGCCGTGCGCCGCGAGTTGGCGCTCGCCGCGTCGGGGTCCGCGCCGCCCCGCAGCAGCGCCGACACGCACCCCACGTGGCCGTTGCTCGCCGCCAGGTGCAGCGCCGGCGGCGACCCTAGCGGCACAAGCAAACACTTCTTTTCTTTTTCTTCTTTTTTTCTTTTTTGTTACTTAAGGTCGCATCGACCACTAGGTCGTTAGCGACCACTATTGGATGTAACGTCATGGTACGAGGATGGAACGATATAGTGATTTTTTGTCGATATTGTGATTTAAGGTCGCATCAACTAGTAGGTCTTTAGCAACTACTATTGGATGTAACGTCATGGTACGAGAATGGAACGATATGGTGATGATAGGGGGTGAAAGGACGAACACATATAACCATGGCCGAGGCGGGACTCCAACTTACGACCCCACGGTCCAAAATCACTACAGCACAACTGGCTTAGCGATCTCGTCCATGGGGTCGACTCTACGTTTGTTTGCTCGTTCCTTCGCTCCTTCCTTTGTTCATTCCTTTATTCGTACTCTCATTTGTGTTTTCATTCGTTCCTGTTTTTGTTCTTGCATTCATTCAGTCGTGCGTTTATTTTTTCATTAATTAATTTGTACCTATAAGACAATATTTCGTTTATTAGTTACTACTTCTTATTTCATTCACATGCATACATTAATTCATGTTTAATTTATCTAATAATTAATAATTTATTAATAAAGCAACGTATTTTCATTCAACCATTTGTCAAAACATTCATTTATTTGTAGATTCTTTATCTAGTCATTGTTTATAAATCATTAATTAATTCGAATTCACTAACCTCCTTTCATTATTAATTCATGTTTCATTGAATTTTCAGTTTTTTTCCATTTATTAATTTTTTCATACATTTTAAAATCATTTATTCATTCTCCCTTTCCATTAGCATTATCCATTATCCTTTCCATTATCCACCCTTTCCATTCAGCATTTATTCACCCTTTCCATTATTCATTCCTTAATATCATATTCAAAGTTCACCGCTCATTTTATTCATTTTTTTAATAATCAATCATTTTTCAACAATTTGTATATTTTTTCATTTATTGATTGAATCGTTATATATTAAAATACCTCTACTAAACTATTCATTAGTTTTAAAATTACTTATTCTTTAATTAATTCATCAACCGTTATTAGTTTAGTTAATTATCATTCCATGCACTAATCTTTCATATTACATTTTTAATTAATTCTGGAATTCTTCAGTCATTCATTGTTTGACGTGCAGTCGTGGTACAGTCTTACGCAAAAATTCCAACACGGTGAAAAGAAAGTCAATATGTGAGTCCACCGCGGGAGATTGTAGTGAGCTATTTGTATTGCTAGGGTGGCTTTCTGTCTTCAGAAGTCAATCCGTCGCGGAGAAGAAAAGCACCCAACACCTACGTATGGACGCCGTGATCCATGATTCGAAGGAAAAGAAATGTGCCGTCTGATGACGGCATCCCGCAACATGGAGTAAAATTTCAGGACGTCAAGTCCGAATACCTGAGAGTGGAGTGGAAAGAAGCCTACTGTTTCAAGGCGACAGCCTCCACTGGGAGACATTCATTCATTGATACTTGTCTCTCTACAAATCATAATTCCTTTACTATATTTTCTTTAGTTCATTTTTATATATTTTATATAAATAATTTTTATTTTTGAACTGTTTCTTATTATTTTTTTAATTTTACTATTTATTTTATTTTTGTTTGATAATTTGTATTTTATATTTTTTGAAAATATTTGTATGTAATGTTTCTTTAAGAGTTTATTTCGTTATGCAACTGAGCAGATCTAGCAACTGTCAGTGCCTCTTCAATATTTTGCCCAAAAATGTGGGCTGTTCCCAATAAAGTAATGTCTAGGCAAGTTCTCCTTCGCATGTATGTATTGTTATTATAGGGTATTGGCAAGAGAGGTAGGGAAGGCACCTGTGTGCGGGTCGACGCCCGAGGCGAGCAGCGCCTCGAGGCAGGCCGTGTGGCCGTTCTCGGCGGCGAACTGCAGCGCCGTCTTGGGCGCGTGCGCGGCAGGGGGCACGCCCGCCTCCAGCAGCGCCTCCAGCACCTCCAGGCGGCCGTCGCGCGCCGCGTCGCGCAGCGCGCGCTCCCCCGCCGCCCCCAGCACCGCCTCCGGCACCGCGTCCAGCAGCGCCCACACCACCTGCACCCCCCGACACACATGCACGCTGGACAATGGCTTGCTTTCTCTACGCTACCAACGAGACGGAGGGGGGTCCAGCAGCGCCCACACCACCTGCACCCACACACACACTCTTGCTAATAGTTTGCTTCCTCAACACTATCACAATGAGAATGGTGTCAAGTAGCGCCCACACCACCTGCACTCGCACACACATACACTTACACTCTCGCCAATGGTTTGATTTCTCTACACTACCACAACGAGAACGGTGTCCAGCGGCGCTGACATCACATGCACTTACACACATACACACACTCACACGTGCGAACAAAGCTTATTAGCGCATTTTTATAGATGCGGTGGGCGTCCAGCAGCGCCCACACCACCTGCACTCGCACACACATGCATTTTTCTCAATGGTTTGATTTCTCAACACTACCGCAACGAGAATAGTGTCCAGCGCCCCCCCCTACACGCCCAACCCACACTGCAACCTCAAAGTATTTCACACCACTTGTCATCGCAACGTTTCCAAAAACGCAGAGAAGAAGGTCAACAGAAAGAATGAAACGCTCAGAAGAAGAATGCGTTAGAGAAGAACACGAAATTAGAAAAAACACATAAAGGTAGAATAGAATGCAAATGAGGGGAGAAAGGAAGAAAAAATGCGACAAGGAAGAGAAAGGGAATAAGAAAAATTAGAAATACAAAGAACCATGCTAAAACTGTGTGCTCTATATTCACATAACGAATCATGAATTCTCTACAACCTTAGGCTACTTCTCATATCACTGCAGTGTCTCTGACCGGGAGGTCCTAGGTTCGAGTTCCGACGATGGTAGGATTTTCGACACTTGCCAGATAGCTAGATCGAATTCAGTCTGAAGGAGAATTATAGCGGCCGGCTGTTCTGATCGGTAGTTTTCCGAGGATTCTCCGATCAACACCAGACGAATGCCGAAGCAGTACCCAAACAAATGGGTCACGGACCACGCGCTATCTTTCCTTCCTTTACTTGTCCTATCCTCACCCCTTACTTACACTCACACACACTACGTTAACCCACAGGCCAATAGACCAGTCGGGAGCTTAGAGCTTCTCCCGGCAGGCGCGGTGCCCTGCTGGTGGGAGATACCTGGTTGAAGAAAATCTCTTCTATCCGCAGATAAGTCGGTCCGGATCTCGCCATCCAGCGCGGGTAACCAAAGCCACCCTCCGATGAAAAGCATGCACTACTCTTCGGGAACAATGACCTTATCAGTTGTGGCACCGAATCACTAACAATCATCATCAACTGAGGCTACTTTCTTGTTATAAAGCCCCTATAGAGGGAGGCCTTAGCTATTAATGGAATAACTCTAGCCAGAAACGACTCGTGTCCAGGAGAGCGAGCGAGCGAGGCAGACCTCTGGGTTGGCGGCTTCGGAGAGGCATCGCTGCAGCGGCATGTGTGCGCAGTGCGGGTCCTCGGCCAGCAGTTGAGGGCGAGCAGGTCGGCCTGGCCCTCGCGCGCCGCCAGCGCCAGCGGCGTGTCCTGGTCGCGGCCCTCCGGCCGCCACGCGCGCGCCCTCGCGCACCAGCGCCCGCGCCATGTCCCACTGGCGCGCGCGCAGCGCACGCAGCAGCGGCGACTCCCCTGCGCAGCCAGGCCACCTTCAAGGGGAGCAGTCTCGTCAAGGTCGATGCCACGAGCGGAGCCGTGGCACGACGAAATCGCCCCATTACACTGCCACCGGAGACAACGGCATCCCTATTGTAAAGAACGGCGGGGTGACTAATAGTTTCCTTCCCGACGCTAGTTGAGCAGAGAAGTTCCTGGCATGCTACTGGTATCACGAACGCGTGCCAAGCCACCAGTCCTGGTGTTGTCAAGGTCCATGCCAAGGAGCGGGTGGCCGTGGCACGACGAAATTGCCCCATTACCACGCCACCACAGACACGGCATCCCTATTGGGTCATTCCATATTAATTCAACACAGTTTTAATTAAAATTTTATCTCACCTTTTAGATTCAGATGAAATCCATTGCAGTCCATTTTTAAACTTGCACCATCTGTTTGGAAACAGATAAGGATTATTTTAGAATTTTTCAATGTTTTTGAAGATGGGCAATGTTTTTGAAAAAATCTCAAAAATCAAAATTTTAAATTCAAATTTTAAAAAACGTTTTGAACGCAACCACCTATTGAAGTGTATATTATATAAAATGCCATAAAGAAAGCTGCAAAATGACACCTGTTCCAGCTCTCTATCTTAATTTGATGAGGTTCAACGTCAATTTAAAAATTTTCGGGAACCCAATTTTGTAACTTTTACATGGCTGTATTTCACAAACGGGTGGAAATATTTTACTAAAAATTTGTAGCTGTCTATTCTTGATTCATACTACCTTTGTGTCAAATTTCATCTGAATCTGAGATGGTGATGTAAAATGACTGTTGATTTAATATGGAATGACCCTATTGTAAAACGGCGGGGATACTAATAGTTCCCTTTCCCGACGCTAGTTACGCAGAGAAGCTCGTGGCGTGTCACCATGGTTGTCCCCGACGCGTGCCACTGTCACTGGTAGAAGACCTCAGTCAGAAGGTCTTCTTCCGATGATGCCGACTTGACGAGCCCGAACTCAGGCATCAGGCCTCAATGACTCAATCAATGATGCCTTGTGTTACGTAGCTATGTTCAGAATAACAGGACTCAATGATGCCTTATTTTATGTGGCAAGGCTAAGGACATCAAAGGGCGAAGCTGACGACATCAATTGTCAATCAGTCAATCAATGATGTCTAATGCGTTAATTGGTGACGTACGTTTCAACTTCCATTCTGGCAACGTGTGGTCAATAAACGCGAAATTTACAGTTTATATTCGGTGTTTCATTTTGTGTTAACTTAACTTTCTTTTCACATAAACAGTGATATAATAAAAAAGAAACTAAAAGGGGTCTTTAATGAATGCTTGAAATAAATATAATATTTTTATTATTTGCCGTGTAAATTTCTGATTACTATTTCTTCCATACTTGTTCTTCACGATTATTTATTTATAACACCGGCAACACCGCGTCACAGCCTCTGACCTTCAGGAGACACTATATTAAATCGGGCAGTAGCAAGAATCCAAACAGCCAGAAAAA